>JAVSCE010006331.1:0-121821 GCA_032199065.1 Smutsia gigantea | reverse complement strand
AAAAAAGTCTTTCTTGATTATAATCCTTTTTTTTTTTTTGGCAATTTCAAGGTTACATTAGCCTCATCTTAAAAATTAGCATTATGCAGATGTTTTGGAATTGGAATAATTTTTTTAGAAAAATCTATATTTTTTATTTTTTTACATTCCACAGCTCTTATCATTTTGAAGCACTGATGCCCAACTCTTATTTTTTCCATTTTATTATGAAAGTATCCCAAAGAGTAAATTGGAATGTTTGCAGTTAATATAAACACTGTTATACCAGGCATGGAGAACAGATGATTTCACTACGCAGTGCTGTGGAAAAGGAAGTGACCGATTTCTAATCCCTGTGGTCAGGGCTTCATTATTTTAATCATAAGATTCTAGTACTTTGTATATTTTCCAGGATTTGATTTTAAACTTAAAATTTTTGAAAGCCGGAGTTGTGAATCAGCTTAATATTATTAACTTAAGGAATAATTTAATACCTTAATGGAATTCTATGACTTGTTAACATTGTTATATACATATGTTCTTCAAAAACTAAGAGGGAAAAGAGTAATACTGAAAACTTGACACAGCAAGACCATGTGAAATTGAATGGGTTGCTTTGGTAGTTCTCTGCTCCAGAAGTGATGTGAACTTTGTTCGATACAGAACCATTTTCTATTTCAGAAAAACTCACCCTACTTGAAAAGCATGTTAGTCTGACGTAGACTTTAAACTTGTCATACGTAGTTTCTTCAGGTGTTAATTCTATGAATTTATTGTTGTGTCATGTAACATTTTAGTATGAAACAAACCTTAACATGGGAATGAATGGATAATTGTATTTGCTGTACATTCAAGATGTGTTTTTGGTATTCAGAATATAAAGCAAAGTTACAGCAGTAGTGACTTACTAGATTTTATATTCTCTTCTTTATCATTCCTCATGATAACCAAATTGTACTTAAAAAAATAAGTACCATAACTGGATTTGAACCCTTTGTTTACTTGTCAGTAGCTCTGTAAACTTAAACAAGTTAAGTTGATAAAGTTCTTTTCTTATCAGTAGCAGCATTAGAATGTGTTAAAGGTAGCTTGTCAAATCAGTTGAGAAAAGATATTCAGTTATTGTTGAGAAGAAAAAACAAAAAATAAGTTAAACTGTATAAATACTATTAGAAAGCATAAGTGAATTTTTTTTTCTCATATGACAGTTAATCTCCTCACTGTCTTACAAAGCATTAAAAAAAAGCTGTGGTACTAAGTAGTAAAATGATCAAAGGCAAAGAATAACATTGTATTACTGTTTATACGAAGTCAAAGAACAAGCAAAAACTAAGAAAGCAGTTACTAACTGAGAAGGGAGTTGATTAGAAAGTAGCCTCAGTAAACCTGAATTGAGGGAAATGTTCAGTATCTTGGGTGGTTACAGGGACATACACAGTTGTTAGAGCTTATTGACCTGGACACTTAAGATCAGTGTGTTTGTTACTTACACTTCAAATTTAAAAATTGATGAAAGTGGTTAAAAGACATAGGCAAATTCACAGAAAAAGAATTACAAATGGGGTATTAAATTAAAAGATGCTTTATTTTCTACTTGATGTAAGTTAAAACAACAGAATGCCAATTTTAAATTTATTGTAACTGGAACGATTTATAAATTTAATACCCAGTGGTGAGGAGGAATAAAAAAAGGAATCAGTGTAAATTGGCAGGGGAATTTAAATTGGCATGGACTTCTGAGATGGATTTTAGGTAACCTTGTCTGTTGACTGAAAATTTCAATTCTTGTGTTTTTATCCTGGTGATAGGCACAAAGATAATGTGTTCAGAGATGTTCACTGTATCTTTTTTTAAAACAACTCAAAATGCAAAATACCTAAACTGCCACAAAAATAAGAGTGTAAACTAGATTATAGTTTACTTTTGTATGATGTGTATCCAGTAAAAAGGGATGATGTTTATAGAAATATATGAACTATTATGGAAAATTTTCCTACATAAAGAAAAACACATTACATAAATGGCTGATTCCATTTAAGTAAAAATAATGTATGCATAGAAAGTTCTTTAAAGAATATATAAGAAATGGTAAACACTAATTTTGAAATACTCCTTTTTTCTTTCTTTTTTAGGAAAATGTCTGATGAATTTTCAGTAAGTTGATGCATTTATCTTTCATAAGTTTTTTGGCTCTTAAGAAAAACAGCATAGTCCTAACTGTGGGCCATAAGTCTTCTAATATCAAAGAGATGCTTTTTTGTGATTATTGGATTTTTTTTTTGATGGGTGATTTAGATAATTTGCATTAATTTACTTAGATATAATATGTTTGAAATGCATTCTGTAGGATTTGTTTCATTATGAATCCTTAGGTTAAAAAATGTTTAAGTGTTAACTTCTATTTTTCTCTTAATCTGGTAGTGTTAATAATAGCCAGCATTTACTGAAAGTTATATACCAGGCACTGTGTTAAGTGTATTTTATGAATTAACCTCTGGTAACCTCTAAATGGTTTATTTTGAAAAATGAGGAAACTGAAGCTCAGAGAGAGTATGTAACTTTGAGGTAAAGCCAGGATTCAGTTCCACAGTATGTTGATTAATTCTGTTGAGAAAATTTGAACTTTTCTCAAGAATTTGCATGAAGTTGACATTCACGGTGACCCCTCAAGTTTATATTAAATGAATTGCTTTTAAACTGAACAGCATGGCTTTTGAAGATGTTACAGAGCTTTATAATCCCTGACCCTATAACTTAACTGTCGTTTATAGGTTTATAATCAGTCGTGTTTGACATGACTTATCTGTGAATAAGATAGATAAGACATGCGTGTTTTGCATTCCAGCTGGCAGATGCGCTACCTGAACACTCCCCTGCCAAAACTTCTGCTGTGAGCAGTACCAAACCTGGCCAACCTCCTCAGAGCTGGCCGGGTTCCAACCCTTGGAATAATCCAAGTGCTCCACCTTCTGTGCCATCTGGACTCCCTCCAAGTGCAGCACCCTCCACTGTGCCTTTTGGACCAGCACCAACAGGAATGTATCCCTCTGTGCCTCCCACTGGGCCACCTCCAGGACCCCCAGCACCCTTTCCTCCTTCTGGACCATCATGCCCCCCACCTGGTGGTCCTTATCCAGCCCCATCTGTGCCAGCCCCTGGCCCCACTGGGCCATATCCTACACCAAATATGCCCTTCCCAGAGCTTCCACGACCATATGGTGCACCCACAGATGCAGCTGCAGCTGGTCCGTTAGGTCCATGGGGATCCATGTCTTCTGGACCTTGGGCACCAGGAATGGGAGGGCAGTATGCTACGCCTAATATGCCATATCCATCTCCAGGGCCATATCCCACTCCTCCTCCTCCCCAAGCACCCGGATCAGCACCACCTGTTCCATGGGGCACTGTTCCACCAGGAGCCTGGGGGCTGCCAGCGTATCCTGCCCCTGCAGGATCATATCCCACACCAGGACTCTATCCCACTCCCAGTAATCCTTATCAGGTGCCTTCAGGACCTTCTGGTGCTCCACCCATGCCTGGTGGCCCCCATGTGAGTGTTTAATTTGTTATTTGACATGCACTAATAGTCACATAAGCACAGCTGAAAGATTATTTGTCTCCAGTTTTGGATGGAAGATTAGAAAGCTTTTAAAACTTTTTAATGAAAAAAAGGTGTGTGTATATAAGAGTACATTATAGATTTCAGGTAAAGCATTCAAAAGTGTGAAAACACAATTAAGTATTCCTGGTACTAAAAATAGATTTCAAAGATCCTGTAAGACTTTATAATGTAGTAAGCAATGTCCTCGACAGCATCCTTGAGGAAACTCAGAGATTTGTTGGATTTTTTTTCTTTCAACATGGCTCAGTAACGTTTTCTAGTACACCAAAGCACAGTTCAATAGAAGCAATCTCTGGCTGGCTGGCTTGATACAGACATAGATTTTTAGGGAATACAGGGCAGTGAATATGTAACATTGCTTATCTTTCATGCAACTCTCCATACTTCTTAGCCAAGGTTTTATTAGATCCTTACTAGCACTGACCTCAAGATTATACCACTGTTCTGCATTGTCAGTTACATGTAATGCTTCATGCTTTACTGTCAGCCAAGCTGGAGAAGGGTTGACATCTTACTTTTAAAAAGTGCCAGTTGAGGAACATATCTTGGACTGTGACCAGATGGGAAGCACCCTGCTTCCCCCATGAAGTAAATCAAGTGAGTATCCAAACACAATCATAATTTTCCTTAGAGAAGAAAAAAATGTATTTACTCTTAACAAAAAACTAATCAGATCCCAGCTAGATTAATCAAACATCCATCTCATTTGTAAAGGAAAAAAAGTCTTAAAAAAAGTGCCCCAAAAACTTCCTTTCATTAGTGTAAACTTCTTTTTGTGTATATTCTCTTAAACAGTTGTTTTTTCAAATTGTATGCCAAAATAAGTGAGATGACTTGCTGTTTGGATTTATTAAACAGTAAGTTTATTTTAAGTACAGCAAGGAGTTAATAAACTCCATTTACAAAATCTAGAAGTTTACTTTTTCTTTTTTCTATTGCAGTCTTACCATTAAGTTAACAGTGGATGAAGAGATGACGCTTTGCTTTTTGAAGTACATGTATATGCACATGAATGCATATATAAAAATTGCTGGTTTCACTATTCTTAGAGGGCATTCATGAAAGAACAACTTTTGAACCTCTCAGAAGATATCTGCCTCTTTTACTTGGATGTATAGTACATCTGATGGATACAATCACAAAAAAATGTAAAAGTAAATCATTCAAATGTGATTTTTATTCGGTTTTTATGGAAAGTTAAAATGATTAAGTATTTTGACTAGCTCTTTGATACAATTTAAAACAAATTCTTGATTTGTTTAAATTATGAAACCGTATGCTTACAAATCTATGATGATGTGGATTATTGTTAGAATCTGCAACCTCATTGGCAAATTATTTTAAGTATTTTTCTATAACCATTTTTCCCCCAAATAAACACACTTTGGAAACAATTACATTGTCATAATTTAAACAAATGATGCCTATCAACATCTTGAGCTTCTCTATCCGTAGGTTAAATAATCCTGATCCTCTTGAGGTTATATTCTAGATACACATTTTAAAGCTATTGGTAATTATTGTCATATGTTGAGTTCATTAGCCAAGCAGTGTTCATTCTTATTCCTGAGCTTTTAGTAAAAACTCTTCTTTCATTTTGAGTTCCACCTGGTTTGTTTCATTTTTAGCCATATGCACAACATACAGCTCTAAAATCTGCCGTTTATGGAAACTATTTTCCTTTTAATGCAGGACATTGTGTATGTAAATTATGTTCTTAGACATTTGGTGATATTTTTGTGTTGCTTTGGAGTAGATTTTGAGATGTCATATATTACTTGAGAAGAGCTTAAGGAGGGAAATAATTCTCTTGAACCTCAAACTAAAGGAAGCCCTGGGAATTGCTTTGTGTAACAAGTAATTGGCATTCCCACGAAACAGTCTTCTACGCAGACCCTCCTCTGTAGCAGCCCCTCCCCACCCTCAGTTCTTTAGAGGGAGCACATCCCTTAGTTCCTCCCTGATACGGGAAAACTGGCACATTCTAGGGGTCTAATAAAACGTGTAGCAATTATGTTTAGAGAACCTTAGTCATACAGACATGATTGTTCTCTTTGTACAAGTGAGGTCAAAATATGTATGAGTCAGAGTCTGGTTAAGCTGTGTCACTGTCTCTTGCATAGTTTCCTGCATCTGTTTGTAAAGTGCTTATGCTAACAGTTCAATTCTGTATTTGTTGACAGGTAAATAGGTAGAATTGAGTGCCATCCTTAAAAATTATCCTCTAGCTAACACTGAAAATAAAGTGTAGATATCTGTGGTTGAGTTTAAAACAGTGTGACTCTTGTTATTCAAATTTATGTTTGTAACACCACAATAACCCGAGTAGCTTTTTGTTACCTTAACTTTAAATCAGATACTTAGATTTGGGATAAAACTGTCTGTCTTACTTGTCAAAATAACTTTTTGAAACTTTGGATGTATCCATTGGGTTAGTAAAATGTATTGTGAATTTCTCGTTCAGTATAGGAGAGAGTTTTGCTTGAGCTCTTGTTTTTGCTTAGAAATAAAATATTTAGTAGTTTATTTCTTTTAAAGTTAAAATATCAAGAATGCCAATGCTGCCAACTTAATGGTTTGGTTGCTACCTCCTTTTAAAAAAGCAAGATGGTCACCTATGAGAACAGTGTTTATTTAACCCTCCCTCTTAAGTAGATGATAGATTCAAGCATTCAGAATTGAAATTAATTTGTTCAGATATTTTCAGACTGGGGAATGTAGTTAGGCAGCTCTTACATAGTGGCACAAGTGGTTTTTTTTTATTTCCTTGTAAGAAGTGGCAGCTATCTGTAACACTCTTGGAATCTGTTCTCAAAGTAGCCTCCAATTTATAAGGCAGTAGCTTTAGAAGGTGTCATAGGTTAAATTATCAGTCAGTATCATAGTCAGCTGACTCTGGAGGGATAAGATGTTAGGAAAGGTGAGATGACAGCAAAGATAACTCTCCCTATGGTTATTCTGACTGTCCTACATTGGTATAAGCTGTTAACTCTGGTTTTAAATGTAATGCTAGAGAGGATAGTGTTTGACCAAAAGAGGAGAGGTAGCAAGGTTGGGAATTTGTAATACAGAGTCCATTTATTATTGGAGAAAATCTTCTGCTAAAGGATTTGAAGGACCATAAACACGAGATTTGGTATTAGTACTCCCAATAAGTATATTAACTTTGCTAGTGATACATACTCCCCACTGTGCCCCAGAGGATACCTTTTTGCTTTTCCAGGACTCTCCAACTGGTAATTGGGGAAAATTTTTTTAACGTAAGAACAGAAATCAAACCGAATATAATTTGCTTGTATAATATTTTTAATTCTTCAGGGTATAATTTCTCAACTTGGGGAGGTCTCAGTTCTTGTGGGTACTTGGGGCAAAAAATATTTTCAGCTTCAGGGTGGCATTAAGAAAAGCAGAAGTTGTTTCAGTGGAGGAGTGAGGAAACATAGGAAGGGTTTTTCTCTTCCCAAGGGAATACTGCTTTCAAAACAAGTCGTGTTGGGCTGAGATTGGTTTATGGAATATGCATGCTTGTTAGGATATTTGGTCTTCAGGGAATACGAAGTATGGAATATGCTGGCATTTAGACTTTCAGAGCAAGAATTTTAAGATAAGTTTGATGGAGATAATTGAGATATAATGAAGAGGCATCTTCCTGGAGTTGGAGTCTTAGATTCTGAAATATTGAACATAAAGATGACAGTGAAAAAGTCAAGACCTTAGGTCCTCATTCACACACTCAGTTCTCAAGATCGGGACTTCTTAAAGGAGTAAAGTACCCGGCCTGGCAGCTTTTCATGCTTTTGAAAATGGCTGTTTACAACTCTGATTCCACAGCCCTGTTTTGTGTAAAGTAATATATTGATTATTCAGGAATAGACAATGCTTTTTTTTTTTTTTTAGTTATCTAAGGGCTCCTTCCTTTGTCATTTTTACTGTTTACTGTTTTCAGTAGAGAATCATAAAAAGGCAGAAAAGAAAGAATTTTTGGCTTTGGTCTGTCATACCACTACAATGGATTATTAGAATATTTTCTAGGAAAAAAGTCAGTTTTGCCCATGATATTTTACCTCACAAATAATTAGTGCTGCCTATTGTACTCAAATATGCAGCATTTCAAACTGTGTAGATGAACATAACTCTACTCAAAGTTTCAATTAAAATACTGTGCCCAGTTTGCATATAAATCAGTTGCCTATACTTCTCCATGATTAGTGCCAATCTCTTCCTCACCCTGAATAATCTAGTGCTAAATTTAAAAAATGTCATGATCATAAACTTTAGAAATTAAATCTAAGCAGAGACTTTCAAGTGTAAAGTCTTTGAAAAGCATAAAGCTGGATTGGGATGGATCCATTGATTAACTGCACTTTGCAGAAAATGGCGGGTAGCTTTCAGGGAAGACTATAGTCTTCATAAAGCAATATTTAGTAGTGAAGACAGATGCTTCTTATTTTCAGAATTCTGCCAAGTGAAACAAAAATTGCCAATAAAATAATCAGTATTAAAGAGATGCCATGCAAGCTTCTGGCTATAGAAAATATTTGAAAACTGCATTCACTCAACAGACACTTCAATGTCCCTGATCCAGATGGTTTGCCAGATGCCAGAGATCAGAGATGACAGAGTGCCTTCCCCCAGAGGCTTACGGTCTAGGTGGGGTTGGCATTGGAGAATTCGTTGGTCAACCCGTTACTAGTTTACCTAGATAAATGTATTTTAGTATTGCTGTCGGTGAAAATTACAGACCAGTCTGTGGGCATCAAGATTGTGTTTGTCAGTGCGGCTGTTCAAGCAATGGGGTGATCTTTCCTCTTCACTCCCCCAACCCCCACCCCGCCCGGGAAAGGCACTTTCACTGCCTGTGCTTGGTTAGCAGACACTGACTTGGTGTTAAGGAAACTTGACTCAATGTGTGCCCTGGAAAGACTTTCTGTATTTTTCCCTTGATATTGTGATTTTTTTTCATTTGACTTAATGACGTTTAATGTATGTAATTGTCTATGCATTTTAAGTTAAACTGCCTAAAATGTGATTTGAGACATAGACATACGTGTTATGAATTGTAAGAAATCTGCTTGAGACATTAGATTTTATCACCTGCTGCTGTATTTGTAAACAAAGGCAAATGTTTCTTTAAAAAGTAATTATAATTAGGAATAGTCTATGGATGTGATACTTGATTTTTTTAAGATTTGTTTTTGTGTATTACACCTGAAAATTTTTTTAAAGATGTATTTTCATGGTTTTAGTTTTTCCCTGTATTTTATTCTTTAGGCCCAATTTTAGGTTTCCCTGAGCAGAGCCTAAATGGCAAAATTGTTGTCACAAAGAAAAAAGGGGCCTGAGACATTTCTGGGTGTGTGACCTGCGTTCACCAAGGCATTTACATAGGCTGGGTGGGAAGAGCCCTTCCCTCCACATGGCTCTTTCAGCAACAGGGTGTCTGCTGTGTGGATTTTCTCTTATCCCTTCAAGGCTAGGCTATTCTTTGTAACTAGGTTATCTGTATAAACAAAGTTAGGGAACCTTCCCTATCTGTCCTGCTGCTACCACTCCTGTCTCCTTTGTGAAAGAAAGAGTTCTTTTCTTGCCATAACTGCTGTGCCTGTAGTGAAGGTCACATGATTAAACTTAGGGTGGTTTGCTGTTTCCTTTCCACAAGGAAGGCCTTTCTTGAACCCCCGTGTGAGGACGACTATGAATGAGTAAATGATTCGTAGTACATACTACTTTTGAAAGGGATTTCTGCATTTTGCCTTAAAATTGGACAAAACGCAACTGTAAGTTTTTTAAGTTTCATTTGATGTCTTCTTTCATATCCCTTTAAAGTACCCACCTAAAATAGAGCTGTGAAATAAGTAATGGAACACAAGATCATTTTGGAGCAGAGCTTGGTTTTTTCCCCATCATGAAATGCCATTATTTCTCTCATGTGGACATTAAACAGAGTATTTTTTACAGTATTTTGCTGTGCCCAGTAGTCCCAGGGATAAGGAGGAAATATAAGGGGTTGAGCTTAGTTCCTCTGTTCCCAGCTCCCACTAGAGCAATTCCACTCTCCCACTTAATATATTTTATTTACTGTACTAGCTTGGGCTGCTGTAACAGAATAGCATAGACTGGGTAGCTTAAACAACAGGAATTTCCCACAGCTCTGGAGGCGGAAAGACCACAAAGTGCTGGCCAGTTCCGTTCCCTGGAGTGGGAGCCTCCTGGCTCGCAGACCACCTCACTGTGTCCTCACGCCGTGGAGAGAGGAGCGGACTCTGTGGTCTTGTAGTGACACAGTCCCGTCGTGAGGCCCCCACCGTCGTGACCTTGCCTGAACAGGTAACTCCCAATGGCCCCGCCTCCAGATACCATCACACTGAGTTTCAACAGGAATTTGGGGGGTGGGGGAACAAAAAGGTTTGCTGCTTTTAAGTTTTAATTATTGTAGATGACCATGTTTACTTGAGGTTTGCTAAAATCATAATCGGAAATTTTGCAAGTATGATAGAATCTCAGTCCATCTAGAATTCTCAGCTATATTTGAAATGTTACTGTCACATTAAAGAAAGGAAATATTACATTTAAGTCTTTGCTGTGGTCATGTTTTATATTAGAAGGCCTCATTTTTTTTAAATGGTCATATAGACTAGCATTCCTTAAAGGTACATAGGTAAATAAAAAAATCTCTAAGGTATAAGGAAACCTTTAAAAGACAAAGTAAATTCCCATTGTCATTACACAAATCATGGCACCAGCTCTGTCATCAGGAAAGGGTTTCTCCACTAGATCATCTTACTCAGGCATCCAATATCTTCTTTGCAGTTCCTTGAATGCCTGCGTAGACCTTTGCTTTTTTTCTCTTCCACAGGACATCCTGACTAGTTCTTGTCCTCTTAAGGTGACACTGAATAGATTCCAAAACTATGGGAAAACTTGTTTCCTGAGATATACTTAGCTAGTTAACTTTTTAGATGAGGCCAAGTTAAATTGCATTTCTTCGTGTGTCTACTTCTTAACCAGCTTCATTTCCTGGGAGCTAATAATGTATACCTTATATACTTAAGCTCTTTCACCCTGCCTTTGAGATCTAGGAGACGAAGTCTAGTTGACACTATTAAACAGTTTACACACACTATTTCAGTAAAGCCTCCCAACAAACCTCTGAAGGACAGTTCTTACCCCATTTTATAGATGAAGCTAAGGCTAAGAGATGATAGATATCACATAGCTTTTATGTTACAGAACTGAAATTAGAATCCTAGATGTGACTGCTATCAAAGCTTTTTCTCTGTGCCTCTATACTACAAAATGGTGCTTCCCTAAGAACAGGTTCTCCAAATTCCATGTGCCTGGCATTGTGGCTTTAGGGCTGTAGATTACTTCCAAATTCTATACCTGGGAAGTCAAATCAAGCTGACCTTTCACACATTTTATGTCATTGAATGAGTTTCACTGGATATTTACTTTTAAAAGTGTTCATGTTTGAAACGCATATCCTTATATAGTTTAATGAATAATCATAGTTCTCAAACTGCTAACTTCAAACAGTGTATTTTCATAAAGGAAAGTGATGTTCAAAAGTGTAGCAGTTAAGAGTAAGTTTAAAATGGATGTGGGAATTGTTATAAACGGTACTGGATAACCAAGCCGCTAGCTCCAGGCTTGAGATGGTTGAGGGGACTGAGTAGCCAAGTACCCTACAGTGAGAAAGGCTTGGGCAAGGCGAGTGGCTGAGGCAGAAGAGGCCCTTGTTAGCAGAGGATGCGGAGAACTACAGGGGCGGGAGAGTGCGAGGGAGGTTCTGCCAAGTATGGCTTGATGGTTCTTTTTTTAAACTTGCCAGTACAGGACATGCTAAGTTAAAAACAGCTTAACTGTTGCTTAGTTACTGCAAGACAAATCCCAAGTACTAAACTTAATAAATACGTGGATCCCTTCTTGATGCTCAAATAAATCTTTACAAAAAAAAACAAACTACATGACTAATGATCAGCACTTGAACTTACGCTTTTTATAGAAGTGGGATGAAGAGGATTTTGAATTAGGAAAAGCCTCTACAAATTTTATAAATTTCATATCTGAAAGGTAATAGGTCTCCAAGTCTGGTGAATCAAATAGAAATCTGATCAGTCTAGAAGGCAGTCCTTCCTGGTTGAGTGTGCAACATTTGCTGGGGACTCAGGAGGCAGCCTTTTTAGCTCTGAGCTCAGTTCTGCAGTGTGATTTGGTGCAATTGACTGCTTTCTTGTGTTCATGTACCATGTCTGTAAAATGGACGATAATGGTCAAAGTACCCAGAGTACCACAGGGAAAGACGGAATATTATTCTTCCCCTCTAGCCAAAGGGATCTGTGTAATGTACTAGCATAACTCAAAGATTACACATCCAATATACAGCATCTATATTAATCTTTTAAAATCAGATTGTCAAGCTTGAGGGCTGAAAGTTACACAGTGTGATAATATATTTATTGAACACCAAGGTTGCACTGTAAGTCATAATCTCACTTTGCCTAGAACAGTTCTGGTTTATGTTATCCAAGTATAATTATTAATAGCACCCTCCTTGCATTCTCTATAAAGTATCCAGATTTTAAGGATAAATTATATGGTTATTCTAATAACTATAATAAAAAAATAGGGGTGACAATTTTCTGTTTCCCGAGATTAAAAAAAAAAGACTTGTCCTAAAAAAGACATATTTTAGCATAGAAATTAACCTTTTATTCATATATATTATTTAGGATGCCACTTACACTGCATCTTATAAAAATGAAGAAAAGTATCCAAGACACTTATATGCATCTACATGTCTTTAGCAAATCCCCGAAGTAAGAAGAGAGCACATTCTAGTCTGAGAATAGGAAGCCCTGCCTTTTTTAAGATAGAGAAGCTAGATAGAGGAGTGTTTGGATTGAGATTTCCTACTTTTCTGGTCATCTCTTCAAAGGTTTCTACCTCATGGCCCCCACCCCAGCCCCCAATTCTGAAAGGAATTTCCCATAAAGCTTCAAGTTTTTTCCTAACTTAATCCTCTCACAAACTGAATAGCACCCAAAATTATGTTGTCTTTTGTGTCTGCTGCAAACAAACATTAAATATGGTACAATTGCATTTCATTTCCTCTAGCCCTGGGCTGATACGAATGGTTTCTAAATTGCAGGAATAGGGGGGAGGGTGGGGGGGAGGGTTGGACAGTGAAATAAATTATTTCATAGGGTGCATTAGTGACAGGGAATAAAAGAAGAAAACTTGCTAAGTCACTTCAGAATATCTGTTGGCTGAAGTAATAGTTCTCATTTTTTGGTGTTTGAGACATGTTTTTCCATACTGGAATTTGTGGCTCTCCTGGAAGGATTAAATACCTTGGCATTATCAGACTAGGATTCCTCAGGTTATTTGAGTAGAATGTCTGCTGCCACCAAGTTTTCTCACATAAGTTACATGGCAAAATTCTTGCATGTTGTAGGAAATAATTTTTGTTTGGTGCTGGCTTAACGCCATACTCCCCCTTATCCCCTGTAGTTCAAATCCTGCTTCACCTTCTGTAGTACCCACTGAGGTCAGCATTCTGATAGCCACAGCCATAAAAGTACGTCCCCAGCTGTACCAAAAATTCATTTTGTGCATTGACCACAGTTTAGTGACACTCATGTTCTAAGAACACTATTACGTTACAGTGGTTATGAAATTAGAATTAGAAACAGCTCACTGAAAATATCAGTTTGAATAGAAAGCGAAACCTCAAAATATCAGAAGTTTGAATATCCATTTGCTGCTAACACTTTTCATAAGAAGATACTTGGGAGAATTACATGGACTTACTCATCATAAATTACTCCTCTTAAAAAGCTCATTTTTCTATAATGAAAAGCATATTAACATTACCAGGGGGAGGGTTGGGAGAGGGAAGCAACTGGGGAGGGGTACATGGAGGACCTGATAGTATCTGGTAATATTCTGTTTAATGGGGCAAAGCTAAATGTGAGTTTCCATTTTATTTAACTCCAAAGATAAGTAATATTTTGTATGTACAATTTGCATGTTTTTAAAAGCATGGGAGGACTAAGCATCTAATATTGAAAGGAAACCCCAATTTCACCCAGGCTCTCTGAGAAAGTTAGGCCTGAACATCAATGGTGACTGATTCCTGAGCTTTGAAACAGTAACATGAGACCATGCCTACAGTCAGTGTTTTTCCTTTGTGCTAATAACTAAAGATCTCAATTACTTTAGGAAACATGGTTGTCATTAAGAACACAGAAGCAATAAAGGGTCCACCCACTTGTCAACTCAGGCTGGTATCCAGTCTGGCAACAGCACCAAGAGATGCTCTCTGAAAGAGCATGGTCAGTACCTAGGCGCATCATGCCATACCGGCTCTAGGCAAATGGAGATGTGATTGTAAGGTGCTCAATTATATAAGGCATCGTGTCAGGCTAGTTAGTACAAAGAGAATAAATAGAGCCCCACAAACACTGGAGGAGAGAATAGGGATGATGTGTCCCATGGTGACAGGCAGTAAGTGGAAAAAATGGGGAAAACATAGTAAGGGCAAGGCCTGAGGCAGTGTGGCACGGTGGATGAGAGTGCGGGTCCTGGAGCCTGACCAGCTCTGTTGAGGTGCACCTCAACCACTTGTTACATCATGTGGGGTGAATTACTTAACCTTTTGATGCCTCCATTTCTTCAGCTCTATAATGCAGATAATAATTCCTAATTCTACAGGGTTTGAGAACTGAACGAAGTAATCCACGTGAAGCACTTGGTGCTTGACATCATAAGCACTCAACAAATGCGAGCCGGTCATTGGACCTGGAAGACATTTTTCTAGGTATTGGGCCTACAAGGGTGTTATAATCTGTAAAGAGAAAAGTGAACAGGCCATTTAAATCCAGTGTGACGTTACTGATGCAGAAGGCACAGATTTCCCTGGGAATATCCGAGGAGCACCTAACAGTGAAAGATGTTTTGAGCACTAAGGATGTACCATACAGTCTCCAAAGGGCTTGAGTCACATTATCTCACAACTCCATCCAGAGGTAAAATTCAGCTCTTGTCAGGTTAGAGCCACGTTCCCTTCTTGCAGTGCAGGTCTCCATTAGCGCGCTAAAGTACCTGGCACCTCAGAAAAAGTGCTGTCTCAGAGAAAGAGAAGAGGAGAGGGAGACTGCCCTTACTGTCAGCTAATTTACCCCTGGCCATATTTTCCTGATCACTCCATACCCTGTTTGAAAGCAGTTGGCTTTGGGGAGGGAAATTGCAAGACCCAGGCATGGGTATGTGAGGGAGTTTCCAGGATTGATGAGAGGCAGGCAAGTACTCCCGGGGAGGAACTGATTGCATCAGGTCCAGTGTAAGTAACTATTCTACATCGGAGTAGCCTGTTCCCAACTTTGCAGAGAATGGCCCCACCCTGGGACAGCCTCCCATGCATTTTTCCCGGTGATGTCAGCAGCATACGGGCGGACACCACAGCCTTGCCATTCCTTCTTGCTGGATTTTGGGAGTACACAGCTATTCATTACAGAGTCTCAGGCCCACTAGAAACTCTGAGTACCATATATTTAAAAAGAGAGCTCTGCTCAGGAAAATAAGCCAGGCAGAGAAAGACAAGTACCAAAATTTTTCACTCATTTGTGGAGTATAACAACAAAGCAAAACTGAAGGAACAAAACAGCGGCAGACTCGTAGACTCCAGGAAGGGACTAGCTGTTACCAAAGGGAAGGGGTTGAGGAGGATGGGTAAGGAGGGAGGGAGAAGGGGATTGAGGGGCATTATAATTAGCACACATACTATAGGTAGGTCACAGGGAAAGCAGTATAGCACGGAGATGACAATAACTGTATAGCATCTTACTACGTTGATGGACAGTGACTGCAATGGGGTTGGGAGGGGCTTGATAATACGGGTGAATATTGAAACCGCAAAGTTGCTCATGTGAAACCTTCATAAGATTGTATATCAATGATAACAATAAAAAAACAAAAAATCAAAAGAGATCACTGCTTTCCAGGCCTGCATTGCTCTAGATTACACAACACTTTAGCCCTTATAGAATGATGTCAACTGCTACTCTGATAGGGAATAGATAAGAAAGGTATTTTTTGGAATCGGTATGGGAGGATCTGAGCCTGGGACAGAGGGAAATGAGAAGACTTTGACCTAAGACAAAGGAAGACAGAACAGTCCTAAATTAAACCAGCAAAAGTATATCAGCACCTAGATTTTCAGTCATGCAACCGGTGTTCAACCACTTACTCTGCACTATGTGCTGGGGTGATTCAGTCATGAAGCAAACAGTTTCTAACTTCACACGGCTCACAAACTAGTGGAAAAGATAATCATTAAATAGTACTAATTACACTTGTAAGTGTTGGGGAAAAGTATAACCTACTGTGTAGGAGTCAAGTCAAAGCTCACCAGAGGAAGCATTTGAGCTGCAGTCTCAAGGATGAGCAGGATTTAACAGGAGACAAATTGGGAGAAATGCCAGGAAGAGAATACAAGCGTGACAAGAGGAGGCAACCCTTGTGCGCAGGAAAGGAGGGAGGGGTCAGGAGGGAGCTACCTGCCTACATGTTAACGGTGTTGGGGCAGAGGTTGTGAAACGGAGGACCACAGGGTGGAAGATGTGATCATCTTTACTTTTCCTCTGTTTTGTCTACTAGATTAAGTTAGCTATCTTCCCATCAACAAATGCAGAGGGCTCCAATAAACTCACTTTCAAGACTAGAATCCCCTTTTCACACCCCCCCACTCCCCACCCCCCCAGGGTAACCATACCAGAGAGCTCCTTTGCACAAAGATTTGGGTTTCCTGAGGTCCCCTTAGGAATATTTTTCCAGCCTGATGGAAGAAGTCTCCTTTTTATAATGTGGTATCTTCCAAAGTTCCTGAGAGTGCAGCAATCTATAAGCCATTTGTGAGAATGATTGTCAGCACTGTGCTAATTGGGGAATGAGGCATCATCCCTGGATTTATCCCAAAGGGGAAATTAGAGAAACCCTTGGCTGAATAATTTGGTTAGCTCACATTTCCCCATCTTCTTGTCATAGTTTTCTTTCTAACCCAGAAAAGTAGAATATTTACCCTTTATAAGTTGCACAAGGGGATTTCAGATCAGCTGCTTAGTCTAAGGTTGCTCAAGTAAACATCTACACCCAGCCCTCTTTAAGGCCTTGCACAAAGCAATCCCCAAGGCAGCAGTTCCCAAGACGTGTTCAGTAGAACACTGATTGCTAGAAATACACCTTGATAAAGGGTTCCATGGGTCAATAAGTTTGAGGGCACTATATGTGATATCCACTCATGGGAAGATTCCACCGTTAGGGCATTAAGGCACTAACAAGTCCTATAGTAAAGAATCCCAATATCTTCAATATATATTTAATTATAGGAGCTCTTTGTTTGAATAACTATGTTTCTATGGCAAGACTACCTGAAGGTATTGTTTATTTTTTGTTTAACATTCAGTGGGTACTACATGCAAAGTAGATGAATGTGTCACAGAGAGATGAAGGAGTAACGGGGGGAGGGTTTAGTGCATGTGATGTGTAGTTTCAAAATAGTCCATATGGATGGATGAACTTAGAAGCTACATCAAGCATAGATCAATAAGTGGAGCTTGGGTGAGTTAAACATTGATGAAAAAGGCTAGAAGAACCAAGAGTACATGAGGTAATAAACATACATAGGGAGCACCTGGGCACTAAATATTCAAGGATATATTAAATATCAATATTCATAAGTCCTTAATTCAGCCTCCATTAGTGATACCTACTCTGGCTCCACATGCCCTCCGTGGGTGTTCAACAGACTATTTGACAAGCTATAACTGTGGCCAATTACATCTCTCCAACAGAGCAAGTATGTATCACTGACTTGGGGCCTTCTTGCTCGAACCTCAACTGTAGTCTTCAAATCTGCATCTCCAGCAGGGAAAGCTAATGTAGCAAAGAGAGAAGACATACAAACATAGTATACCCTAGGATTTTGGTTGCATGGTCCTATCAATACCACAGCCATTTTTACCCTTTGCTTCTCAGTGTGTTTAGTTGATTTAATAAACAGTGTGAGCCAAGCATTTCAATTTGGTGAGTGAGTCTTTATATTCCATGAATTCTGGAGTAGCTTGCCTAGCAGTGTACAGTACTTGGAGGCTACTATTGAATAAAGGTAATTTTTCACATGGCAGAGTGACACACACAGATTTTTAAAAATAGCTAATGTAGTCAATAACATTGATAAACCTAGGCTAGAGTGATCTGGGGAAAAAAAAGAAAGAAAACAAGTTCCAAATATCAGGAAAGAGAGATGACATAACTAACTACACATTCTACAGATACTAAAAGAATAAGGAAATATTGTTAACAACTTTATGCCAATAAATTCAACAACTTAGATGAAAGGGACAAATTCCTTGGAATACATGAACTATCCATACTCACTCAAGTGGAAATAAATGATCTAAATAGTCCCAGTTATTAAATCACAGTTATAGTTTAAAACCTTCCCACAAAGGTACTGCCACTTTGGAAAACATCCTTTCAATTCCTTAAAAGGTTAAACATAGAGTTACCATGTGACCCATCAGTCTACTCCTAGGTATACTCAAGAGAAGTGAAAACTTATATCCACACAAACACTTAACAAAATCATTTATAACAGTGTTATTCATAATAGTCAAGAAGTGGAAACATCCCAAATGTCCATCAACTGCTGAATGGATAAGCAAAAGTGGTATATCCAGTCAGTGGAATATTATTCAGCCATAAGGAATGAAATACCGATACATGCTACAACATAGATGAACCTTTGAAAACATTATGCTAAGTGAAATAGGCCAGTCACAAAGTACCACACTAAACATGATTCCATTCATATGAAATGTCCAGAATAGGCATATATTTATTGGATATTTTTGTATGCCAAACTCTGTGCTAGTTAAGAGTTATTACTTCCTTTCATCTAACCTCTAACCTTATAAGGGAGGTAGTACTATTATTTCTATTAAGTAACTCACCCAAGTAATTCACTCAAATCACACAAATCAATGAGGTAATAAGGCAGAATTCAAACTCTGGACCGTTTTCACTATCTACTATACCCCTGTATAATGTTTCTAGGAGGCTTAAGGTATTTGTAATTCCAGTGGAGAGACACACATCCCCACCCACCCCCGCAATTTACGAGAGAGTAAAAGAAGGGGAAAATGTAGTGAAGATGAAACTAATCTCTTACTAGGTTCCAAACTGGACCGTTGCCCCAATAGCATGGGCAATGCTCTAATAGAGTCCTGGTACCTTGATGGAGTCTAGCCACGGAGAAGGGAGATGATGGGGAGGATGAGATGCCTCTGCCTGGACTGTAGGAAATTGGACCCTGCACACTCGGTTCAGGCAGCCTACCAATCAGGACTCCTCCAGTTTCTGTCTCTATTAAAGACAATCAGAAGCGGTTGAGAAGACATTGTTTTTTCCTATTTCAGGAGTACTGAGAAAGGTTTTTAACTGAAAGACCTAAGATTTAGAATCTTGGGTGAGTCCTTTCACTGCTCAGTATTCCTACTTCCTTGGCTCTAAGGTGGGGAAGGTGAACTAAGTGTTGGCTGGAGTTCCTTCTAGATCTCACATGCTCTGGCCTGGCCTGTTTCTAAGGTTTCCCCAGAGAGTATGAAAGCTCTGATGGACATCCATGACGTGTCATAGGGTGACTCGACTTCTCTCAGCAGCTCTGCTGACTACAGGAAAATGTACTGAGATTACAAAGCCATCATCGTTAAATAAATAGAAAGGAAAATCAACTTTGTATGTCTTTATATTAACAGTTACTTTTCTGAACATAAAAGTAATAGAGGTTAATTATAGACATTTTAGAAAATACAAGCTGTGAGGAAAGAGTTAACAAAGCAGGTCTGTAAGACAGGCACAGTCGCAAGGGACCTCAGGCGAGCAACATGGGGGCCAACTGAGGTGAGGCATAGAACCCCACCCCTCCAGACGAGAGAGACGTTGCCTGTGACAACCTATGTCACAGGCCGAACCCAGCTAATCATTATTCTGGCACCTTCCACAAATATATGCATATGCATTTGCGTCGATTAAAACAAAAAAGGGGGAAATGTGGGATTCATTTATAATTTAAGTATAAAAATCATATGAATAATCATAGTTGATTGATTATAGTAACTGAATTAGTTTCTCCGATATGACTGCGTTTGCATTGT
The DNA here is from genome assembly GCA_032199065.1 of Smutsia gigantea. Taxonomy (NCBI): domain Eukaryota; kingdom Metazoa; phylum Chordata; class Mammalia; order Pholidota; family Manidae; genus Smutsia; species Smutsia gigantea. The sequence continues at coordinate 102,003 of JAVSCE010006331.1, read as the reverse complement.
TCACCTTGTGAGAACTTGTTCACTGTATTGGAACTTGTTCGTTGCATGGTGAGCAATAATGTCTTGTGTATTGAAAAGTTGTTAAGAGAAAAAACCTCAGAGGTTCATATCGCAAGAAAAAATAATTTGTAACTATGTATGTTGAAGGATGTTAACTAAACTTACTGTGACAATCAAAAAAAAACAACAACAAAGCAGGTCTGGCTACTTCTTATATGTTTCCAAGGGACCCATGATCTGCCTTTGGCCAACTGCTGAGAATGCAGCCCTTGGAGTTCTTTATGTCAGTGACTGATGGGCGTGATCCATACGCCTGGAGAAACAGCCCACACCTGTACCTGCCCACCAGGATGCTTTGCACAAACATCAAGATTGACAGCGCGCACCTACTTTCTCTGTGACGGTCCCGAGTTTTGGTCGCCCTGGTTGGCTGCATAAGCACGATATACCTATGTGACCAGCTCCCTGTAAAAGCCCTGGATTCTGAGACTCAAACAGGCTTCTATGGGCTAAGACATTCCACAGAGTTCCCATAGTTAATGGCAAGGGAAAGAATACTCCTGTGTGGCCTCAAACAAGGAAGGACATTGGGAGCCCATGCTGAACCTCTTTGGGCCCTATTCATTAATGCTTATCTTTGCCCTATTGCTTTTTGCTCTGTATCCTTTGCTATTATAAATCTCACGGAGTATATAATATGACATTGAGTCTTGTGGGTCCTTCTGGTGTACCTCTGAATGAGACACGATAAATATAAAAAAAGAAATAACAAATTAACCAAAATCCTACTAGAGATAACCATTTGCCTAGCTTTAAAAACAGGTTTGACCAGTCAAATCAGCTTTCAAAAGACTTTTAAATTGTGAGAAGGCAAACAAAATTGCTAATTAAATTGGTGATAAATTGTATTGTGGAGTGAAGATTAAGTTTTATGGAAACCCCATGTTAAGACTTAAAAGAACAGTTTTACTGTTTTAAATGATTACCAAGATTTACTGATCTTCACTTTTGTGACATCTTAATGACTTCATCTATGACTTAGTCCTTAATTTGAAACCCAGTTTTTAGTCCTGATTTTATTCCCAGGAGAAGAGACAGGATACTTTACAAGAAATGGCTTATAATATCCCCTAGGAGGCTGCAGTGACAGGCAGACTACTTGTACATTTGTGAGCAAGGGGCAGCAGAATGAACAAGACCAGCTGCCCTTCCGTGTCTTCCTCACTCTGTAAGTTTCCTCCTTTCACAGCTTCCTTCAATAACTTTAATAATAATTACCACTGACATTTATTGAGTACTTACTTTGAACCAGACACTACTCTAAGTACATGTTTTCTCTTAATCTTCACAGTAGCCTCTTCAGTAAATATTACTATTTTTTCCTTTACACAAATGAAAAAACCAAGGCTAAGTATGATTAAGGAGCTAGTTCATAAAACTAGTATGGAAGGTGGGCATAAGAATTAAACCTGAACTCAGAACTCATGTCCTTTTATGTTCATTTAAATGAGATGTCACTGATATAAATGGGTTTTAGAGTTAGGATTTATGTGTGTCAGGGTTCTCTAAAGTACGGAACCACTAGGATTCATACACAGATTTATTTTAAGGAGTTGGCTCATGCAGTTGTGGGGGCTGACAAGTCTGGAATTTGTACAGCAGGCTGGCAGGCTAGAAACTCAGGGAAGAGTTAATGTTGCAGTTCTGAATTCATAATCATCAGGCTAGAAGCTAAGGCAGGGTTCTTTGTTGCAGTCTTAAAGCAGTTTGTTTTTTGGGAAACCTCAGTTTTTGCTCTTTAGGATAAGGCCCGCCCACATTACCAAAGGTAAAAAAAAGTCTACTGATATAAATGTTACTCACACATAAAATTAACCATAACAGTTTTGGTTTTTGAAGAGGAAAGTGAGGTGGATCCCTAAACACAATTTACTCAAAACTAATCCCAAAATGAGCTTTCTCCCAATTTAAAAACCAGTCCAACGAGTTGGCAATCCCCTCAGCCACAGCCATGCAAGAGCGGCATTGGCCAGAAGAGGGCACTGCCTTCTATTTGTGTAGCTATCTGCATGGTGACCAATGAGGATAAAAGATTTTGACAATATTTTCAATGAATTATATTACTTTTTACAGCCCCTGATTTAGCTTATCACAACCTTTGGTAAGAATAAGTGCCTGTGAACTTTTAGTTTCACTGTGAGACCCAAGTGCCTCACTGACAACATGCAAACTTTACACTCAAAAATCAAAGAGGCCTGGAATGATGGTGTCCTTGGGCTTTCCTGGTTGGTTACAACTGCGCCAGTCAAGCAGTCCAACCAAACAGGTTTTCCAGATCAGGCCAACTATGGCTGATGCAGGGCAAGGAGGAAGTTGGAGCATCTGGGCGTTGAGAGAAAAGCTGTGAGGACCCCTGGGGCTCCTGGCAGTTGGGAACTCCTTGTGAGGTGAAGAACAGTTTGGGGAGGTTACTCATTGCGTCTGGGTTTGAGGTAAGAATATGACAGGCCCCTTTGGCAATACTACTCTGTCTAGCAGAGCAGTTAATCTAATCTCTGGATTCGTAACTGAAAAGGAAATTCACGTAAGCATAGTTATTATTTATTTCTCATTAATAATTAAAAAGCTCCCTCCCCTGCTTCCATTTTAATGACAGCTTACATTTTGTGCAGAGATTCTGCGAGGGCCTTCCCATCCCCCTGCAAGTAATAGGGCAGGTACTAATTACTTCTAATTTGCAGTTAAGGGAAAACAGAGGGTAAGTGGTTTGCTCTGGCTCCCCTGTGACCCAAGCCTGGGAGGGGACCAGAAGCCTCGACCTGATCTTAAATACAATCCATCCCCTATCAAAAACACATTCCTAATTCTTATTCATTGCTGTCTCTAAGCTCCATTAAAGCTGAATGTACGTAAACACTGTGACCCAGCAACTCCACTTGTGGAGATGTATGCAACTGAAATGCATTCACATGAGCATTCAAAGATATGAGCAAAACTGTTCATAATTTGAACATAGTTTGACACAGCCACATAATTTGAAGTAGCCAAAAATGGAAAATAATCCCAAATCCCATCAAGATAGAATGGATAAATAAACTGTGGTATATTTCTCTCACGGAATGCCATATAGTAACAAGGGTAAACGAACATGATCTATGCCTATGCTAATTGTGAATTTCACAAGTATATAAAAGTTCAAAACAAGAAAAATTCAAATAAAATCTTGAAAGGTTACTGGTTATCCTCAAAGAACTAGTAACTGGGAGGGATAGAGTCTTCTGGGGTACCTCTAACATTCTACATCTTGATCTAGGAAGTGGTTACCTTGGTAACATAAGTGTGTTCACTTTATACAAATTCACCAAGCTGTACATTTATGGTGCATGCACTTACGTTATACTTTAATTTAAAAAGTTTAAAAATCCTGATTTCTCTAAATAAATTACTAACAAACTTTGGTGCTGCCCAAACACAGCTCATGTCTGATTAAAGCAGACTTGTTGTTGTTCTACTCTGGCTGTGACCACACGACCCTTCCCCAGAGTTTCCAAAGGCTTGAGAGAGGAGGTCACCATCTGCCTTTGCATTTGTGCATGCAAGAATACATCTTGGGAGGGCTGCCACACAGGGAGTTCATCCCCTGCCTCCAATACTGCAAACACATGTTTCTTCCGTCTGTCCAAAAAGCAAGGGAGAAGAAAACATCCACACAAGATAAGCCAGACACAGCAAACATCTCATCCAAATGACAAAGCTTCCCTGCCTGTCCCATTTTTAACAGCCAATGACACGAGCACTATTTTGCAGGAAAAACAAGAAACCTAACCCCTGCCCCTCAAAGGTTCAGAGGGCACCTTGCAACAAGGGGGACCCAAAGCACAGGGAAGCAAACTGAAGCTGCTCAAAATTCCATGGCAGGCCAAGGTGAAGTCATAAATGGAACTACATTTCCTGTTTTCCAGAGTACTGTCTGTTCCTTATTAGCCCTTACTGCTTCTTGCAGGAACAGGGTGCTTGAAAAATCTTAAAGGACTAAAGTACAACAACATATTAGATCAAAGAATGGGTACTCCACCATGGGCCAAGGACATTTGGTTCAGAGCTAAACACACACACGCACACACCCGTATTGCCTGGCTCCCTCTGCTGCTAGAGAGCTTCTTCACTGCAGCTCCTTCTATCTTCTATGTCAGTGATTCAGTCCCACACTCCATCCCGGGGGCAAAAGAGTGAGTCTTGAAAACCACTTCCATAGATACCCACTTTCACTTTCACATTCTTTCCAGCTGGGCTGCATCTAGAGGAGCTAGCCCTCTTTCCTTCCTCCCAGTGGTCAGAGGGATGCCAGCTGTACTCCTTACACTTTCCATGATAATGGTGGGGTTATCAGGATACTGGCAGCTGGGCCATAAGGTCTGCTGTGACCAGAACAGAACAATAGGCCAGGACTGAGCCAGGGGCAGGGTGTTCTTCCAGCGTCTAAATGAGTCCTGCAGGTAGCAGAGACACCCTGGGGTATGCATCGCTGGAGCCCAGCACTAGTTTTCCAGCAGTGGCAATACTCAAAAACCTTGGTCAGTAGCCTGAAGATATTAACACAAAGGAGTTCATTGCAGCATTCTTAATATAGAGAAAAACAGGAAGCAACCAAAGCATCCAGCAACAAAATGCGTTAAATCATATGGTATCGTCATATGCCATGGGTTATCATGCAGTCATGAGAAAGAATGAAACAGCTCTATATTAATGTGGATAAAGTGAAGTTTCCTATGGCCAGGATTCTCACCTGACCCTGGTCGGCTTGCTCACTACACACGTGTGGGCAATACTTTGTTATTGACTCTATATAAAGAGCTCCACCCAGTGCTCTGGGCAACACGGTGGCATGGCCACCCAGCCACAGGAGAGCAGAGACTGGAGTGGTGGCAGCGCCAAGGACAGAGACTGAGACAGCTGTGGGGACAGAGAGGTCCAGAGGCAGAGAGCAGCTTGCTGCAGGCAGACTTGCTCTGAGTGGATGGGATTCTAGTGACTGATCTGCTACAGTGGGAATAAAGTTGGGTATAAACCCTTTCACCCAAAGAATATCCCATTGTCATTTTTTGGTCTCATTGAAACCATAGTGAACTTGCCCGGGGCTGAAAGGGGCAAGACAATTAACTAACACAGAAAATGGTCTACACTTTCAAGTTAAATGATAAGGGCAAGTTGGAGAAAACTACATATAGCATGGTTCCACTTATGTAATTAGGAAATCTATATGCATGCACATGCAGTTTCACACACAGTAGAACTGATACATGGACAGAAAAACATCTAGAAGGATGCCCACTAGACTATCATCAGGTCATCTCTGGGGAAGGAATTGGAAGTAGGGAGGTGATGAGGAACTTCCCAATCTTGCCATATTTGTTTCTGTATTATTTGTCTATGAGGTACCAGTAGTTTCTCTATAGTGTAAAAAACAACTTAAAAAGCCAAGGCTAGGAGAGGATTAAAGATGGCAGTGTGAGAGGTGAGACAGAGGCTTCCTCCTAAAACTGCATATAATACGAAAATATAACTGATACAACTACTTCTGAAAGAGCAACAGGAAAGAGGACTGCACCAAATTGCATACACCTGGAGACAAGAGCCGACCTTACAGAACAGGGTAAGTACCAAAGCTGTGGCCCAGCAGGACCCAAGCCCTTCCCCCACCCCAGATCACCAGCAGGAGGAAGAGAAACCGAGCAGGGAGGGAGTGGAGGCCTGGGACTCCTGAATACCTAACTCTGGAGATCTGCTCTGGGAGCACAAACCTACAATTCATGGTGCTTGCATGATACTCTCATGATTACGGGTTTGGAAAGCTAAGACAGGCAGAATTCCTGGAGAGACTGAGATTCCAGCTGCTTGTGGAAAGCAAGGATACATATCTGGCTGCTCTGGGAAAAAAGAAAGGTGGGTAGTCTGAGAGAGTTCCTAATAAGGAAGAACTTAGCAAGAGGGCTGCTAGAGGGGCAAGGATTGCACAAGCTTACTGTTCAGGAGAAAGGACAGGTAGACAAAATTGTCCAGGTGCACTCTGCCCAGCAGATTGGGAGCTTTCACAATCTTCAGGGGCGCCAGCTCCCTAGCTGCCTACACAGCTCCAAGAACCCCCTCCATGATCGGCAGCCTACTGTGCCTTTCTCCTGGCCAGCCCCACCTGGCTCAAAAACTGGCAAACCCTACCCTGGCGTTAGGCCAGCCAGAGGGAAGATGTGTCTACAGCACCAACAAACGCAAAGCATAGAGGCTTATACCTGTGTGCTTGGCCCACTGGTTCAGGCAGTGGAGACAGACATAGCAGCTGGGAAGCAGGAAACAGCTCTTTCCTCCCCCCAGGCACCAATACCCCTCCCCTGCAACCCCCCACATTGCTTCAGGGGCTGAGCAGCTCCAGAGAGTAGAGCTTCTGGGCACTAGAGGGCGCCATATACAAATATGAAACGCCAAAGGAAACCTGGTTCAGAGAAAATTTTAAATTACTAACACAACTCCTGAGAAAGATTTAAATGATATCGACCTCATGACTTTCCCTGAAAGGGAGATCAAAATAAAAATCATGAACATGCTCATGGAGGTCCAGAAATATATTCAAGAACTCAGGAATGAACTCCAGTCGGAGATCCAGTCGTTGAAGAGCACAATGGAGGGTATTAAAAGCAGAGAGGATATGGTGGAGGAGATGATAAATTAAACAGAAACTAGAGAAAAGGAATACAAAGAAGCTGAGGCACAGAGAGAAAAAGAATCTCTAAGAATGAAAGAATATTGAGAGAACTGTGTGACCAATCCAAACAGAATATTCTCATTATGGGGGTCCCAGAAGAAGAAGAGAGAGAAAAAGGGATAGAAAGTATCTTTGAGGAGGTATTTGCTGAAAACTTCCCCAATCTCGGGAAGGAGATAGTCTCTCAGGCCATTGAGGTGCACAGATCTCCCAACACAAAGGACCCAAGGAAGACAACACCAAGACATATAGTAATTAAAATGGCAAAGATCAAGGATAAGGACAGACTATTAAAAGCAGCCAGAGAGAGAAATAAGATCACATACAAAGGAAAGCCCATCAGGCTATCATCAGACTTCTCAGCAGAAACCTTACAGGCCAGAAGGGAGTGGCATGATGTATTTAATGCAATGAGGCAGAAGGGCCTTGAACCAAGATTACTTTATCCGGCAAGATTATCATTTAAAGTTAAAGAAGGGATTAAACAATTCCCAGATAAGCAAAAGCTGAGAGAATTTACCTCCCACAAACCATCTCTAGAGTATATTTTGGAGGGACTGCTATAGATGGAAGTGTTCCTACGGTTTAATAACTGTCACCAGAGGTAATAAAACCACAGTAAAGAAAGGAGAACAGCTAATTACTACTAAGCAAATGCAAAATTAAATCAACTATCCCCAAAGTCAATCAAGGGATAGACAAAGAGTAAAGAATATGAAACCTAATATATAAAGAAAGGAAGAGGAAGAAAAAGGAGGAGAAAAAATAAAAGAACCTTTATATTGTGTTTGTAATAGCATATTAAGTGAGTTAGGTTAGACTCTTAGATAGTAAGGAAGTTAACCTTGAACCTTTGGTAACCACGAATCTAAAGCTTGCAATGGCAATAAGTACATACCTATCCATAATCACCCTAAATGTAAGTGGACTGAATACACCACTCAAAAAACAGAGAGTCAGTGAATGGATAAAAAAACAAGACCCATCTATATGCTGCCTACAAGTGACTCACTTTAAACCCAAAGACATACACAGACTAAAAGTGAAGGGATGGAAAAAGACATGTCATTCAACTAATGGGGAGAAAAAGCAGGAGTGGCAGTACTTGTAACAGACAAAATAGACTTCTAAACAAAGAAAGTCACAAGAGACAAAGGACATTACATAATGATAAAAGGGTCAATCAAACAAGAAGATATAACCTTTATAAATATCTGTGTGCCCAACACAGGAGCACCTACATATGTGAAACAAATACTAACAGAATTAAAAGGAGAAATAGAATGTAATGCATTCATTCTAGGAGACTTCAACACTCCACTCACTCCAAAGGACAGATCAACCAGACAGAAAATAAGGAGACAGAGGCACTGAACAACACATTAGAACAGAAGGACCTAACAGACATCTACAGAACTCTACACCCAAAAGCAGCAGAATACAAATTCTTCTCAAGTGCACATGGAACATTTTAAAGAACAGATCATATACTAGACCATAAAAAGAGCCTCGGTAAATTCAAAAAGACTGAAATTGTACCAACCAGTTTCTCAGACCACAAAGGTATGAAACTAGAAATCAATTACGCAAAGATAATGAAAAATCCCACAAACACATGGAAGCTTCACAACATGCTCCTAAATAACCAATGGATCAATGAGCAAATAAAAACAGAGATCAAGGAATATATGGAGACAAATGACAATAATAATTCAACACTGCAAAATCTGTGGGACACAGTGAAGGCGGTGTTAAGAGGAAAGTATATTGCAATACAGGCCTACCTCAAGAAAGAACAATCCCATATGAGCAGTCTAAACTCACAATTAATGAAACTAGAAAAAGAAGAACAAATGAGACCCAAATTCAGTAGGAGGGACTTAATAAAGATTAGACCATAAATAAATAAAATCGAGAGGAATAAAACAATAGAAAGGATCAATGAAAGCAAGAGCTGGTTCTTCGAGAAAATAAACAAAATAGATAAACCCCTAGCCAGACTTATCAAGAAAAAAAGAGAGTCTACTCACATAAACAGAATCAGAAATGAGAAAGGAAACATCACTAGGGACACCATAGAAATACAAAGAACTATTAGACAATACTATGAAAAAGTTATATGCTAACAACCTGGATAACCTAGAAGAATTGGACAACTTTCTACAAAAATACAACCTCCCAAGGCTGACCCAGAAACAGAAAATCTCAACAGACCAATTACGAGCAATGAAATTGAACTAGTAATCAAAAACCTACCTAAGAACAAATCCCCTGAACCAGATGGCTTCACCACTGAATTTTAATCAAACATTTAGTGAAGACCTAATACCCATCCTCCTTAAAGTTTTCCAAGGAGTAGAAGAAGAGGGAATACTTCAAAACTCATTCTATGAGGCCAGCATCACTCTAATACAAAAACAGGGTAAAGACACCACAAAAAAAGAAAACTACAGACCAATATCCCTGATGAACATAGATGCAAAAATACTCAACAAAATATTAGCAAACCAAATTCAAAAATACATTAAAAAGGATCATCCATCATGATCAAGTAGGATTTATTCCAGGGATGCAAGGATGGTACCTTCGAAAATCCATCAACATCATCCACAATATCAACAAAATGAAGGACAAAAACTACATGATAATCTCCATAGATGCTCAAAAAGCATTTGACAAAATTCAACATCCATTCATGATAAAAACTCTCAACAAAATGGCTTTAGAGGGCAAGTACCTCAACATAATAAAGGCCATATATGACAAACCCACAGCCAACATTATACTTAACAGCGAGAAGCTGAAAGCTTTTCCTTTAAGATTGGGAACGAGACAAGGATGCCCACTCTCCCCACTTCTATTAAACATAGTACTGGAGGTCCTAGCCATGGCAATCAGACAACACAAAGATATAAAAGGCATCCAGATTGGCAAGGAAGAAGTTATAATGTCCCTGTTTGCAGATGACATGATATTGTACATAAAAAACCCTAAAGAATCCACTCCAAAACTACTAGATCTAATATCAGAATTCAGCAAAATTGCGGGATACAAAATTAATACACAGAAATCTGTGGCATTCCTATACACTAACAATGAACTACCAGAGAGAGAAATCAGGAAAACAATTCCATTCACAGTTGCATCAAAAAGAATAAAATACCTAGGAATAAACCTAACCAAGGAAGTGAAAGACCTATACTCTTAAAACTACAAGACAATCATGAGAGAAATTAAAGAAGATACCAATAAATGGAAATACATCCTGTGCTCATGGATACGAAGATTTAATGTTATCAAAATAGCTATCCTGCCCAAAGCAATCTACAGATTCAATGCAATTCCTATCAAAATACCAACAGCATTCTTCAATGAACTAGAGAAAATCATTCTAAAATTCATATGGAACCACAAAAGACCCCAAATAGCTACAGCAATACTGTGAAGGAAGAATAAAGCTGAGGGGATTATACTCCTCAACTACAAGCTCTACTACAAAGCCACAGTAATCAAGACAATTTGGTACTGGCACAAGAACAGACCCATAGACCAATGGAACAGACTAGAGAGCCCTGATATAAACCCAACCATATATGGTCAATTAATATATGATATAGGAGCCATGGACATACAATGGGGAAATGACAGCCTCTTCAACAGCTGGTGTTGGCAAAACTGGACAGCTACATGCAAGAGAATGAAACTGGATTATTGTTTAACCCCATACACAAAAGTAAACTTGAAATGAATCAAAGACCTGAATGTAAGTCATGAAACCATAAAACTCTTAGAAGACAACATAGGCAAAAATCTACTGAGTATAAGCATGAGCAACTTCTTCCTGAACGCATCTCCTTGAGCAAGGGAAACAAAAGCAAAAATGAACTCATGGGACTACCTCAAACTAAAAAGCTCTGTACAGCAAAGGACACCATCAGCAAAACAAAAAGACATCCTACAGTATGGGAGAATATATTCATAAAAAACGTACCTGATAAAGGGTTGACATCCAAAATGTATAAAGAACTCATGCACCTTAACAAACAGAAAGCAAATAATCCAATTAAGAAATGGGCAAAGGACATGAACAGACACTTCTCCAAAGAAGAAATTCAGACAGCCAACAGGCACATGAAAAGATGCTCCACATCACTAATCATCAAGAGAAATGCAGATTAAAACCACAATGAGATATCACCTCACACCAGTGAGGATGGCCAACATCCAAAACACAAACAAAAACAAATGTTGGCGAGGATGTGGAGAAAAGGGAACCCTCCTACACTGCTGGTGGGACTGCAAATTAGTTCAACCATTGTGGAAAGCAGTATGGAGGTTCCTCAAAAAACTCAAAATGGAAATACCATTTGACCCAGGAATTCCACTCCTAGGAATTTACCCTAAGAATGCAGCAGCCCAATTTGAAAAGGACAGATGCACCCCTATGTTTATTGCAGCACTATTTACAATAGCCAAGAAATGGAAGCAACCTAAGTGTCCATCAGTAGATGAATGGATAAAGAAGATGTGGTACATATACACAATGGAATATTATTCAGCCATAAGAAGAAAACAAATCCTACCATTTGCAACAACATGGATGGAGCTAGAGGGTATTATGCTCAGTGAAATAAGCCAAGCCGAAAAGACAAGTATCAAATGATTTCACTCATATGTGGAGTATAAGAACAAAGAAAAAAACTGAAGGAACAAAACAGCAGCAGACTCACAGAACCCAAGAACGGACTAATAGTTACCAAAGGGAAAGGGACTGGGGAAAATGGGCGGGAAGGGAGGGATAAGAGGGAAAAAGGGGCATTATGATTAGCAGATGTAATGTTGTGGGGGCACGGGGAGGGCAGTACAACTCAGAGAAGACAAGTAGTGATTCTATAGCATCTCACTACACTGATGGACCGTGACTGTAATGGGGTTGGTGGGGGGGACCTGATGAAGGGGTGGTTTAATAATCATAATATTGCACATGTAATTGTAAATTAATGATAACAAAATAAATTATATTAAAAAAAACATCCAAAATATATAAAGAACTTACATGCCTCAACACCCAAAAAACAAATAACCCGATTAAAAAATGGGCAGAGGATATGAAGAGACAGTTCTCCAAAGAAGAAATTCAGATGGCCAACAGACACATAAAAAGATGCTCCACATCACTAATCATCAGAGAAATGCAAATTAAAACCACAATGAGATATCACCTCACACCAGTAAGGATGGCCAGCATCCAGAAGACTAAGAACAGCCAACAGGCACATGAAAAGATGCTCCACATTGCTAATCATCAGAGAAATGCAGATTAAAACCACAATGAGATATCACCTCACACCAGTGAGGATGGCCAACATCCAAACCACAAACAACAACAAATGTTGGCGAAGATGTGGAGAAAAGGGAACCCTCCTACACTGCTGGTGGGACTGCAAATTAGTTCAACCATTGTGGAAAGCAGTATGGAGGTTCCTCAAAAAACTCATAATAGAAATACCATTTGACCCAGGAATTCCACTCCTAGGAATTTACCCTAAGAATGCAGCAGCCCAGTTTGAAAAAGACAGATGCATCCCTATGTTTATCACAGCACTATTTACAATAGCCAAGAAATGGAAGCAACCTAACTGTCCATCAGTAGATGAATGGATAAAGAAGATGTGGTACATATACACAATGGAATATTATTCAGCCATAAGAAGAAAGCAAATCCTACCATTTGCCACAACATGGATGGAGCTAGAGGGTATTATGCTCAGTGAAATAAGCCAAGCCGAAAAAGACAAATATCAAATGATTTCACTCATATGTGGAGTATAAGAACAAAGAAAAAATACTGAAGGAACAAAACAGCAGCAGACTCACAGAACCCAGGAAGCGACTAATAGTTACGAAAGGGAAAGGGACTGGGGAAGATGGGTGGGAAGGGAGGTATAAGGGGGAAAAAGGGGCATTATGATTAGTAGATGTAATGTTGGGGGGCACGGGGAGGGCTGTACAACTCAGAGAAGACAAGCAGTGATTCTATAGCATCACTATACTGATGGACAGTGAGTGTAATGGGGTTGGTGGGGGGGACCTGATGAAGGGGTAGTTTAATAACCATAATATTGCACATTTAATTGTAGATTAATGATACCAAAATAAATTATTAAAAAATAAAATAAATAAAATAAAAAAGAAATGAAAAAAAAGACTAAGAACAACAAATGCTGGCGAGGATGTGGAGAAAGGGCAACCCTCCTACACTGCTGGTGGGAATGTAAGCTAGTTCAACCATTGTGGAAAGCAATATGGAGGTTCCTCAAAAAACTCAAAATAGAAATACCATTTGACCTGGGAATCCCACTCCTTGGAATTTACCCAAGAATACAACTTCTCAGATTCAAAAAGACATCTGCACTCCTATGTTTACTGCAGCACTTTTTACAATAGCCAAGATATGGAAACAACCTAAGTGTCCATCAGTAGATGAATGAATAAAGAGGTGGTACATATACACAATGGAATACTATTCAGCCATAAGAAAGAAACAAATTGTACCATTTGCAACAACATGGATGAAGCTGCAGCATATTATGCTCAGTGAAATAAGCCAGGTGGAGAAAGACAAGTGCCAAATGATTTCCCTCATTTGTGGAGTATAACGATGAAGCCAAACTGAAGGAAGAAAATAGCAGCAGACTCAGTGACTCCAAGAAGAAACTAGTGGTTACTAAAGGGGAGGGTGTGGGAGGGTGGGTGGGAAGGGATGGAGAAGGAGATTGAGGGGTATTATGTTTAGTACAGATCGTGTGAGGGGTCACGGGGAAACCAGTGTAGCACAGAGAAGGAAATAGTGAATCTGTGGCATCTTACTACACTGATGGGCAGTGACTGCAATGAGGTATGTGTGGGGACTTGATAATATGGGTAAATGTAGTAACCACGGTGTTTTTTCATATGAAACCTTCATAAGAGTGTGTATCAATAATACCTTAATAAAAAAAAAGCCACGGCTATGGGATGGACACATTTAGTGCGGAGTGATCAGCACAGCCAGAGGCTTCTGTGAGCCAGGGCCAAGGGCCGGGAAGTAGACTACTTGGCAGAGGCGCCAAGCTCCTGATTGGGCATAGCAGGTCCTTTTTCTTCTCTGCTGTTGGTTCTCTTTGGGTAACTTCTAACCCTACACAGCTAGAGGACAAGGGCCCCCACTAGGAACGCCCAGAGAGGATGCCTTGGGCCCGTTTCGCCCTAGGTTTAGGAAGAGACCATGGTGCCCATTTCACTGGGGCTCTTTTCTGAGCCTTTGTATCAGAACACAGGATCCCCAGGAGCTAAAGAACAGGGGCCCCCGCACTTGGCCAGCCTTGAGTCCAGCCTATCCCTGTGGTCCACTAACACTCCACCTTAAAGTTGCCTGGAGAGATTTTTTAAAATATAAGCCTCAAATATAGACATATGTTGAAATGTAGAATAACTGTTTTGTTGTGTGTCTTGCCAATGGTTTCAGTCCTGGACAAGTTCATATGGATTCAATGAGACCGAAAAATGACAGTGGAACATTCTTGGGGTAAAAGGGTTTATACCCAACTTTATTCTCACAGTGGCAAGTCAATCACTAGAATCCCATCCACTCCGAGTGCCTCTGCGTGCAGCAAGCCGGTCTCTGCCCCTGGGCCTCCCACCCCCACAGCCGTCTCAGTCTCTGTGCTTGGCGCTGCCACCACTCCAGCCTCTGCTCTCCTGCAGCCTAGCAGAAGCCCAGAGCATTGGGCTTAGCTCTTTATATACAGTCAATAACAATGTACTGCCCACATGTGTGTAGTGAGCTAGCTGACCAGGGTCAGGTGAGAATCCTGGCCATAGGAACCTTCACTTTATCCACACTCCACCCCTCCAGGATTCTTGCCTCTCAATCTGTCTGCCCTCAATCCTCTGTGATGGTTCTTGTGCAAGGAAGCTGGAACATTGGAACCAAATTCCATAACAGCATAATATAAATATACAAATACAAATTATAATAACCCTCAAGTCTGAGGAGATTCACTGTCACCAAGTGGTCATCCTGGCTGTACTCAAACCAGTTCTGCTCAAATGAGTTAACCAAAAGGACCATGGGTGCGCCTTACACTACCCACCTTCTCCAGCTTCTCCAGCAGAAAGTCTTGTAAACGCACAGGCTGGTCTTGTCACTTGTTGTCTGGCTTCTGCTTTGTCCTCAGAGACCAGAACCGCTGCTCCAGTTTCAATTGTTGCCACAGCTCCAGTAAGAGTCTATTTGACTTTCCATCCAATTTCTCTGTCTGCTCCTGCCTTTATCAAATCAACCCACACCTGGGTCCTCGTGACCTTCACGGACCCTTCAAATTCTTCCTGAGTAGCAGACTGTATTTCCTTTTGCGCTTTCATTGCTTGAGCCCGAGTATAGGAGCAGAGCATAGAGTGGTCCACGACCTGGGGAGGGGGTGCACCTCCCCTGGAGGAACCCGTGGCTGCTGAGTTTTTATTTTCTCTTAGGCTTTACACCAACTTTCAACCAGGTAGGGTTTCAACCTACAAGGGGCTGATGCCTCTGACACCAGCAGGGCCTCCAGTCCCACCTGTTCTTCAAACCCCCGCTCCTCCATTTCTGGGGCTGACGGCTCCACTACATCCTTCGCCTGCTCCACGGCACCTGGCAGCCTGCCCTCTTGTGCTGCTTCTTCCTGGGCCGCTGCCCCTTCTCATGCTCCTTCCTCTCAGGCTACCACGACATCCTTTACCATTCCACAGCACCTCATAGTGATGCCATTTCAGTCACCAACAAATTTTTTTTACCCCCTCAATGGCACCCCACAGCTCACGTTCTCATGCTGCCTCTTCACATGCTTCCTGCAGGAGGATCTCTTTCTCCCTTACAGCCTTTCTCATTGTAAGAAGAAAACTCGCCACCATTCCGGCGGCCTCATGGGCACTCTGCTTCTCTAAGGAATTCCCTGTTTTGCTGAGGGCCAACTTTACTGCCTCAGGTGTGGCCTCCACCCCTTCCCAGTCTTGGGGTGGAGCCCAGTCCTCTAGGAGGCAAGCCACGTCGGACCACATGTCCACTGGGGGACACTCGAATGTCTCCCCATCCACACAAGGAGCCCATGGAAACACTCCTCCCACGAGGGCACCCTGTTCTTTTCCTTGGTCAACAATGAATCCTGCTATCTCCAATTGTCTTGCCAATGGGTTTCAGCCCCGGGCAAGTTCATATGGATTAAGTGAGACCCAAAAATGACAATAGAACGTTCTTAGAGTGAAAGAGTTTATATCCAACTTTATTCCCATGGTGGCAGGTCAATCACTAGAATCCCGTCCACTCAGAGTGAGTCTGCATGCAGCAGGCTGGTCTCTGCCTCTGGGCCTTTCTGTCCCTGCAACAATCTCAGTCTTTGTCCTTGGTGCTGCCACCACTTTGGTTTCTACTCTCCTGTAGCCATGCCACCGTGTCGCACAGAGTACTGGGTGGAGTTCTTTATAAAGAGTCAATAACAACGTATTGCCCACACATGTGTAGTGAGCTAGCTGACCAGGGCCAGGTGAGAATCCTTGCCACAGGAACTTTCATTTTATCCACACCTAGTAATGAGACTTCTGGAAATCCTCCTGATGAAATACAAAATGCCTCAAATAAGGAAAAATTTTATGAAGGTGGCTCTCATTATGTTTCCTTGTGCTGGAGGAGCGTTGTGTATTTTCCTCTGTCCTTGTCTCCACTGCAACAAAGAATTGAAGGGCAGAGACACAGTAGTGAAGCAGAGTAAAAGTTTTATTTAAAGTTACTTAAGAAAAAGTACAGGCCACCTCAACAAGGAGAGGTGCCCTGAAGGTTTAATATTAAAAGGTTATACACTTAGAAAGTGTGGGTAACCTCAGAGAGAGGAGCACCTAGAAAGGTTGGGGTTCCCCCTTGTCTTGCCAATGGGTTTAAGCCCCAGGCAAGTTTGCTATGGATTCAATGGGACCAAAGAAATTGACAGCAGAACGTTCTTCGGGGTGAAAGGGTTTATTACCCGGCTTGTTCTCCTGGTGGTAGGTGGAGCACTAGCGTCTCTGCCTCCGCCCAGAGCACTGGGCCGGGCTCCCTTTATAGCACAGTAATAGCTTACTGCCTAAAGGTGTGCAAGCAGGAGCCCAGCAACAGGCCAGTTACATCATCAGGTGGTTTAAGTTCAGTGAGGATCCTGGCCATAGGAACCCCAACTTCCCCACACCCCTTTTAAGGATTCTTCAGGAATGTGACACTAAGGGCTGCGGGTGCAGACTTGTTAAGTGGTCTTTGAATACTTAGAATTAACTTAACACCGGAACTTCCTGGTCTGATTTCTCCCTGGGATAGTGGCATCTTGGTCTGGGAGCATTTCAAACAAGACTGCCTGCCCAGCCTCCAAGGTGGGCTGAGTTATTGTCTGTTTGCTAAAGAGTAAGTTAAGAATCTTACTTCTCAACTTTCTGGATATTAAATTGCAATCTTTAAGATGGAATCCTTCCTGCCTTTTACTATGTTGTTCACAGCTGGGCCTGTATGCTAAATTAGTTGCCTTGGTTGCAAACTACTTGATAAGGGCCGAAGGTGGAAAAAAAACAGCATATAGGTAAATTAAAAAAATAAGCTGGGCCTGTGTCTTGCCAATGAGTTTTAGCCCCGGCCACATTTGCTACAGATTCAGTGCGACCAAAGAAATTGACAGCAAAACGTTCTTGGGGTGAAAGGGTTATGCCCAACTTTTTTTCCACAGTGACAGGTCAGTCACTAAAATCCTGTTCACTCAGAGCGAGTCTGCATGCAGCAAGCCGGTATTTGCCTCTGAGCCCCTCTGTCTGTACAGCCGTCCTCTGGGCCCCTCTGTCTTCGGCGCTGCATCTTCTGGGCCCCTCTGCACAGCCGTCCTCTGGGCCTCTCTGCCTGCACAGTCATCCCACACAGCCATCCTCTGGGACTCTGTCCTTGGCGCTGCCACCACTCCAGATTCTGCTCTGCTCTCCTGCAGCCTTGCAGCCGTGCCACCGTGTCACGCCCAGAGCATTGCGTGGAGCTCTTTATATGGTCAACAGCCATGTATTGCCCACAGGTGTGCAGTGAGCTAGTCAACCAGGGCCAGGTGAGAATCCTGGCCACAGGAACTCTCATTTTATCCACAAGGGCTTAGGGGTGTGGACTTATTAAGTGGTCTTAGAATGTTCATCCTTGCCGAGACATTAAGTCCCTGTAGGTAAAATTGTAACATTTCCAGAATATCTCGCCTAGCTTTAGTGCATTTGCATATCCCCAGGGGTGGAGAGAATTTCATCTCCATATCAATGGGTAATTACCTGGGCAACCTAAGGTGTGTCTGAACCTGAGAGTTTAAAGGGAGGGGCTGGCTTGCTTGCCTGCTTCTTCTGGAGCAGGGAAGAGGCGACTGCAGTTTGTAAGCAATAAACAGGTTTTAAACGTCATTTCTCCCTTTAACCCATTTCAATTTTTAGAGGTATTTTGCCCCAGGATTTCCTCTCCCTGGACTTACAGTCCCTTTTCTCATTATCCTCTAGGTAATCTTGCAAAACTAATATAAGAAATTTATTGCAGATTTTTTCCCCAGAATAGCAGCTTTTGGTCTGGGAGCATATCAATCATCAATCAAGACTGCTTGCCCTGCCCTCAAGATGGGCTGAGTTATTGTCTGTTTGCTAAAGAGTTTAAAAAGGCAATCTAAGATGGAATCTTTCTTGTTTTTCCTATGTTGTTTATGGCTGGGCTTGCTTGCCAATATTAATTGCCCAGGTTGCAAATCACCTGATCAGGTCTGAAGAAGGAAAAACAGCATATAGGCCTGGGCCTTTTAGCATGCTAAAGTGAATCCTACACATGATTACAAATGCATAATAAAAACGGGCTATTTTCTTAAGATTTCACTGAAGAATGACTCCAGAGCTTAATGTTTAGCACGAAGTTTTGGTAGGGAGTTTCTTTGCATATAGTTACATTGCTTTGACTGTAATTATCCTGCCTTGCTTTTTCTGAAGGGCTTAACCCTACTCTGTCTAAGCCCATGGTCCCTGTCTCAATGGAACATTTCCCAACAATTAAATTTGTAATGAAAATTTGTAATAATAAGTTAAAATGTACTAATGATGGACTTGTAACATTTTTGGTGGGGGCATAAGTACTTTTGTACTTATATAAAAATTCATTTCAGAAGAAATAAACATGTGCACATCTCATTGCAATCTAATTAAATTAGAAGCTCTGGAGCTGCGGCCTGGACATCAGACTTCTTTTACGTTTCCTGTAACCCCAGGGCAAAATACCTCTAAAACCAAAATCAGTCAAAGGGAGAAATAAAGTTTAAAATCCGTTTATTGCTTACAAACTGCAGTCGGGGCCATCTCTTTCCTTCTCGGCCGAAGCAAGCAAGACCTCCCCCTAACCTCTCAGGTTCAGATAAGCCCTCTGTTGCCCAGGTAATTACTCATTGGTATGGAGATGACCTTCTCTCCACCCCAGTTGATATGCAGATGAACTAAAGCCAGGCAAGATATTCTGGAAATATTACAATTTTACCCACAGTTTCCCCAGATTGTTCTAATTGAAACCAAGGCTGAGAGAACCATGGGCCTTACATCTGAAGGAGACCTCCTGGTTCAGCTGTGGCCCAGCAGAGCTCCTCTGGATGGAGTTCTACACAGAGTACTAAATGGGCTGTGTTTCCCTGCCTCTCCCTGCATATAGGGACTAATAGGCTGAGTGGTGGCCCCAGTAATCATATATTTGAGATTATGGCCAAATAGCTTTACATCTTACCACAATCAGCAGCAGGCAGACTTATTAGGAAGTAGATGGTTAAAATAATCGAGGTAAGAGGCAATCGTGAGGGCTTAAACTGGGTTAGGATAGCAGTGGGAGGCTTGGCAGAGACAGATCCTACACAGCTGGGTACTGGAGCAAATGAGGCAGGTGAAAGAGTTAGAGCAAAATCCTGGAATGTATGTGGTCTGCTGGGGAGGAGATCTAACCCTACAGAGCCCCTGGGTGCCTGCCTGCTGGTGTCAACCCCCACAGTCTTGCTGACAGTGATAAAGGCAGGAAACTTAGGTTTGCTACTAAGAGATTCCTACAGGGCTCTTTGGAATAAGGTGCTACAGCCAATTTGCTGTTGGACCAAAGGAAACAAATAAAAATTGAGTAGGAGAGAGAAAACTCAGGAAAGGTATATAGCAAAAGGGATCCAGCAGCAGAATATAATGATGCCTTTATGGCCCAACATCATGAGGACCTCAAAGGAAGAGTAACACAGTGTGTAGCATGATTGGGGGGCAACAAAGAGCCCCCGCTCATAAATGTCCTTCTCACCCTGGCTCCCTGTTGCCTGTAATTCCACTATTAGGTGAATTCCACTTGGGTTATTAGGCATTGCCCATTCATTGTTCCCCTCTTCTAAAATGCAGACTCCTGAAAGAAACAACACTATGATTCAGCAATAGTTTAATGGGATTAGTTCATGGCTTATTTGACCCATCAGAATGCCAACTCTGTGCTTGGTATTGCACTAGGAACTGTGATATAATGGAAAGAAGGCCTCATTAAGTGACTAAGAAGACTCAATTCCCTTCAGAAGGATCTACTGAACACCTCCTATCAACTGACAGGTTGCTGGTGCTGAGATGGAGGAAAACAGGAAAATGCATGACACTGTTGCCATCCTCAAGGGGCTTTTAGCCTTACTGGGGGATTCCAAGCACACAAAAGGCAGAACAAGCAACCGCTTATTAAACTGCTAATATTGTCAAGGGCCACTGTGAAGAGTGGAGCTTTGAGCCTGGACGTCAAAAAGTCTTTTCAGAAGCTCTCGTGACTGAGCCACACTAGCCCTTTTCATTAGGGAGCCTGGAAAATAAGCTATTATAACCCCACTGATTTCTAAACATTAACATGGGTGTGACTTCCGAGTTCTGAGGCCTCACATTAGTTTCTACCCTACACCCTATAGCTTTGGCTAGGCTGAGCACTACTGAAAAGGAGTTATTCATTAAGCATTTATACGGTGCTCAGGGCCCACCCACCTTTCCTGCCTGTGCCCCCAGCTCTGGCCACTTGCCATGTCTTGGTGGTTTCATATTTACTAAACACCCACAAGATACATGGTTTCAGTTGATGGCAGTCATGCTCACAAGGTACCCTCATGAAAAAAGCCTCACCAGCTGCTGTCACTGGGAAGGGTGGACTGTGACAGCCACCCAACTGGAGTAAGAAGCAAGATTTAGGAACAGAGGAACCGGGGTGGCTCAGAAACCAGGCATCAAGCAGGACCAGACAGAGCGATATTGACAAATCTTGAGCAGTTGTGCCTTTCTATGAAACTATTATTGGTAAATTGTATTATCCTGGAAACACATTCCAGGCCTGAGATCCTTTGGGGTGGGATCAAAAGCCCAGGAGGAAAGAGAAATGAGGAATGTGGACTAGTGCAGGAACCAAACCAGCATGTGACCTGGAGGAGGGGCAGACTTGTTGGCACCAGGGATCAGGAAAGAGGGAGGCAGAACTGAGGATCACATTTGGGGTTGCCAAGGAAGAGCAGGACCCAGTTATCCAACTCCAGGCACTGAGGTGCCCTGAGACTGGGAGCGGGAGTGTGCAAAGCAGGGCAAGAGATAAAGACGAGGGTTTAAAACTAGGGAGTTAATTGGCATCAACAGACTAAACAAAATATTGGAACAGTAGTTGCCTCTGGTGCTAGGAGAGACTGACCAGGCAGAAACATGGGGAATTTCTAAGAGGATACAAAGATGAGTGTTTTCTATCTTGAAAGAAGCGTGGGTTACATGGTATCCGTTTGTAAAAAGTTATTGAATTGTATTTTTAGGATTTGTGCATCTCAATGTATGTAAATTTTACTTTAAAAAATTGTACACAAATTGAATTCTAGTTAGGTTTACTTTTAGCAGTGCTATGGATTAGCAATTCTGAAACAATAACCTGTATATTCTTGAGCTTGAAGTTACTGAGGGCCAGATTTTCGAATTATTGGGGAAAGAAATGACAAATATGGAAAAGGGTTTGTTGCATTGGAATTGGAGTTATTGGCATAACTATATATATATGTCTAATACATATCTATATATAGGTCTCCAATATATTCCTAATATATATCTATGCCTCTATATTTATCTTTATGCATGTATGTAATTCTGTCTGCTAAGAGGACCTAGAAGCAATGACACACCATTAGGAATGAGCATATTTAGTACCCAGATCTTGGTTTCTAAATACCATTTCCCACTAAAGAATCCTTGAGAGATGGCTTATTCCAGGGCCGAGGGCAGGAAAAGTAAAGGAGGAGCCTGGAGCATCTTATGACAAAATGGAAAGAAGTGCTCGAAGAATCATGGGAATGTACTGAAAAGACTCCAAAATCAGGGCTTCCTGATGACAGGGCTCCTGCTGGCCAAATCTGGAAGACAATCTGAACATTAAAATAAATAATATTTGTAATGTATTATACCTCATTGAATAAAATAAGAATACATATGATATAAAAACATATATGTATAAATAAATAAATGGAGGTGAAGGGAAACCTCTTCATTATAATAGAATACCAAAGGACAAGTAGAAAGTCATCAATGGATACTAAAACTGAGGGGTAAAAGTTTTGAAAGTTTGATTTAAAAAAAAAGGATAATTACAGAGTTGCAAAGTATGCACCCTGCCAAATCATTTACTGATTAAAAATAATTTCATAGTCAAGCAAGTTAGTTGACTTCACAGTTAATCAAGTCATCAAACCTAAAATCCCTGTATTGGTATAAGCCAATATCCAATATCATGTGCCTCTGATCGGGATGCTTGGAGAAAGACACATCAGCAGTTCTGTGATATTCCTGCCCCAAATATATAACCTGATTCTAATCATGAGAAAAAAATGACACAAACCCAGATTGAAAGACATTGTACAAAATAATTGGCTTGTACTTTTGAAGTTTTAGGGTCAAGAAACACAAAGAAAAGCTGAAGAAATGTTCGAGAATAAAGGAAATAAATAGACTGACAACTAAAGGCTATGCACAATCTTGGGTTTGATCTGGGATTCAGCGAGGAAAAAAAGGTAAGGACATTTTTGGGACAATGGATGAAATACTATTACATTCATCCTTAATTTCCTGACTGTGTTAACTGTACTGTGGTTAGTAAGAGAATGTCTTCCCAGAAAATGCACTCTGGAGTACTTAAGGGTAAAGGGGAATAACGTCCTCAACTTACTCTTAAATGGAAGAGGGAAGTGGGAAAGAAAGTGAGAGAGAATGGTGAAGAAAATAAGGAATAAGGCAAAAATGCAAACAAACGGATCAAAGCTTGTAGGAGTTCCTTGTACTGTTCTTATAATTATTCTTCAAAACTGAAATTACATCAAAATAAAAAGATTCTCCCCAAAGCAAAGCAAAACAAACAACCTATGGGTGTGGTCAGGCACCAGGCAACACTCTGTCACCAGCCGCCAGCGGGCCTGTGCTTCCTGCCGGGGCTGGAGCTGGCCCCAAATACACCAGGGCCTGGGGGAGGGGAGGGGTGGCCACCCTACAGGGCAGCCTAAGTTAGTTGGAAAATGTGTTATGTAAATTCTGTCAGCAACTAGACCACAAACTATGTCATAGTTCCTGGTAGAGCCCATCATGTCCTACAGCAGAGAGGACTTACAGCTGTTTTGTATCAGATGATTCTTAGATAACTGGCAGCAAGCAGAAGAATCATTGGTAAATGTGTGTATTGTGTTTGGATTTCATCTCTTCATAAAACTAATTATCGGTTAAGTCTTCTGCTTTGATAACAGCTCATCCAGTCATAGAAATGGGTTTGCATTTTTGCAAGGAGGCTTGGATTTTTAAAATCTGGTAAAAGGGTTTAAGGGTACAATTTTAAGGTAAAATCAGTTAAGGTTTTCTCATTTAGTATGAGTGGTAATAAAGGCATAAGCTTTCCCTAAGCAATTCCTTTCCAAAGAGAAGAGTATGTTTAAATAGAGTTCATTACTATCTCTTGTGTGGCCATTTTCCAATGCTTGGCCTTTTGCCACAGTTCAAGAGCAGGGAGATTTCTTTTTCTCTGTCATCTTTTTGGCTAGAGGTTTTGAGAATCTCTGAATTGCTTAAATTCCTCCAGTTTGCCCCCAGAAGCTTAACAGTCAAACTGAATGCCCCACAAATCAAAGACCAATTAGCTGAAAGTAAGACAGGCTTCTTCACACAACCCCTAGGTGGGGATCAACTGCCTTTTCTCAAAGGAAGAGGTAGCCGCTCTGCTAAATCAGTCCCACTAGGCAAGTTCTTCCTAACCTCAGACTCACATCTCCTAGGCTTCGCCTGAAGGGCCAAGGGTGATTGCAGTGCTGGGGAGTGGAACAACCCAGAACTCACCTTCCCTTTCCCTCTGCGCACCTGTGGGGAGTGTTTCTAACTCCCACCCTGGCTCAGGCGGGCCAGTGCAGTGGCCCGGGCAGCACCTGGCTGACATTAGAGGAGGCACTGTCCCAGGACGGCCTGGAAAACATGGCTCATTAGAGCTGGCTGACTCATGGGGTGTGGAGGCTGTTGGGCCACATTCTTGCAACATAACAAGCAAACAGAATACTGGCAGAGGAAACCTAGACTGTGGATTCTGTAAAACTTTTTCAAGGCTAGTTCTTAAAGGAATTTACCAGCTCTGTGAGAGGGAAATAAAACATGAACAGTCTCAGCAACAAACTCAGGCCGATCAGAACCATACAAGGTCCAGTTAAGACAGCAAAACTGAAGAGGCCTCTTGAAAGGCAAATACCTTCTGAGTCTAAAGGCTCAGGCATTGGGAGGGCATGAACCTTTAGTTATGACAAAGGCTAAAGATCAGGGAGAAGCAATTGGCAAGTGACCTCTCACTGGGAGTCTCAGCAAGTCTCATATGAGTCTTTGGTCTCCAGTTTTAACTACTCTTGGCCTTGAACTCCTGATGGGACAGAATTTACCAAAGCAAAATGTAGCCCTGTGCACCCCCAGGTACCCCGGCAGAGGGGTGCTTTGGAACTGAGATCTGCTTCCAGGCATATTTAGATCTGACTCCTGAAACTGGAAGGTGAATATCCCGTTTATTAGGGATCCATAGCATCGGAGAGACAGGTTTGCTGGGAACCTGAAGGCTCACACAGACAAGCTGAGGCAGGTCTAACATTCCCTGGTAGCACTAAACCATTTATTTCAGGGTGGTCTGAAAAAGCACACTCGGCCTTGGAGACCAAACTAAATGTTCACCCTTAAGAGTAAATGCTTCCCACAGATCAAGTGGTGGGAGCCTGCAAGAAGCAAAGAATGTGGAGACTAACACACTGGTGTGATGGCCACACCTGTCTACAGTGTGGACACCACCAGCCCAACAGGACATCTTGAGACTGGAGCTTAAGGAGCTATGAGACACTAGATTTCATTCTTATAATCGAAGTATGGGGAGGTGCTCTCTGCCTCTGGCCTTTGGTTGTTTTTCTCCCACTTCCTGAGCTGGGCTGGGAAGAGACGAAAAGAAAAATGTGAAAGGAATGAGAAACCCAGAAAGACAAGACAAGCTCCTCCCACTCGTCGACAGATGTGGAGCCAGGGCCTGGAATGGCTGGTCTGCCTCACTCACATTCTGGTCATTTTCTCTCCAAGGTAAAGATGACCAGCACCTCTGTACGGTCTTGTAAATGTGAAGGTCGTCAGATGCCCTCTACATGCAGTATATTTCACTGCATTATGGGACACAGAAGGGAGGGGAACTAACATTTATTGCGGGCCAGCTAAGTGTGCTGGATGCTTTAGTTATGTTCTCACTTAATCCCCAATGACTTGGAGGCTGATGACATTATACCCATTTTACAGCTGAGAAAACTGGGGCTGTGTATTTGGTAAGGTTCCAGCTACCAGACCTTAGGTAACAGACAGAGTTAGGATTTGCACGCGTGTTGGTACACGCAAAAGCCTACATGCTTTCCATAGGACCACGCATACTGTGCCTTGTCACTGCTGGTCATCCAGCACTCCTTAAATCTTCTGTCATTTTTTGAAGATTGCCAGGAGTGATTGTGAAATATTCATGATTTGATTTTCATCTTTTAAACATATTTTATTTAAATCTTGTATTTTAAATATATTTGATTTGAATTTTATTTTTTTAGATTTGCTCAGATTTCACTTTTTCAATATATTTAAAACCATTTTTAAACACTATAATTAAAAACACAAACACTTGCTGGGTTAGCTACCAAATTATAACACAATGGAAACCACTGGCACATAAACTTTTGCTAAAAAATATCTGAGCAAATCTTGGGTCTCCTTCTTCTCTCTCACTCTTTTCCTCTGCTTACAAGGAGTTGAAGTATAATTTACCTATAGTAAAATGCACAGTTCTTAAGTATATAGCTTATGAATTGTCACACATATATACTCCAAATAACCACACATATATCAGTATATACACAGTGTCAAGAATTCTAGCAAGTTCCCTTGTGCCCCATTCAAGTCACTAGCTCTTGTCCCCGCATCACTAGTCTGACGCTATCACTGTAGACTAGTTAGCCATATGCCATTGATTAGAAAGGTTATGGGTCTGCCCTGGATTTTTATGTCTGTCCGAAAAACACAGTGCTCAGTCAACTGCCACATGAGCTCAGAAGCATCTATTTGGTCTATGCTCCTGTGAGGCCTTAGTGGGATTTCATAAGCAAATATGTAACCTGTCACGTGACAATAAAAACAGTGTTCGGTATTTCCAGTGTGGGAGAATATATTGTAAACAACTCATCTGAAAAGGGGTTAACATCCAAAATATATTAAAACATACACCTCCACACCAAAAAATAAAATAAAATAAAATAACCCGATTAAAAAATGGACAGAGGACCTGGACAGACACTTCTACTAAAAAGAAATACAAATGGCCAACAGGCACAAGAAAACATGCTCCGCATTGCTAATCATCAGGGGAATTGAAATTAAAACCACAATGAGATATCACCTCACACCAGTTAGGATGGCCACTATCCAAAAGACAAGAAATAACAAATGCTGGCAAGGATGCGGAGAAAGAGGAAACCTCCTACACTGTTGGTGGGAATGTAAAATGGTTCAGCCATTGTGGAAAGCAGTATGGAGGTTCCTCAAAAAACTAAAAATAGAAATACCATTTGACCCAAGAATCCCACTCCTAGGAATTTACCCAAAGAAAACAACTTCTCAGATTCAAAAAGACATATGCACCCCTATGTTTATCACAGCACAATTTACAACAGATGAATGGATAAAGTAGATATGGTACGTATACACAATGGAATATTATTCAGTCATAAAAAGAAAAGATATCCTGCCATTTGCAACAACATGGATGGAGCTAGAGGGTATTATGCTCAGTGAAATAAGGTAGGTGGAGAAAGACAAATACTGTATGATGTCACCTATTTGTGGAGTATAAAAACAAAACAAAACAGAAGGAACAAAATAGCAGTAGACTCAGATACGGAGAAGAGACTAGAGGTTACCAAGGGGGAGGGGTTGGGGCAGTATGGGGGGAGGGGGAATAAAGGGCACAGTAATGAGCAATCACAGTGTGAGCTGGTCACAGGGATGGTAGTACAGCATGAGGAATATAGTCAATGATTCCATAACATCTTTCTTTGCTGATAGATAGTAATTGCACTAGAGGGGGTGAGGATTTAATAATATGCATAACTGTTGAACCACTGTGTTGTACATCTGAAATGAATATAAGATTGTCTATCAGTGATATTTCAATAAAAAATAAAGCATTAAGTATTTCATGTCTGACTTTTGTATCTAGGACAAGAAAGTCAATAGTCTTGATGATGCAATTTGGAAATTAAAAAATGTCTGGTATTCCTTTTTCAGCTCCTAGATCAGTTTAAGCAATAGGTAACAAGGCAAGCTTTCTTTTTTTATTTGTTTACTCTTTGCAACTAAAGTAACATGTGGAAGTAAATTAAATGATGAGCTTGATATAAAATTGCAACTGTTATACCTATATTAATTATTTTGAATTTTGGTCAGTAATTTTTCCTCAGAGATTCACTTTAAAAGTGAATGCTAAATAAATTTTAACTTAAAATTTATACAAATACATTATTTTTTAAATATTTTAAAATTAGGATTCATATAAGAGCTGTCTGAAAAATGTATACTACTAAAAGTTTCAACCCACATCCCAGGACATAATTTATCTGGGCAAAGAGACTTGATGCTCCTTAAAGTAGCTAAATTCTCTCTTCCTGGCATGTGGTTTATCTCAGTCTTACATTCTTCTGGGCTGCCCTTGTTCGTTTCTAATCCAGTTTGAAGCACTTTCTGTATTTATGGGAAAAGTGGAAACAAAGAAATTAATACTCCACCACCTTCACCAGGAGAGCCCTACCTGTGTCCTTCCTTGTAAACTTGGTTTTAAAAATCCCCTTTCGGAATGTGTGTGTGCGTGCGTGTGTGTGTGTGTGTGTGTGTGTGTGTGTGTGTGTGTGTGTGTAATTAACAATATTGGGGTTTGTCATTCTTGTTACCTGTAGGTGAAAAGTAACTTTCTATTGTTAATAAAAAAGGGTGAGACTGTTCTCAAAAGTCATTTCCGAAATGAAGCAGGGGAGGAAGGCACAGCATGAGGGCCATGAGTCATTAGAAGGCAGCTTGGAGGAGCACGGGGCTGCGGGTGTGGGCGGGCTGGGGAAGCCTTGCTTGATCCTCACAGGGCTCAGATCAACAAGCTAAGTGAGACATTGCGCCCTTCCATCATGAGAAGAGGGGCTAGTGAGAGGTCCAGGGGAGACCGATGTATGTACGGAATGGCAGTCAGCTGGGGGCTGTTAGAGGTACAGGTGGAAGGCAAACAAGTCCTGGGATATTTCCTGGAGCCACTCAGCTGCTGGAAAAATGAGGTTCAGAAACTTGCTTGGACTGTCTGAAATTGGACCCAGAATAGACCAGCCTTAACACTTGCATAGGTGACTTGTGTGGGTAACACACACTGCAGGCCCATTGAACAGGGACACGAACCAGACTGGGAAGAGGCAGGACTCTGAAGGTGGGAAGTTGGAGCAGAAGGGCAACTCTACAGTCAATGCAGAGGCCTGACATCCTGAACAGGATCACTGGGTTCCCAACCTGGATTACATTCAAGCAATTGCAGAGCAGAAGGGCCAGGGGGGCAGCCAACAGGCCCTAATCAAAGTGAAAACTAAGAGAAGTTTCCGAAAGAGGCTGCCCAGCACACAGTCAGGTGACTAGGGCAGCCCAGTTCCGCTCCTGCGGGAACTGGGGACTGTGACTCTAGCATCCAACCCCGCAGGCAGTGCGTGAGTAGGAGGGTGATTTTTCTAGATAAAACCTAGACCATGTCCCATTGAAGCTTCTAAGAAGGATTTAGGGAAATGGGACCTTGAGATTCCCAGGCCCACTTGTATCAAAGTAAGACATCACCAGTGATTTTCTCTAAGTTTTGCTGTGATTAACTGCTCCATCATTTGCTACCTTTGCTATCTTCTGTCTCTCAGGAAGTGGCAGTATATTGCAACCATTGAGAGTGGTCAAGATATCAGATTGCCTGGCTTCATATTCCAGCTTTGTCACTTACTGCATGAACTTGGCCAAGTTTTTAAATGTGCCTGGGTTTCTACTTCTTTATCTGTCAAGTCAGAATAATGATAGGACCAACTCATGAGGTCAATATGCTCAAATGAAATGCATGTAAAGCATTGGCACAAGGTAAGGGTTCCGTAAATGTTTGCCTGTGCTGATGGTGAGGGTAGAAATAATAGGAGCAGAGGAGTAATGCTAGGAACAAACCAAATGGCAGTCTTGCACTTGTTTCAGAGACGGGAGAGTAGAAGCACCAGGAAATGGCGCCCTACTTGGGGCACCAGAGGGATCTGGGAGGAAAAGCTTCCTACCAGAGCTCATCTCTGGGTGCCTCATCATCCCAGGTCGGTTCCCTTAAGCCTGCACACGGCTCTGAAAGTCGTCCCTTCCTTCAGTATCTGCAAAGGAGCCATCTCAGTGGATCCTTCTTCCTGCTGGGACCCTGACTGATCTGGTACCTCATGGCAGTTGTGGGTCTTTCCAGCAGTATTTGGTGCTGGTCCTCTAACCAACCTCGCCCCTCAACCTCAGCCCTGGCTGTGGGCACCAGCATCTTCCCAAGCACCTGAGGACGACTTCCAGTCATCCCTGACTGGTTCTCCCCTCCTCTCCCTGAGCCCCCACAATCCAGCAAGTCCCCACACCCTAAGACTTTTGCCCACAGATTCCCTCATGTCCTGCGTCCCCTTTCCCTTCCCATGGCTTCTCCTTCCCATCTAGATCTTTCTTGCTGCCCACTTGAGCTATGCCAAGAGCATCCTAACTAGACTCCTGGCCTCCAGGCTCCTCCTCTGCCCCCTAATTCTGTGATTCACTTTCCTAACACTGGTGCATTCAAACTTTCTGGGCCATTACTCACAATAAGAAATATATTTTACTTCACAACTCACTACTTCTACGGTAATCTTTGGTGTCCTGGGCCTTACATTGCTTAACTGGAAGAACCAGAACACCAAAGCTCTGTGCCTGATTACATTGATACTCTGAATTCATTAACCTAAATATATTTCCAGATGAGAGGCTTGAGATGCAGCTTCAACGACTGATGATGTGTGTGAACAGCCAGGGGAGAAGTGAGTGTTACTGTCATCTTTCATCCCAAGGGCCTTGGAGTCATGGGAGCTCAGCCATATGGCTCAACATGAACTATAAACTGTCACGAGACTGTTTCCCCTTATGCAGAAGGAGGAACAGCACCGTTATTATTTCCCTTTTCATGTGCTCTCTTCCAGATAATATCATAAACATCTTGGTCTCTCTACTGCCCAAGGTGCTCAGCAGACAGGTGGCATCACTCAAGGAGCAGCTGGTATGAGGAGGAAGCTGCGTCTTGTGCTGGAACTGCTGGGATCTGTGTGGGTCCCTCTGTAGTTCTGGCAGCCCCAACATGGGTGGGTGAAGCTGGCTGTGGTCTCTTTGGAGCAGCACACTTGTGGGGGTGAACAAGGGCATTTGACTGCCAGGAAGAGGGTGTAGAACTATTTCTCTCTGTAAACTCCCATAAGCACGTATTCAGAATGCATGGCTCCTAGTTATTCAGTCCACACTTATCAAAAGCACCTCTGCTAGCAGGAAAGCACAGGGAAGGCAGGTCATCAGTTCCACTTTTGAGGCTCCTATTATACTTCTAAAAATGTTCATATAGCTAAACAAGATTTAAAAGTCATAGTAGTGTATTTTAATGTTTATGTTTTAAGAATTAAAATTGTCTGATGAATACAATCTTCTTTCCCTCCTGCAAGTACAACTTTGTGTCTGAATTTATAACCTCATTTGCAGATAGCACAAAAATCTAAAATTGAGGCTCTTTATAAATATGGGGGCTGGATCTCTGGCCCCCAATCCAAACCAGGGTACCCCCTTGTTCCCTCCCAGGCCCTGATGCACTGAGGACTGAACCACAGCTCATTATGGCTTTGACTAATGCCAGATGGTCCACCGCTTCCATTCAACCACAGAGGCTCCCTTTCACTTCAAATCAAGCCTGGAGCTTTGATCTGCTCTGAGGGGCTACACCCAGTTTCAAGACTCTGTCCTTGTCTGAAGCAAGTCTGAGTTGTGAGAGCCTGCACTGCCAACTCAGCCAATAAAACGTGCTACTTGGCTTGTGTTCTATCTGTGATTTCTCCACATGCTAAACTGTGAGAACGCCCTATTTCTAAATGCTTAGACACGCTCACCTATAGCAACAGTAAAAAGAAGAGAGACCCTAGAGAGACTCTTGCTTGGGCACATGACAAATGCCTTTAAACCCACTGAGCCAGGAATAGGAGGTGCCCTGACATCCAAACACAGAAGCACATGATTTGATTTCCATTGTGATAATATGAGGAACTGCCAGCACCCTCTTTTAAAAAACAGCCAGAGAGACCTAACTGAAAACATTAACACATCTATTCTACAAGATTTTGGCTTTTGGGGAACAATGGTCAGAGGGACTCATTCCTTTGGAATCACCTGAGTTCACTAACTCAGTGAGTTCACTAACATTTTGCAAATATAAAGAGGTGGTGAGGAAGGAAAAGCGAGGCAGTTAGAGCTTTCTAATGAACTTGTAACCTGGAAATTATTGATGTGTAAAGAGGCTACCCTCAAAAAAGCGGATAAGCAGATGAGAAAGAGCAGAAGGAATAACACAGAATCTGTAATATCATTAAAGGAATACAAACATTTTTTCATGTCAATGGCAAACAGGTGTGTAATTTTGTTTCCTCACAGGCATGGCAAAGGGAAAACACTTAGGAAAAAAAAGGCATTTTTTAATCCCAAGGGGAAAAAAAGACAAATGGAAGGAACACTTTCTTTCCAGACCTAATCACACTTACATTTGAAGATGGTCAAGAAGGATCTCCCCATTTCCAATCTCAGCGCAACCTTTCTTGTTGCTCTACCTCTCCACAGGATCTAGCAACCCTAACTACCTCCACCTGTGAGAGTCCTTTCCCTGTCAGACACTGCTCTCTTCCTCCCTACCCCGCTGAAGGACTGGTGTTCCCAGGGTTCCATCCTCAGGCCCCCTTCTGTCTTCTATTCATTCTAGGAGATGGCATTCACTTCCCAGGCCTCCACACACTCTAATCGCAGTTCAGTTTGAGTCTCTCCTGAGCTCAGACCCCAATTTACATCTCAGCCTTTATTCTCGGATGCCCTGTTGAGGATCTGCAAAACAGAACCCTTTGTTTTTCCTACCAACCCTTGGCTTCTCTATCATAATCAATAACATCACTTCCCCTTCAGACACCCAAGTCAGAATCCTCCAAGTTGTCTGTGGCTACACTTTTTCCCTCATTCAGGCATTCTATCTGCCATCAAGTCCCATTAGAGTCCACACCTAAAATGCCTATCCCAACCAGAGATGGCAAATAGGATTCATCTGATGTACTGACTTAGACTGACTAGTAGTGACTGCCTGGAGTGCTGTGTTGAGAAGGATGCTGCGGCAGCATCTCAACTGTGATCAGCTATCAGTTCTGCTTTGGGTGGTAGTACACATGCCAGGCATTTGCTGTCCAGCTCTAAGCCTTCCCTTCCTGTGCTGCTCTGGAACCTCAGAGTATCACAACAGCCTCTTACAGGTTGTCTCTTCTCCAATTCATCACTCCTCTAGCCCTTGCTTTATCCCTCTAAAGCAAAGACCTATCTAATCATGTCTGTTTAAAAAGCCTCTCTCATGCTAGGATAAAACATGGCATTGAGGCTATTCGGAATCTGAGTGCAGCCCACCTACCTGTCACCATATACCCATGTGCTCTCAGTCAGGCAGCATAGCCTCGGGGTCACAGCATGGACTCAGGGCCTCCCTGCCCGGCCCCAGACCCCAGCTCTGCCACTTACAGGTTGCGTGACCTTTAGCAAGTTATTGGATTCTCTGTGCCTCAGTTTTGTCATCAACAAAATGAAGAAGTAATCATCCCTAGATCATGGGGTTGTTATAAGGATTAAATGAGATGAAGGACAGAAAATGCCTAGAAGAGCTCTTGGCATGTAATAAGCCCAATGTAAACATTCATTTCTAAAACAACCCTCACTGGCTGTTTCCCCTGGCCCTGCTCCACCTTCCTCAACTCCCAGGAAGAGTAAATTGTTGCTCGCTCTGTCCTCCCAGAGCATGTGTCAGATTCCCCTACTCCAGCAGTTGTAACACTAGTTAGGTGTCTATGTGTGTGTCTGACCCAATAACTGAGGGCTCTTGAGAGAGGAGAACATGTCTTACTTACCTTTATGTCTTCTACTTCTATTGGTGTGTGTCTGGAAAATAGTAGACATGTTATGTCTGAATGATGACATGATGAATGAATTGGCAGTAGAAGCAAATGATCACTGGTTAGGATTAGAGTTGAAGTTGTGATTATCTGGAAGGGAGATAATAAATAACAGCTAAATTCTATACCAGTAGCACTCTATGCCAGTTAATCTCTGTAACAGTAATACTATACCAGTAGCAGGTAAATGTTTTTCATGTTCTTATACCAGCATATCACCAGGAATCAATTACCCAGCTCTGACTTCTTCTTTGCCCCCAGGAAGGGCTTTTATTAACTTAAATGTTACAGTGCTCATTTTCATCTCTATAAATATGAACTGCACTATTCGTGGTCTAATTCCTCCCCTCCCTCCCATTCTATGCTAGATTTAGAAGAGCAACTTCCTGTTTGACTGGAAGATCCTTGACCGGAAGATCCTTGACCTTGGGTCTTGCTGGGACCACAGGCAGGTAGCTCTGAGGGCCCCATGATCGTGAATACCATCGTGCATCACAGCTGATGATACCAAGGGACTTAGAGAGCTTTGACTTACAACTTGGATTAGAAAGAATTCTCCCTCTTCTGAAAAATCCCTACCACTGTTTGCTGCCTCATGCTCTAGGTGTGATTTAGAATGTGCTTGTAGGCAGTAGACTCCCACAGTTTGTAGTAAACAACCAAATGTAACTACATGCCCCCAGCCTCTCTTCAAGGTTTAAGACCTTGTTTTGCCTTGGTGGGTTCGGAGCACACAGCATGCCCCCCAAAGGTGCAGAGGGGACAAATCTCTTCCATGTTCTCCTGTTTTCTGCACAACCAGATCTCCCCAGTCAGACTCACAGAGGTATTTTTTTGCTGTCTAGCAGATGCATTGAAAATATGCACAGCACGTTGCCAATGTGCAGATCTGGAAGGATCTCTGAGCAGGAACCACCCCACCCGGCCACAGGCCTGCCCAGGCACATAGTTCTGTTTGCACTGAGAGCGCTGCTGCTCTGCCAGGCGATGCTTATCAACAGTGGCAAATGCACTTCCCAGCTGACCTCCTCTCCTCTGTTTTCTCTACCTAACAGACTGGCAGGTTGCAGAAGATGCACCCAGAGAGTGTTTTGACTGTTCCAGTTTTAGTAAAAGGCTGGAGGAAACACATACAATGCAAACCTATTGCTTTTTGGTGAGATAAAGTATGATTTTGGGGGAGAGAAGAGAACAGAATCTGCTGAAATATAAGTGGGAAGAAGAATGACCAGCCCAGAGAATGCAGAGATGGAGGTCAGAATTCATGAGGATTCGTTGGAGATGAAGACCAGAAAATCGTGGACCTGAGCAAGGCCCAGCTGATGGTGGACAGGCTGCCTAGCAGAGAAGGAGCAGCTCAACACCAGTTCCCAGAAAAGACGAGTTCCAGGGAGCAGGCCCCCGAGATTCAGTGGGGAAATCCTGGAACGTAAGTGAAACAGTAGTAGCTATGGTGATAACACTGACAACCAGTTCTCTCTGGCTCAAGTCTGGAGCAGCATACAGGGAGAAACCAGCCTCCACAAATCATGTGGACTATTGTGAGGCCCCCTCAGGGGCCAGCATTCTGTATCAGGCCTTCTTGGTGGGAAGTGACAAAAACCAGCTTCAACAAGTCTGAGAAGAAAAAGGATTTTAAAAGGCAGAGGTGGAGGGTTGGCATGACATAAAATCCAAATGCAGAAATGAGACTGGGCCTCTGAAAGGGCCTTGAGCCAGGAATTTAAATACCTCAGATCTATGTGTCTTGTCTCACAGCCACTCACCAACTGACTGGTGGACTCTCGAGGGCACAAATCCCAGCTGCCAGGTGAGAGAATCCAAATGCTCAGCTTGTGTCAACAGTTCTCTCCTGAGTCTATCAACTGCAGCTGGGGTGAGAAGTCATGAAGCGCTGTCATGGCCATGGGGAGCCCCCCCATGAGGATGGCAGGGAGAGGACTTCTGCGGAAGGCAGGCAGAAGGTGTCCAACAGATGTCTATTCTGTCACCGCTCTCAGTCGCCCCTCTCAGTGTCGTTCCTCTTCCTCCCTCTTCCCCCCGAACTTTATGGCTGCCCCCCTTCTCATTATTCAGATCTCAGTTCCAATATCAGCTCCATGGAGAAATGTTCCTTGACCACAATAGCTGAAATAACAGTCATGCCCCCCGACCCCTTTCCCCTCTGTCTCTGTATGGGGCTGAATTGTGTCCCGTAAAATCTGTATGTTAAAGTTCTAACTCCCAGCACCCCAGAATGTGACTGTAATTGGAGATAAAGTATTTAAAGGGTAATTACATTAAAATTAGGTCATTAGAGTGGGCCCTAATCTGACTGGTATGTTTATAAAAAGGGGAAATTTGGACAAAGACACGTACAGAGAGGAAAGACCATGTGAAGATACAGGTAGAAGGCTGCCGTCAGCCAGCCAAGGAGAGAGGCCTCGGGAGGAACCAGCTGCCCACGCCCTGGTCTCGGAATTCCAGCCTCCTTGACTGTGAGAATACAAGTCTGCTGTTGAAGCCACTTGGTCTGTGGCACTTTGTTGTGGCAGCCTTAGCAAACCCCTCTTTACCCCTTTCCTTGGTTTATGTCTCCTCAACGAGGCAGGTCAGTATAGTGTTGAGCGGACAGACCTGATCTGGGCTCTGTCACCATAATGGCAGCAGATGTGATGGGGCCTGGTGGCTCTGCCAGAAGCCTTGTGGGTGCAGAGAAGGGCCTGTGGAAGGAATGAGGGTCTTGGTGGTAGCTAGTGCAGAAGGCAGGCCTGTGGTCAGGCCTGAGGAGCAGACAGGGAGGGCTGAGGTGGTCAGAGATGAGGCTGGGCTGGAGAAGGGTCTTTCCACCTGCTGTGGCTCTGGGGAGCCTTTTACCCCCTGGTGCTGCTGGCTTCCCTATCCAAGTAGAGGGGTCTCTCTTCTAAGCAGGTTATAGCCTTCGCTGCACCCCTGAGTGGCTCTAGTCACAGTAAGGCAGGGGATGGGGGGCACTTTGCCAACCAGCATTTCGCATGTCACTGCCACTGGCCCCATTTCATTTGTTGACCAGCTTTTGATGAACCTGTTCATTTGGGAGCTGGAAAGGCTGGATTTTGCAAAATGGATAAGATGTATATTACGCCCCCACTAGACACCTTAGACATGAAGAGCATATGTGCAGATAACCAGGAACAGAAACAGCAGACAGGCACAATCATTTTGTTCTGGAATTAGAAATTTCTCTGTCTTCAAAGCATAACTTGTGTCCCCACAACACCTAGCATGTCCTCCAATCCCTCAGTCTGCCAGTCATATGTTCCATATATGCCAACTCAGAATCCAGTTTTGGCATCAGACAGACTAACTGTCCCAATGTCTGACTCAACTTCTCACTTGTCACCTGGAAGTGTTGACACTCTGTGGACACAGACAGAATTGCCAAACTCGCCACGGGTTCTCAGAGTCCAAATGTGAAAACTGGAAAGATCTGTTTTCCCTCATCAGGCTGTTCCTGCGTTCTGCTGTCTGTAAGACTTACTATCACTACCTCGTCAGAGCCTCACATTTTGTGAGCCCTTCCTTCCGCATTTGGCCCCTGCAGTGCTGGCTTCTGGGGAGCTTCTCACCTCCTTTCTGGCTTGTCCCAGGCTCATTCCTACTTTTTATATTTCCATAATTCTCCTGTTTCCTCACTATCCTGCTTCCCAATTCCCTTTTCCTAGTAAACATTTGGCCCTGAAAAAACTAGCTCTGCTTTTCTCCTCCAATTTAGTTTTTCTTTCTTGTTTTTACTCACCCTGGGAGACACCCTCTTTGCCCTCATCTTCATCTCCTATTCTCCGAATTTCTCTAACTAAAGCCGCCTTGCTTGGATGCCCCTATACCTTCTGGCCTGCTACCAGCTTCCCTGAATGCCCCTCCCCCCTGGAAAGACACCTCTTGTAGGGTCCTTGCCTTTGTATCAGGGTCCTAAAATCTCTGAATCAGTAGAAATCAGCTAACCTATTGCTTGAGGGTTAACTCTGGGCTTGGCCCTTATATCAAACAGCACAGTGATTGGTATATTGAAGCTACTCAATGATATTTTTATCAATCTTAGTAGATTACTTTTTACACTTATTTTGGAAGAATTTATATAGCTTCTCATTGGGTACTAATCAGCTTTTTATTGCTCATTATAGCAACATCCTTTTTGTTAGCTTTGAGGGGCATGAAATTGGCACCAAAGGATGGTGCATGGGGATGTGCAAGTAAGGAAGTAAAGCCAAAAAGATGTCTGATCACACAATTAGGTGTAAGTATAGCCTTTAAGCAGCGAGGGCCTGAGCTTTATCTATCTCGGAAATCACCATAGGTACCAAATAGAAAGGCAAGAGGGTGACTCATCCCTTACCTCCGAAACAACCTGTTTGGCTATAACTTTTCCTTATTACCAGCAACTGACCCTCTGAGTGCAGTGATGTCATGTGGCCTCATGACTCAAAGTCTTAAGATTTACAGCATTTTCTTAAGAGATAAAGAACCATAGATTAGTCATTTACTATGGATGATCCACTTAAGTAAATTGGCTGCCAGGTTCCCTCTTCAGAGAAGAGGTACATAATTAATTCCTACTCACACAGTGATTCATCCCCAGCACACCATGTCTTCTGTGCGTAAGCTGGAGGAGAC
Organism: Smutsia gigantea; assembly: GCA_032199065.1. Classification (NCBI taxonomy): domain Eukaryota; kingdom Metazoa; phylum Chordata; class Mammalia; order Pholidota; family Manidae; genus Smutsia; species Smutsia gigantea. The sequence continues at coordinate 63,711 of JAVSCE010006331.1, read as the reverse complement.
AATGATGCAAGAACTGTAGCAGCCACTATAAGGTACTTACAAATTTATCCTAGAGGATGCCAAGCCACCCCAATTCCATCAAGTGAGTCCTTCATGGGGACATTTCCCTCTTATGGCAGAGAACTAGAAGAAATAATTTATCTTTATACAATTTATTATTTGGTTATTTTAGGGTGTATAGAAATTATTTAGGAACCAGACCCAGACCATACTTGGTTTTCTCTCTAATTTACATAAACCAGTTCCCACAATGATTCTTTGCTCAGTGATTTTCTAGATGAGTTGTAAAAGTCGGGACCTCTGGATTCTCTTCCTAGGTAAGGATGAGCTTGGAAAAGTAAATCACTTTTCCTGACAGTAAAAATGAGATGATAATATTTATCTATTTCTTCCTACAGAAGATAACATGAAGTTAAAAGGAGAGTATACATAATTTGAATTTCCTGCGCAAAATGTACTGAAGAGTTGGCTAATTTCTTTGAGTAACTAGGTCTGTTTACCCAAAATAAGTGGTCAATCTTTAGTCAGTTCCCTGGGGAGTAAACATTTTAAAAAGGGGTTACTTTTGTATTTTACAAACAGTGACTTATTAATGAATTCTTCACTCTAAAATTTTTATCATTTTTAAGGGAGATTAAATAGTTAATTAGAGGCAAGAGCATTGAAAGTAATAAAATCAAATAGCCACAGGATTTTTCTTCAGTGCCTACACTATGAATTTATTCACTTAGCAAACATTGAGTGCCTAACTATGTGTCATGTGGATCCATCACATCAGTGAATAACACAGAGAAGAACCCTGCTGTCAGGGAGGGGAGTGAAGAAAGGCAGGGGGAACCACCAATAAACAGCAGACATAAGGAATATAGTGAAATCTGTAACATGCTGGATATTGATAAATACTATGGGAAAAAATAAGAGCATAGTGAAGAGGAACTGGGGAAGGTTTAAACTGTGATTTTAAATAGGGTGGCAAAATAGTCAGCTCATGGAGAATGTGACATTTGAGCAGACTTGAAGGAAGTGAGAGAGTTAGTCAGTAGACAACAGAAGAGATTTCCAGATGTAGAAACAGCCTGTGCAAGCGTGTTAAGTTAGAATGAGTTTCGTATGCAAGGAGAAACAGCTAGGGGGCCCTGGTGGTCAGGGTGGGGTGAGTGAGGGGGAGGGTAATAGGAGGGAATGTCTGAGTTAAACTCCAAATTAAAATATTTTGCTTCTTTCAATTTTCTTAGTAGGAAAACAGCTTTATATATCATGTATCCACTGTTCTCCAACATCATGGAATCCCAAGCAGCCAACATTATAAGGCTACTGGGTCACCTTATATAATTGCTAAGCTTGTTAAGAACGTTGCAGCCCATTATGAATTATACATTTTAAAAACATTAATATATCTTGTTTTTAGAGTTACTTACAGATAGATAGATAGATATAGATTTATATATTTAAGTATCTCTCCATACATGCTTGGTAACGTATAATTTGGATTTTTCATTAATTTCCACTCTTCAATCACATATTTGTGAGATTATAACACAATACTGAAATTCTAATTTTTACATTTTGGTTCACTGGGTGAAGTCAGAATAAAATAGTAAAACCACTGCCCAGAACACAGAACGTGTGTTAACTGTATCACCAAGTTACATCACAACTACCAGTGGGCCAGTTCTAGCCAGGCCTCCTTTGTCCCACAGAGATTATTTATAGGCTCCCCAAAGTCCTGTTCGTGCATGAGCAGAGCCCCTCTCCTGCCCCTCCCCTGCTCAGTGCACCCCGCCCCATGTCCTAAGCGCATCCCTCTCATGCTGACAAAACCTGTGTGCCAGCCCTGCGGGCCGCAGCGTCTGTCTCGCCTCTTGGGAAAAGTCCATTACTCACTTGAGGGAACTCCTGGTGACGCTGCCAGGCTTCTCCCTGGTGAGAACCCTGATGTCTGTCCCAGGAGTGTGCGCTGGAAGTCTGCAGAGCCAGCACAGCCCTGGAGTGCATGCAGAAGGGGAAGAACGACTGCTTCACATCCAGGGACTGTATTTTGTCTCTTGGGCCCTGATGGTCTCTTGTAAAGACAGCCACATTCTTCTTTCCATGGGGCTCCAGACTAGCAAAAGAGGCTGCATTGACATCCTCTCCTTAGACCTTTGTCCTCTTTCCATTCTCTAAGGCCAAATCCCTTTCTCATCTAGCAAAAAATCTGAAGGCTCCCAGACATAGGTCCAGCAGATACAGAAGTTTTTTCACGTATGCCATCAGCCAGATACAGGATCCCAGCATGAGATAGGAAACTGCTCCTCAGAACTGAGACATTGGAATTGAACCTTTGCTTTTCTGTTCTCTCAGAGAGACTTTCACATGGGGATCAATTATTCTTTCCATTCCTGTAAGATCCCTTCCAACTTCTCAATCTGCCAACTTTTGGTGGCCTATTATTGGTGGCTTTTCCCCTTCCTTGCTTCCTTTCTTTTCTTTGCCTCAGTCTGTTGCAGGGCAAATATCCCATTTCCAAACATTTATTTCCCAGAGTTTGCCATACATTCCATTTGACCTATGTTGTGATCTTGGTCATATCTAAGTCTCTATGCCTCAGTTTTCTCATCTTTAAAATGAGGATAAAAATGCCTACCCCCATATATGTATGTAAAGTACTAGTTAAACACAAGGCATATAATAAGTGCTCAGTGAATATTGGCTGTTATTATTATCTATTTTTTACATACATATATTGCAAAATTATTATAATAAAGTTAGTTACACATCCATCGCCTCGCAGTTATCTTTTTGTAAGCATAGGGTGAGAATATTGAAGACCACTCATGTAACAACTTTCAATATTCAATACAGATTGTTAACTTTAGCCATCATGCTGCACATTAAAACCCCAGAATTTATTAATCTCATAACTGGAAGTTTGTAACCTTTGACCAACATCTCCCTATTTCCCCACCTTCCAGCCCCTGGTAACCAGCATTCTACTGTTTCTATGAGTCCAACTTTTTAAGATTCCACATATAAGTGAGATTATAAGGTATTTATCTTTGTCTGACTTATTTTACTTAACATAGTCCCTCAAGGTCCATCCATATTGTTGCAAATGGCAGGATTTCCTTTCTCATGGCTGAATAATATTCCTGTGTGTGTGTGACATTTTCTTGATCGATTTATCCATCAATATACACTTAGGTTGTTTCAATGTCTTGGCTATTGTGGACAATGCTGCAATGACTATGGGGGTGCAGATATCTCTTCGAGAGTTTTCATTTCCTTTGGATATATATACCCAGAAGTAGAACTGCTGGATCATATGGTAGTTCTGATTTCTTGAGGGAGCACCATACTGTTTCCCGTAGTGGCTGCACCAGTTTATATTCCTAACAACAGTGCACAAGGGTTCCCTTTTCTCTACATCCTCACCAACACTTATCTCTTATCTTCTTGGTACTAGTCATTCTAACTGGTGTGAGGTGATACATCATTGTAGTTTTGATCTGCATTTCCTTATTATTAGTGATGTTGAGCACCTCTGTATGTCTTCTTTGGGAAAAAAAATGTCTATCCAGATCTTTTATGTTTTTTAATCAGATAGTGTGTATTTTGGTATTGAGTCATATACATTCCTTATATATTTTGGAGATTAACTTCTAATCAGATACACAGTTTGCCAATATTTTCTCCCATTTTGTAGGCTGCCTTTTCATTTGTTGATTGTTTCTTTTGCTGTACAGAAGCTTTTTAGTTTGATGTAGTACCACTTGTTCATTTTGGCTTGTGCTTTTGGTGTCATATCCAAAAAATCATTGCCAACACCTATGTCAAGGAGCTTTTTACATATTTTCTTCTAGGAGTTTTACATTTTTAGGTCTTACGTTTAAGTCTTTAATCCATTCCAAATTGATTTTTGTGAGCGGCTAGTCAAACTTAAAAAAAAAAATCCATCTTGGATATCCTTAACCATTTTACTCGGCTATTACCCAGCGTAATGATACCAAATAAATACCATCTCCCTCACCAGAATTGCTCTTTGTTGTAACAACCTTTCTTGTAGCAGTGCTTTGTCCTGTACCTTGTCTTTACCAAAGATACTTTTGTATTGAACTGTTCCCTCCTTCATCAGGACTCTTCCCAATCTTTGAGAAAACAGTCATATTTTCTAGGAAGCGAGTGATTCATTATTTCGTTCATTCACATGAAACAAATATTTACTGAGAACCTACTATACACCAAACCCTGGGTAGATGCTGGGGATGCGATGGGGAGCAAATAGCAAAATAATTTAGGACTCACAGTCGCAGAGGTGTGTGCCTACACCACGGTTCAGAAAGCGAATGAATGCAAGGCCAAGAACATGGGATCACCTCACCCAGCGTCCCAGAAAACTTGACAGGCCCTCCCAGTGGCCCGTCACCGTGCACTTCTTGGAAAGGCTTCGATGCTGAGAGACGGTTCAGGTAAAGTAAATGCGGAAGGCACGAGAGTGATAATTAGGCAGAAAATAAGGAAGCATGGGTAAAGCAAGCAAGCAAAACTCCCCGAAGAAGCACCCACCGAGGAGACAGGCTCTTCCGGTCCTGACCCAGGAGTTCCGGGCTCCGGAGGAGAGCGTCGGAGAGAGGGAGGCGACCGCGCCCCCACCCCAGGTCTCGGGCGGCGGCGGCGGAGTGGGCCGACCGAGGGGGCGGGCCGTGCCCCCGGCTGCGGAGCGAGTCTCGGGCGCCCTGGAGCCCGGCGCCGGGTGCAGACCCCGGGAGAGCGGGGGGAGCAGCCCCGCCCCGGCGGGCCGGGCGGGGCCGGGCGTATTTGAGGCGCCGAGCCGCCGCCCGCTCTCGGACCGCAAGCCGGCGCTGGGAGGATCCCCGGAGGCCGCGAGCGAGCGCCGAGGCGAGGGGTGAGGTGCGGGCGCCCCGGGACGGGGCACGGGGACGGGGTCTGCTGGCGGCTGCGGCCCTGGAGGACCCGGGCGCTGCTCGGCGCGCGACCTCTCGGGAGGCCTCGGAGCCCGGGAGGGGGCTTGGCTTGCCGGGGCCGGGGCCGGCGGGCGGCCGCGGAGAGCCGGAGAGCGTGGTGCGCAGCGAGGGGCGCCATTCTGTGCAGGGGCCCTTGAGGCTTAGGGAAGGTCAGCCCCGCCTTACGGAGACTCCCAGCTGCATGGCCGGGGCGGGCGCAGGGCAGCCTCGGCGGCGACTGGGGGCTCAGGGCCGGCCGCTGGGCCGGGTCCCCTGCGAGCGGGTGGGGGGCGCGCGCGCCCAAGACCCGCGAGCCGCTCGAGCTTGCTGCTAGGGACCGGGGCGCCGGCCCCAGTACTGGGTTCTGCCCCTGGGCAGTGCAGGGCTGCTCCCGCGACCCCTGCTGGCTGCCCGGCCACCTGGTCTTGCTGGCGGGGGTGGAGGGGGCGGGGCGCGAAGGAGGCCCACCAGGGCTGCCGGCGCTCTCGGGGTCGGTGCTGATCCCGCGGAAAACGGTGCTGCCCCAGGCCTGAGGGGGCATGGGCCCGACTTGGCAAAGACCGCAAACCCTAATCTTCTGAAAATCAGTGACTCATCCCCACCCGGACGGGCCAACCGGGCATTAACGCCCGCAGTCTGTGCTGAGGGTGTGGGGCGCGTGACAGAATTTTGGTCCGAGTGTGCAGAGCCCTAGCAGGGTTGGGGCTTTTAAAACATGCTTGAGGATTGATTCTGAAGTTTCAGTTGCTCAAATAAGAAGTACACTAAGATGTGCCCACTCGGAAGAGTAGCGGCTCAAGGCCAGGGAGTCGGGGACACATAGGGTGAGGCTGGGACCTCGGCTTCGGGTCAACGCCTTAAAGTTAGCGATTCCTATTCCAGATCCTGTGGAATATTTGTAAAGTGATTCCTGGGAGTTGGGTAGCTGGACAATGAGAAGGATTGGACCTCAGTGACCCAGTCTGTTTCTAGGATTCTGAGCAAGGAAGGGAAGACGGGCCTAGTTAATTCTGAAGAAAATGAGAGCAATAAGAATTGACCACTTGGGCACAGAGCATGGGAGACTATTCTGTGAACTTTCAAAATTCTGATGCACTTGCCTCTAGTTTATAAAGCTTATCTTTCATACCAGGAAATTGTGTTTCCATAAAAGTTTAAGTTTAATAATCACAATGTACTTTTCCACAACAGTCTCCTTTTCAGACATTGAATCCCTAGAATAGTCTTTCATTCCCTTGATGGTTGTGCCTCATCCTTGATCTTTGGGAGATGGGAGCTGCTTCTTAAATTCATAACCTTTGGGGCTTACTTTTAGAAGCAACACTTACTCCATATTCTGGGGTGAAGTCTGATGATGGGCCTTGAAAGTTTTCAGCTGAGAAGCAACAGGAGGATGCCTCACTGGGTTACAGAAGTAGCAGAAGTGGGGAGCCCTGCCTGATAGGTTGGACCCCCAAAGTAAGCATTTTTCAATGGAATAGGCAAGTCTCGCTCTGCTCAGAGGTCCTTAATGAATGATGTTTTGCTATGCCACAAATATGCATAAGTGCTTTCTAAAGACTTTTCCCTTATTGCTAGTGAGGTCAAAAGGCCAATATTGGTTTCATCTAAAATTTAGGTACCTGTTTGCCTAGAACCCTCTTCAGTCAGACTCTAAATTGTAACTGCAAACAAGACCTATATACATATAACTTGAGAATCTCATGGTGACCTTAAATATCAGTTGGCTTGTAAGCTTAATGAACTTGAGACTCATGGTAACTGACCTAAAATATAACCTCTCTTTCCTGGCTCATGGCTCCGACACAGGCTCCTACTGAGGTAACATTTGTGACTGGGGCCTGAACTGGTTCACATGGACTCCACGTAGGAAGCCTGCCAGGGCGGTGCTTGCTGTCTACTTGCAACTTGGTGCTGACTGAGTATCAGGTGTTCTCTCCTGACTGACGGTCAGCTTTTCCGCAGGGGGAAAAAAAGTCAGTAACTGAGAGGTACAAAGTAACTTTACCTTCCTTGATGCTGAGGAATGGTAATAAGAAAGCAATTCTCATGAAGGACAAATTTCCTGTAGTCCAGCTCAGCATCACTGAATTGGCCTTGGAAAGGGAACTCTCCTCAGGCCCTGCTCCAGGTTTCAGTAAGGGTAAGAAGGGGACACTGCCTCTGCTCTGTTCTTGGCGAGGGGTGTGGGTAGTGCCTTGGGGTTCTGAGGAAATAGCTTCACCATCTTCCCTTCCAGCCTGTACAAAGGTCAGGGCCCTTTGTGAGCAGAAACTTCAGGAGTGCTCCAGGGAGCACAGGCAACCGGGTTAATTGCTAGGTGGGGCCTAGAATAGCACAGCATGGTGGATAGACACTCTTTATTAAAGGGAAAAGCTACAGTTAACAGCCAAATAAAATGGTCTACACTCCGACTCATATTTAAATTCCTTATTCCAAAGTGACACTGAATCACTGCCTGTGGTTTTTCTAAATATAAAGACCCAGGTAGTATTTCCTCTATTCGTTTGTCTTTGTCAGTGTTTCTTTTCAGGCTCTTCAAAATTCCCTGATCCTGGGAATGCCAGGATAGAGTTCACGTTATCTATAGTATCTGTAGAGCATGAAGATTTTTTTTGCATTTGATTGCCTCTCCCTTTATTAGCTACTCTCTAAAAAAAAAAAAAACACCTTTTCTGGGCAAATAAATTATCTAAATGATTTTTTTTCAGTTATTAACCTTGGTTTCAAAAGAACATTGGTTATAACCCTTTTCAAAAAAAGAGATGTGATAGTTCAGAGTTGAGATAATCAAAACAGTGCTTACCCAATTTTTGGAAAAATACACTTTATTGGTTTAAATGTGGTTATAATTAGCAAAGTGACTGTGCAAAATGGCATCATTGTATTCAATATTACTGCAGTCTGAATGAGTCACTCAGCTAGTTTTCTGACAAAAACATGATCTCTTTTTTCGTTTGGTTACAGTTTTAGCATGTATGGAATTCTGAATGAAGAGGCCAGAGAATTAATTTTTAAATGAAGCAGTTAACACTTTCAAAGGACTACACTTTGAAATTTCAAAGTGTGAGGTTTTATATTATTGTAAAATGAGCCTAAATAAGGAGTCAGGATGCTGGACCCCTCGTCCTTGGCCTGCCAGTGACAGAATGACTTTGGGCCACCAGGTTAGCACTCTGAGCTTCAGTTTCCTCACCTTGAAAGTGGGAATATTAACTTTCCTTGTCAATCTTATAAGATTATTATCAGAATTAAAATAGGCAAGGTATGGGATAGTGCTTTGTAAATCGAAAAACACCATGCAAACACAGGGTGTTATTCTAATGGGCTTGTTTAATGTGTTACAACACAGTCAAAATTGTCATCCAAGGTGTGTGTGAAACACAGTGGAAATAAAGTGAAATCTGCTTTGTTTCTCAGATTGTTTTGGTTTGGTTGGAAAATAAGCCGAATATGCTTGAGCAGAGACTTTGAAAAGGATAAATGTTAAATTTTAGAAATGCTGTCTTTATGTAAGTTACAGGTTGTAATCAGCCTTTAGACACATCTCAGTTTGATTGGAGTTATGTTGATGAGACACTTTATGAGGCCAATGCACAGATTTAGGTGGTTTTAACCACTGAAACTATCTTTTTGTTTTTTATCGACCTGTGTATGAACATTTCTGTTGGGATACACAAGCTAGGCAGCCTAGACCAGTGTTTCTCAACCAGGCATGATTTTGTCCCCTCCCTCCTTCCCCCCAGGGACAGTTGGCGATGTCTGGAGACAGTTTTGGTTGTGCAGCTTGGGGGGAAGGGTGTTGTGCTGGTGGTGTCTTGTGTATGAAGCCAGGGATGTTGCTAAACACGCAGCAAGGCACAGGACAGCCCCCCGACAACGGAGTACCCGACCTGAGGTGCCACTATGCTCAGGGTGGCAATAAGCCCCTCCCTCACACAGGATATCTTAAAGAAGTCAAAACACAAAGTTATTCCTTGATCTTTGGTATGATGCCCAGGTAGACGAAAGGTTCGTGTAATTGAAGGAACTAAGCTCTCTGCCACCGTGAAGTTCGGGATTGTTTCCTGCTGGTGTCCAGAACGAGAGGGCTTTATTTTCTTGACTTAAGAAATGTCCTTCTCCTTTTTCTTAACAACTCCTCAAGTTCCTTCTACAGTAGCAGTTTTCTAGGCAGTGGCAGCCTTTGAGAGAGGAAGCACAAGCAGAAGAGCACCTAACTTTTGCTTTAAAAGACCAAATACTATAGGAAATACAGGAAATATTAGCCCTGGGAGAGTCACTGTGACTTCCCACATTGCTAGCAGTTTCCCACCTTGGAAAATGGGCAAGGTGATCACCTAACTGCTTCCAAATATGTTTGAGTATACCTAGATTAAAAAAAGGGATATGCAACAACAAAAAATTTAGTGGAAGGTAATATTTAACTATGATGTAGATAATAGCAGAGTAGATAAAGTATCTCGTATGTGTAAATGAAGGACATTAAGTCCTAGGAGGAGCTCTGCCTTTTTGAGTGTTCACCAAAAAATCTAATATTTTGCATTTCTAGGACCTATTAAAGAGTTGCCATTTATTGGCTACCTTGAGGCAATGTCATTCCTTAAAATGATTGGGTAAATATAACAACTGGGCAACTCAAGGAAAATGAGATTCTTTTTATGTAAGGTCCGGGTAGTTTGGGCCATAGCACAGGTGATCCTGAGCTGAGAAAAGTCACTCAGGGTCAAGAGTCCAAAGCTGCCCTCCTCTCTTTGCCAAGTGCCTGCAGCAGGAGCAGGTGTAAAGTGCTGCATGTGATCAGGGATTTTGCAGAGGGGGAAGATCTGGAGGAAGCAGGAATGATGTCTCAACACCACCTGTTGATGCAGCTTTGGGCAAGGCCAACCCTCTTTGCAGCATCTGACCCCAAAATATTTTCCTCCCGGTTGCCTTTTTTTTTAACCTTAGTTTGTGATACTGCCAGAGATTTCATTTGAAATAGCAAATATTTAAACAAAAGAAGAGCGAGCATCTTGTGCCTGCCTTTCTTCTTTGTTGCCCCACATCCCAGTCTCACCTCTCCTCAAGGCTTAGCTCAAACAGCACTGTCCCTTCCCCTCTTAGAAGTAATCGTTCTGGTTGTGACTTCCCACAGCACGCATCTGACTCACAGTGACAGTCACTTGTGATCCTGCTGGCCTGTGGGTCCTTTGACCACTCAGATCTTGACCTATCCATCTTCAAATCCAGACAAGAGCCTGCACAGTGCCTGGTCCAGCAGGCATAAATGTGTGCAAATGAAAGAATAAATAACTGGCAGCAGTGTGTCTAGGGACATTATCTTTCAGAGCCCAGTAGGAATCAACCAACTCAGCTTTCCTCCTTAAACCTGGAAGAGGACATGGGGTGGTAGTGGAAACAGGAGAGGTGGTGGACAGCATGAACCTGAACCCTTTGTAAGAGGTGGTGGTAAAGGAGCACAGGAAGGACAGGAGGACCAGAGACAAACCAGGGCCGTGTACATTTTTTGTCTAGAAAAAGGGCAGAACACATTTTCCTTGTTCTTCTCCCTCCTGCGTCATATGGCCTGTCACTCCAGGAGTCAGAACACAGGTCACTGTGACCAAAGTTCAGTTATGAGTTAAATAGGGCTTGATAAGCTAGCTGGAGTACATCCCCACCTTTTGATGAGACATTTTTGTGATTCCACACTATTGAGTTAGGTGTATTTGGGAAACAGCAGGGCTTGGGTTAGAAGAATGCTTGTAGATTGACTAGTACTGCACAATGAACTATTTATGATGTAAAACGTATATGGAAACTGGTGAAATCTTTTAGGTTCAAATGATAATCTTTTTTTTTCTCCCCTCAGGAAAATGGCAGACAGTTTTTCGGTAGGTGTTATATGTCTGATTTCCTTCCCTAAAATACATTCCTCATAGGTTGAGGGTTTATCTATTTCTCTCTTTCTCTCTATTTATTTATTTTACCACCAGACTCTCCCTTTTAAAAACTCTCCCATCACGTGACTTCTTCTGGCCTCACTTGTCCAACGAGGGCTTGTTAGTTGGAATCCTGTTTTTCCAGCAACAGATTCAGGAAGAAAGCCAGGCAGAGAGAGGCCTGGGACTCACTGACTGCAACAGCAAGCCCTTTACTGAAAGGCCTGGGGCCGAAGCAGGTGGATTCCGTGGGCAGGAGCCAAGAAATCACCTGAGCGAGGGGGAGGATGGTGCCGCCTGAGCATCCTGACTCGTGTGATTGATTTTCTCACGTCGGTTAGAAAGAATGTGCTTTTACATAGAAGATGCTTAGCTTCTGACCTTATCAAATGAAGAGATGCAACCCTCTGTGATCCGAGATGATGGGAGGCAAGAATAAAGTGATAGAGCATATATAATCCCAAAGCCTAATTTGGTCTTAGGACCTCAGAACTATTTAATAGGTAGAAAAGATTTTATTGTTATGAATTTTATACCTTCACCATATCCCTCTACTTTTTAAATCACATAGTTGTTTTTCTGAAGATTCTGTTTTTGTGAATGTTTTTCATCCTGTAATTGTTTGTTTATGCCTTTTTTTCCAGCTTAATGATGCCTTATCTGGGTCTGGAAACCCAAACTCCCAGGGATGGCCTGGTCCATGGGGAAACCAGCCTGCTGGGGCAGGGGGCTACCCAGGGGCCTCCTATCCTGGAGCCTATCCTGGACAGGCACCTCCAGGCACCTACCCTGGACAGGCACCTCCAGGCACCTACCCTGGACAGGCACCTCCCGGCACATACCCTGGCCCAACAGCACCTGCTTACCCTGGACCAGGACCCTACCCTGGGCAGCCAGGCGGGCCTGGGGCCTACCCGCTTCCTGGACAGCCAAGTGCTCCTGGAGCCTACCCTGGTACCAGCCCCTTTGGTATTCCTGGTGGACCACTGGTAAGATGAAGTCAGTCATTTCATGTACTTGATTGTGATCAGGACAAAGCTAAAGAGGAAGGAACGCAGCAATTGTCTGAGCAGTGGTGCATCACTTTGCTGTGCTCTGGCGGGCACCTGGCTCCGGGCACTGACCCACAAAGGGCTTCTAAACTCATTGCTTAGAGCCACTTTTCAAGGATCAGCCATGGTATATGTCAGTCCAGTAGAAAAAATTGCTGCTCATACTGAGTTTGGTATATGTAGTGTTAGTATAAAGAGAAGCTAGTTGATCTTTTGAAGGCATCTGTAAAGCAGCTTTAAAGCAAATCAAGATCATAGTAATGGGGGAAAGTCTGGGTTATTATTTTTAATAAACACTGAGTACATCTCTTCAGGCCCTGGGCTAGGTGGCCCAAGAGTTTAGAAAGAAGGCTTAGAGTTTTGTGGTATTCACACATATTAATAGTGATTGAACTTTAGTAACATCTTTGTCTTTCTTTCCCCAAGAAAACATGACTTCATTGATTCATGTATATTTTTTCATTCCCAGACTGTGCCTTATGACCTGCCTTTGCCTGGAGGAGTCATGCCTCGCATGCTGATAACAATTCTGGGCACAGTGAAACCCAGTGCCAATAGGTAAAGAGCAAAAATAGCATGTCTAACACATTTATTGATTGGTTTTTGAATAAAGGATGATCTGTTTTGAAATTTTATAGAACTTTTAAAACTACACATTTGGAATCTTGACTATACCATGGTATGGGATTAGCCTGTAAATCAGTATGTGTTCCCACCAAGGGGACAAGGTTTCCCTTGCTAAGTCTTATTTTTCTCCTCAAACCAAAATAAAACAGAGTTCTACTTTGTGAAGGCAAAGACCTGCAAAAATCATTCCATTGGTTCTTACTGGTAGAGAAAGCCTTAGAATTAAAGTAAAGCCCTTGTAATGTAACATATGGCCATCCCTCCACCTTTGAGCCATATAGTCTAACAAAACAAAGTGTGCACTGTGTGTCTAGAAGTCCATCAAAAATTAGGGTCGACTCTGTCCTTTGACTTTCTCTCTAAATAAAAGCCTGTACCTTGCTGTCCTAAAAAAAAAAATTGGGATAAAAGGCAAAAAGATCCCATTGGACATGGTTCTGAGTTGATATGAGAGCTCGAATCTTATGCCACTCTGTCCTCATATCCACACAAGTTGCCCTGCCGTTGTGCAGACTGCAGTGCAGTCTCAGATCTCGGGAGCTTTGCTGTTCTTACCGTCTTCCTGGATGGAGCTTCTTGGGAGCAATAGCAGAGTTAGATTCCCATGGTGTCAGCCTGGTCTACAGGTAGTAAGTGGCAAGATGGGGAACCCCAGTCTTCTGAGTAGGCAGTGGTACTTAAAAGGTTTGAAAAGATTCTACAAGTTAAAGGCATGGAACTGGTTTGATTGAGGTAAGCTAGGTTAGGGTAAGACTTTGAGCTACTTCAGGGAAATCCGTGCTGACTTCTGGCTGCTCTGGGATACCTGCCTCTGGCTGTGCTTACATATAACACAAACAGGCTAAGGATATCCTGACGCTGTTCAATACGCCTGTCCCTGAGGTTAGTGGTACCATTATGGCCATTAATTCTTGTGTTTCTGGGTTGTATAGAGAGCACACAAAAGGTACAGATTCAAGCAGTGTACACAGGTTTATTCAAGAATCCATAAACAGCCTCTACGAGTGTCTGTCACATTGATCCTAGTGAATCAACAGGAGACACCTCCTTTGTTCCCAGGAGGTGGACTCAGCTTTCTGATATGACCAGTTTACATTCAGATAGCCCCCTCACTCCACCTGCAGGCAGCCCCTCAGATTCTGTGTGGTGGTCACTGTCCTACACCCATTCTTCTTTCCACACAGCCTGTACAGCTGCTCTAAACACAGTACTCCCTGCAAAGTTTAGCTTGTCTCACAGCCAGTTACAAAACCTGTCTCCTCTGCCTATGTCCTTATCCATCTTTCCTCCCAAAATGGAGCCCAGCCCCCCTTATCCTGTGCATACAGTGCTCATGGTGTAATCCCTGCTGCCCTCCCACACTGCAGTCACACGGAACCACGGTGGCATCTTCCCCTTACCAGGGTTATTGATTAGCTCCAGTAACACTAGGGATATGGACTGAGACTGTAGCACATCAAAAGTCATTTTGGTTGAGGAGATTCGGGTGGAAGTAAACTGAAACATTGTTCCTTGGTTCTGCAAAATCTATGTGAGGAATTCCATGGGAAAAAGAATGCTTCAGGTGATAAAGATGACAATGTCTTCCTTTTCACTGCAGAGAAAAATACAGCCATGGGTTATTTAGTCAAATACAAACTTTACTGCCACTTGACTATATTGGTTCTTTCCTTGTGAACACAATCATGGAAGATACATGTGTGGTTGTATGTATGCTACTGTGTGAATGAAAATACCCCAAGAATCATTGTTAGAAGGTCTAGAGTGTAGACTTTGCATTAAAACAAGAGCACCAGCTGATTGTGGTATTAGTGCTCTATGAAGTACACTTTGAGAAACTGAGGGGTAGCATTAATACTTTATCAGTCAGAGGACTTGTTTGCATTAACTTCTGAGAAGTAACAGGGTCAGGAAGTTGAGCCAGCACTTCCGTTAACTCCACTCCACCCCATGGAGTGTTCACACATCGTCATGACTCCACACTGTAGCAACAGAACACTGAACATTAACTACGTCCATCTTGTTCTTGCTGTTCTAGGACTAGCTTTTTGGTTAACTACAAAGAAGCTAGGTATTTGATAGCTCTGATTTTATGTGACTGGCTTGCCTCTAATAGGTGTTAAAAACAACCTGGCACAGCTGGAAAGAGGTAGCCATTATTATTGGCACTGTAATGCATAAAGTGCCCTCAGTGTGGTCCTAACCTTCTATAAGGAAACTTTAAAGGGTTTTCATGAGGAGAGGCAGTAAAGAGGAAATTACAGCTGAACAGAATGATGTGACCAAAGACAATGAGGCCAAAAAATTCAACACAGAGTGTCTTGCTTACTTTTAGATATCATGGTAGTACATCACATACTTGGCCTAGAATACTTTCCTGTTCTCTGCTTTGTTTTCCATTTAGAAAGTTTTCTTGTATTTCATGAAATGATTTGCTCTTTAGAAAATTGTATGTTCTTCCCTTGGCACACATGTACCACTTGAACCATTTTACTAACTTGGGTCTTTGGTTTAAAACAGACTTGCTTTAGATTTCAAGAGAGGGAATGATGTTGCCTTCCACTTTAACCCACGCTTCAATGAGGACAACAGGAGGGTCATTGTTTGCAATACAAAGCTGGATAATATCTGGGGAAAGGAAGAAAGACAGTCTGTCTTCCCATTTGAAATTGGTAAACCATTCAAAGTAAGTTATTGCTACTGTTATGTATTGATGATGTATATTTGTCATGGGCCCAGTGAAGCCCAGTGCACTTGAGATGAATTTTTATCTGCCCTCCTGGGATACCTAACAGTCAGCAGCCTCCATCTCAGGGCCCAGGCTCAGCAGGAGTGGGACACTCCCTAGCTCCTTCAGGCACTTCACCTTTATCCCTGTTACCACCCTACTGAGTTTGAACTTCTCTGGAAATGAGAAAAATAGCATCTTTAATCAAAAAGGCAAAAGTCCTTTAATGGTACAGTTGGACTGAGACTTAGTTTCTTAAAACAACATAGTTGGCATGGCAATCAAAACTTTTTTTAAATTCTAAAATTAATACATGCTTGTTTTATGAAAAGAAAAATTTATAGATTTTTAAATTAGCCAGAAAGTTCTCCATCCTTTACCCTTTCCTCCAGTCTCACAAAAGTTGCAACTTGGTGAATAGCTTTCCAGTATTTTCTATGACATACAGCACACTTTTCATTTTTAAGAATTGCTTCAATAAATATTAGGTCCACAGTGTTGGGTTAGGCTAACTGTAGAGTAGGCAATAAAATACCTAAACTGTAAGCTCCTCAAGGGTGGGGACTAAGAGGGACCATATTCCACGTTTGGTGGACATCTTTGCATTATCAGAACATTGTTACTTAATAGTATTTCATTGTTTAGATATGTAATAATTCAACCAGCACCCTATTGATGAAAAGTTAGAGTACAGAAATACTCTAAACACATTAAACTTGGAAAGATTTTACTAAAATACTGTAATAACTGTCCTTATACATCTTTCCTTCCCAGAAAAATATTTTTATTCAAAGAATATACATGTTTAAAATTTAGATATTGCCAAAGTGCTCCTTTCAAAGGGATGTAAGGATGAACATGTCCACTGACCACTGGAGGAGTGTTTCTCCTACTCTTGCCAAAACTAGTTATTATCAATCTTCGTACACTTGCCACCCTATTAGAGGATTCCTACTTTAGTGTTTATTTTTATTTTTACTTTTAGGTGTTTTAGGCCATACAAAAACTTAAGTGTTTATGCAAATAAATTATTAATATTTTCCTTTATGGCTTCATCTATGTATCTTTCTAACAATCTTACCATCTTTTTGTTTTGTTTTGATGATTGAATAACCTGGAGTTTACTTTTGCTAAAAGGTTACTTTTTCTGGACTTTAATCAGTTCCACAAATATAAAGATGAAGTGTTGGGCATCCTGGGCTTAGGCCGGACTGTTCTCTAAATTAATGGGCATTTCTAACAGTTTTATACACGTGTCATTTCAGATACAAGTACTGGTTGAATCTGACCACTTCAAGGTTGCAGTCAATGATGCTCACTTGTTGCAGTACAATCATCGGATGAAAAATATCAAGGAAATCAGCACACTGGGAATTTCTGGTGACATAGATCTCACCAGTGCTTCATATACTATGATATAATCTTAAAGTGGCAGATACTGAAAAAAAATAAGTAAATATAAACATTACACATTTGAAAGTTTCATGTTCACTATGAGTGAAAAATTTTACCTTTATTCATCACTATCCTTCTTGTAAATCATCCGTTTAATAAACATTCTAAGGTTACCTGTCTTCATGTCATTTAATTGGGGCAGTTTATTCTTGATAATGCTCAATGGACTCAATGGAAGAAGAAATATGTAACAATAATAATGCATGACAGTCTTCCAAAGTTTTATATACTTGCTAAAAAATATATATATATTTTAAATTTATTTTGCTATTATTAATATACAATTACATGAGCAACATTATGGTTACTAGACTCCACCTATTATCAAGTCTCCACCACATACCCCATTGCAGTCACTGTCCATCAGCGTAGAAGGATGTTATACAATCACTACTTGTCTTCTGTGTTATACTGCCTTCCCCGTATCCCCCCACCCCATCCCCACCCCTGCTATATTATGTGTGCTAATTGTAATAGCCCTTTTTCCCCCTTATCCCTCCCTTTCCACCCATCTTCCCCAGTCCCTTTCCCTTTGGTAATTGTTAGTCCATTCTTGGGTTCTGTGAGTCTACTGCTGTTTTGTTCCTTCAGTTTTTTCTTTGTTCTTATACTCCACAGATGAGTGAAATCATTTGATACTTGTGTCTCTCTGCCTGGCTTATTTCACTGAGCATAATACCCTCTAGCTCCAACCATGTTGTTACAAATGGTAGGATTTGTTTTCTTCTTATGGCTGAATAATATTCCATTGTGTATATGTACCACCTCTTCTTTATCCATTCATCTACTGATGGACACTTAGGTTGCTTCCATTTCTTGGCTATTGTAAATAGTGCTGTGATAAACAGGGGTGCGTATGTCTTTTTCAAACTGGGCTGCTGCATTCTTAGGGTAAATTCCTGGGAGTGGAATTCCTGCGTCAAGTGGTATTTCTATTTTGGGTATTTTGAGGAACCTCCATACTGCTTTCCACAATGATTGTACTAATTTACATTCCCACCAGCAGTGTAGGAGGGTTCCCTTTTCTCCACATCCTCGCCAACATTTGTTGTTTGTCTTTTGGATGTTGACCATCCTAACTCGTGTGAGGTGATATCTCCTTGTGGTTTTTATTTGCATTTCTCTGATTAGTGATGTGGAGCATCTTTTCATGTGCCTGTTGGCCATCTGAATTTGTTCTTTGGGGAAGTGTCTGTTCAGCTCGTCTGCCCATTTTTTAATTGGATTATTTGCTTTTTGTTTGTTGCGGTGTGTGAGCTCTTTATATAATTTGGATGTCAATCCCTTATCGGATATGTCATTTATGAATATATTCTCATTGCTAAAATATTTTTAAATTAAGGAAACAGGAGTAAATACTACCCTCAAATTAACCTCTCTCTTCCAGTTTTCATAAAAACCAGATCACTAATTATCAGGGAAATGCAAATTAAAACCACAATGAGATCACCTCACTCTAGGAACAACAAATGCTGGCGAGGATGCAGAGAGAGGGGAACCCTCCTACACTGCCGGTGGGAATGTAAATTAGTTCAACCATTGTGGAAAGCAGTATGGAGGTTCCTCTAAAAACTAAAAATAGAAATACCAGTTGACCCAGGAATTCCACGTCTAAGAATTTATCCTAAAAATGCAAGAGCCCAGTTTGAAAAAGACATATATGCACCCCTGAGTTTATTGCAGCACTATTTACAACAGCCAAGAAATGGAAGCAACCTAAGTGTCCATCAGTAGATGAATGGATAAAGAAGAGGTGGTACATATACACAATGGAATATTATTCAGCCATAAGAAGAAAACAAATCCTACCATTTGCAACAACATGGTTGGAGCTAGAGGGTATTATGCTCAGTGAAATAAGCCAGGCAGAGAGACACAAGTATCAAATGATTTCACTCATCTGTGGAGTATAAGAACAAAGCAAAAACTGAAGGAACAAAACAGCAGCAGACTCACAGAACCCAAGAATGGACTAACAGTTACCAAAGGGAAAGGGACTGGGGAGGATGGGTGGGAAGGGAGGGATAAGGAGGAAAAACGGGCATTACGATTAGCACACGTAATGCAGGGGCATGGCAGGGGGAAGGCAGTATAACACAGAGAAGACAAGTAGTGACTCTATAGCATCTTACTATGCTGATGGACAGTGACTGTAATGGGTTATGTGGTGGGGACTTGATAACGAGGGGAATCTAGTAACCACAATGTTGCTCATGTAATTGTATATTAATGATACCAAAATAAATAACCAGGAGATGCTACAAGGAAATTATCCTCCCATTTTCTTATGGAAATATAATAAAGTCAGGAAATGAAAGCAGAAAGAAAAATTTTAGCTGCCGTTGACCGAAAGATAATTATTGTTAGCATTCTGGTATATTTCTGGCTCCTTTTAACTATTTTAAACTATACTGCTTTCAAATCAGTATTTGATTATCGATGAGACAGTCTCCCACAGAGTGTCTTTGTTTTTATGACATCTCCATATTTGTAGAGGAAAGAAAAAGTAGGTTCTTAGCTACATAATCATCTTGAAAAATTTAATACTTCCCACTGTCAATATTCTTAACCATGCCTTTCTGCCCTTCCTCAACAAGTCCAAAGACTGGTGAAATTTCCTAACTAGGATGTGGTTACATCACTTCATTTTTAAAAAGACCAAAATATTATTTTATGTGTTATTGTTTCTATTAAACCATCTCAAATACTTTGTCACAGGTTGGGTTCCCCAGGAAGCAAAGATTAGAATGCAAGGACTTTATTGAGGGAGTGCTCTTAAAACCGACAGCTGTAGGGCTGAAAATTGAGCATCGATGCCTCAGCACACCGTACGGGGATTTTAAAGCTGGGACCATCCTTCAGAGCTGTCAAGAGGGGAGCAGACCTTTATATCTTACCTGCAGTCAGTGAAAACAGGCAACTGGGGAAATAGCATGATCTTGGGTGAAGTGGCTGTCTTCACCAGAGTTCTCATATGAGAAGATACTTGCTGTCTACTAGCTTCACTTCTGGCAACTAAAGGAGTAAGTCCTTTAGTCCTAAAGAGCTTGTTTCAAAATCTTTAATTCTTTAACATTCTGATCTTGACTGTTTTACTCCTATAATTAAACAGAACATAAGCTATGGAGAAAAGAGGGAATTTATTTTACACAAAATTACTTAAATCTTCTGAGCCTTGGTTCCTTTGTAGAATGGGCAGTGTAATATACGTTTTGTAGGGTTACTGTGATCATTCAGTAAATATTGTTTGCAAAAGGGGTATCATATAATAGGTCCTCAATAAATGGAAATGCCTTTTTTGGGGTATCATTAATATACAATTACATGAGCAACATTATGGTTAATAGACTCCCCCCATTATCAAGTCCCCACCATATACCCCATTACAGTCACTGTCCATCAGTGTAGTATGATAACAGAATCACTACTTGTCTTCTCCGTGTTATACTGCCTTCCTTGTGTCCCCCACTGCTACATTATGTGTGCAAATCATAATGCCCCTTTTCCCCCTTATCCCTCCCTTCCCAGTCCCTTTCCCTTTGGTAACTGTTAGTCCATTCTTGGGTTCTGTGAATCTGCTGCTGTTTTGTTCCTTCAGTTTTTGCTTTGTTCTTATGCTCCACAGATGAGTGAAAACATTTGATATTTGTCTTTCTCCGCTTGGCTTATTTTATTGAGCATAATACCCTCTAGCTTCATCCATATTGTTGCAAATGGTAGGATTTGTTTTCTTCTTATGGCTGAATAATATTCCATTGTGTATATGTACCACTTCTTCTTTATCCATTCATCTACTGATGGGACACTTAGGTTGCTTCCATTTCTTAGCTATTGTAAATAGTGCTGCAATAAACTTAGGGGTGCATATGTCTTTTTCAAACTGGGCTCCTGCATTCTTAGGGTAAATTCCTAGGTGTGGAATTCCTGGGTCAAATGGTATTTCTATTTTTAGTTTTTTTGAGGAACCTCCATACTGTTTCCCACAATGGTTGAACTAATTTACATTCCCACCAGCAGTGTAGGAGAGTTCCCCTTTCTCTGCATCCTCGCCAACATTTGTTGTTGTCTGTCTTTTGGATGGTGGCCATCCTAACTGGTCTGAGATGATATTTCATTGGGGTTTTAATTTGCATTTCTCTGATGATTAGCGATGTGGAGCATCTTTTCATGTGCCTGTTGGCCATCTAAATTTCTTCTTTGGAAAAGTGTTCAGATCCTCTGCCCTTTTTTTAATTGGAGTATTTGCTTTTTGTTTGTTGAGGTGCATGAGCTCTTTATATATTTTGGATGTCAACCCCTTATCAGATATGTCATTCATGAATATATTCTCCCATACTGTAGGATGCCTTTTTGTTCTACTGTTGGTGTCCTTTGCGGTACAGAAAGAAACTTTTTAGTTTGATACAGTTCCACTTGTTCATTTTTGCTTTTGTTTCCCTTGCCTGGGGAGATATGTTCATGAAGAAGTTGTTCATGTTTATGTCCAGGAGAGTTTTGCCTATGTTTTCTTCTAAGGGTTTTACGGTTTTATGACTTACATTTAGGTCTTTGATCCATTTTGAGTTTACTTTTGTGTATGGAGTTAGGCAGCAATCTAGTTTCATTCTCTTACATGTAGCTGCCCAGTTTTGCCAATACCAGCTGTTGAAGAGACTGTCATTTCCCCATTGTATATCCATGCCTCCTTTATCATATATTAATTGACCATATATGCTTGGGTTAATATCTGGACTCTATTCTGTTCCACTGGGTCTATAGGTCTGTTCTTGTGTCAGTACCAAATTGTCTTGATTAGTGTGGCTTTTAGTAGAGCTTGAAGTTGGGAAGCAAGATCCCCCCTGCTTTATTCTTCCTTCTCAGGATTGCTTTGGCTATTCGGGGTCTTTTGTGGTTCCATATGAATTTTAGAACTATTTGTTCCAGATCATTGAAGAATGCTGCTGGTATTTTGATAGAGATTGCATTGAATCTGTAGATTGCTTTAGGCATGGGATGAATTTCCATTTATTAGTGTCCTCTTTAATTTCTCTCAAAAGTGTCTTGTAGTTTTCAGGGTATAGGTCTTTCACTTCCTTGGTTAGGTTTATTCCTAGGTATTTTATTCTTTTTGATGCAGTTGTGAATGGAATTGTTTCCCTGATTTGTTTCTGCTAGTTCATCCTTAGTGTATAGGAATGCAACAGATTTCTGTGTCTTAATTTTGTATCCTGCAACTTTGCTGAATTCAGATATTAGATCTAGTAGTTTTGGAGTGGATTCTTTAGGGTTTTTTATGTACAATATCATGTCATCTGCAAACAGTGACAGTTTGACTTCTTCCTTACCAATCTGGATGCCTTTTATTTCTGTTTTGTCTGATTGCCGTGGCTAGGACCTCCACTACTATGTTGAATAAAAGTGGGGAGAGTGGGCATCCTTGTCTTGCTCCTGATCTTAAAGGAAAAGCTTTCAGCTTCTCGCTGTTAAGTATGATGTTAGCTGTGGATTTGTCATATATGGCCTTTATTATGTTGAGGTACTTGCTCTCTATACCCATTTTGTTGAGTTTTTATCATGAATGGACGTTGAATTTTGTTGAATGCTGTTTCAGCATCTATGGAGATTATCATGTGGTTTTTGTCCTTTTTGTTGATGTGGTGGATGATGTTGATGGATTTTTGAATGTTGTACCATCCTCGCATCCCTGAGATGAATCCCACTTGATCGTGGTGTATGATCCTCTTAATGTATTTTTGAGTTCAGTTTTCTATGGAAATGCCTTGTTTTTGAAGTCTTGTTCGACCCAGAGTTTTCATTTTGTCTTTAGAGATTTTCCTAATACCTCATAATTCTAGAGTCTAATAGCCCAAGAACACTAACCGAAAGGCACATTGGTGGCTGCCTACCTATCCATTTCCTGTTTCCTAATAACAGTGGTTTATTAAGGTATAATCTCAGATCAAATAGGGAATCCTGATTAGTTTAACTGAACCCTTTGCTGATCTGCAGAGGGCTGTGTGGCATTGGCCTAACCAGACAGGGCGGAAAGACATAGCTGATCATCACTGGCGATCATATGACGACCCCACAAGGACCCAGTCTGAAGAGAAGGTGATACGGAGGATGAGAGGATGAACTATCAACAGTGTTGGACCTTGATGCCAGTACTGAGCTTCGATTAAAAGTGCCTGGAAAGAGAATGAAACTGGACTACTGTCTAGCCCCATTCACAAAGGTAAACTCAAGGTGGATCAAAGACCTGAATGTAAGTCATGAAACCATAAAACTCTTAGAAAAAAATAGAGGCAAAAAGCTCTTGGACATAAACATGAGCGACTTCTTCATGAACATATCTCCCCGGGCAAGGGAAACAAAAGCAAAAATGAACAAGTGGGACTATATGAAGCTGAAAAGTTTCTGTACAGCAAAGGACACCATCAGTAGAACAGAAAGACTTCCTACAGTATGGGAGAATATATTCATAAATGACGTATCCAATAAGGGGTTGACATCCAAAATATATAAAGAACTCACGCACCTCAACAAACAAAAAGCAAATAGTACAATTAAGAAATGGGCAGAGGACATGAATAGACACTTTTCCAAAGAAGAAATTCAGATGGCCAACAGGCACATGAAAAGATGCTCCACATCACTAATCAGAGAAATGCAGATTAAAACCACAATGAGATACCACCTTACACCAGTGAGGATAGCCAACATCCAAAACACAAACAACAACAAATGTTGGCGAAGATGTGGAGAAAAAGGAACCCTCCTACACTGCTGGTGGGAATGCAAATTAGTTCAACCATTGTGGAAAGCAGTATGGAGGTTCCTCAAAAAACTCATAATAGAAATACCATTTGACCCAGGAATTCCACTCCTAGGAATTTACCCTAAGAATGCAGCAGCCCAGTTTGAAAAAGACAGATGCACCCCTATGTTTATCGCAGCACTATTTACAATAGCCAAGAAATGGAAGCAGCCTAAGTATCCATCAGTAGATGAATGGATAAAGAAGAGGTGGTACATATACACAATGGAATATTATTCAGCCATAAGAAGAAAACAAATCCTACCATTTGCAACAACATGGATGGAGCTAGAGGGTATTATGCTCAGTGAAATAAGCCAAGCCGAAAAAGACAAGTATCAAATGATTTCACTCATATGTGGAGTATAAGAACTGAGAAAAAAACTGAAGGAACAAAACAGCAGCAGACTCACAGAACCCAAGAATGGACTAATAGTTACCAAAGGAAAGGGACTGGGGAAGATGGGTGGGAAGGGAGGGACAAGGGGGAAAAAGGGGCATTATGATTAGCAGATCTAATGTTAGGGGGGCACAGGGAGGGCTGTACAACCCAGAGAAGACAAGTAGTGACTCTATAGCATCTCACTATGCTGATGGACAGTGACTGTAATGGGGTTGGTGGGGGGGGACCTGATGAAGGGGGTAGTGTAATCACCATAATATTACTCATTTAATTGTAGATTTATGATATCAAAATAAACTTTAAGAAAAAGTGCCTGGAATCACCCTGAACACTTGTGAAATAATACATTTCTTATTGTTAAGCCAGTATGAGTTCATTTTACTATTACTTAATAGCATTTGCTTTCTAAATGATTCAGTGGAACATCTTATTAAACCTACAAAAAAATATATTTACTGACATTGTTTTATTGTCATGTACTTTATCCTTGAGGGCAAATAACATGTTATTGCATATTGGTTTATACAGATTCTAAATCGGGGGTTACTTTGTACCAACCTTTCACATGTTCATGGCCCTTAGAAAACCCTAAGTATTATATATGTTTCTTTATTCTGCATATCTTGCTTGAATCATTCATTAACAGGCTGTTAAAACTGCTTTTACCTTCCAGAAAGACTAGGCATTTTGGTAACATTCTTCTAAGCCAGCACCCCACATAGCCTCCCAGTGGCTCACATGGGCTTGATAGTAACCACTGTCTTTCCCACAAGCTTAACATACCTTCTGACAGCTAAAGTAGATGTGTTTCTTCTCTTGTTTGAGAACCCCTAATCTTAAGTGGTTATCCACAAAGCTGCTGCTTGATTGGCGAATGCCTCTAACCCTCAACTTACTTGGAGACAGAAAGAACTGGACCCAGGCCTGGTTTTAAGCTTTAGCTACCGTGAGTTTTTCTGGAGCTGTTATTCTGTTGGTTCTGTCTTCTACCATTCTATACTTAAGAGTTTCATACGATAGACCTTGGAAATGTGATATACAACACTGTTCAACATCAACACATTTAAGAGTTCAAACTATGAAAAGTATAAAAGAATTCAAATATTTCTGTCAAAGTTTAATGTTATATTTTGATTAAACTGAAGATTATTCATAAGCTCTGAGTAAATATACTTAGCGTTAAGCTTATACATTTTAAACAAGAGAGGCAAGGCACAGCACATTTTTTTATTCTGCATGGTTAATGTACAAAATATCCCCACTTCCCTTGATAAACAGTATCATATCTAAAACACACTTCGATGAACACTGAATATTAAAACATAGCACTATATAAATGGACTGGGTAAAGTGAACACAAATTCATATTCCTCAGCTTTTCAATATTCTAAGGATGTTATCACAGCATTCATAATATGAAGGAATGTGTTTGAGTCTATTTTTAAATTCAAAGTTCTTCTGGTTGTTCTCCAGTGAGGGGCTGTAGAGGTGAAAACGTAATCAGGTTACCACCGAAGGAAATGTTTCTGGCATATTCTTGATGTCTTCTCTCCACCTGAGTGAATGTATTACTGAAGTTTAGGCTTGGCTAGAGAATAAATTCAGAGAAATCACTGAAGTCACCAATTCAGTCTTCAATATTACAAGTTAATAATGGGTTAATTAGTAACAAATAATATTTTGTACATAACTAAATTATTAATAACATAATGATCATGCTACTTTCCAGTGGCTCTAATTTTAAATATACATGCATGTTTTTTTAAGTGAAAAGGTATATTAGGAATATATGCCATAAATGGTGATAAGTAATATATAAATGGACTTCAGCAGCATATGCAAGATGAATAAAACTGAGGCTCTACCTTAAGCCACTTATACAGATTTCACAAATCCTAATCCATATAACTGCACTTAATAGGCCTTTCACTAGTGTGATACTACTGGGATCCTTTTCTTTGTTCCCCCTCAAGCCCTACTTAAGGTTCAAATGATGCTACAGAGCAAGTAATAATTTGGATCTAAATCAGATTAAGTGGACCTATTTAAAAAAAAATCAAAATATCTAAATTCTAATACTTACGGAAGTACAGAATACTTCACAGCTAAATTATAAGGTACTAAGATTTATCAACCAGATAATGTATTAGATAGCTGTGAAGAACTTTTAATCAGTACTAATATATCAAAACCAGAATATTATGATTCACTAATTTCCAGATTTACTTAAAATATCATATATTATGAAAACCAATCATTCAGCACTGAGATCTAGAAATAGAAATAAATCAGATTTACATAAATTGGCCTTGAAAGTCCCTGACCCTCTAGGTTTCAGCCTATGATTAAAGAAGGGTAAGACCAAATAAGAACAGAGCATGGGTCACTGTAACACAGTTCAGTCTGCTCCTGAAACAGGGCAGCCCAGAAGCCTGAATGCAAAGGAGGCATTTTTGAAAGATAATGAAAGCCAACATATGCAGAAGTCCTTGAGGAATTAGTGGCTTCAGGAAGCCAAACCTTGCCAGGCTTCATGAGGTTAACAAATACTGTTGCTGTTTGATCCTACATTTCCCTTACTGGATTTCTTATATTCTGAAATCAAAGATGATCAAACCCAAGCCATTCCCTGATCCATTTTAGCAGCTGGCCCTAGAAAATTACAAGGGGAGGCTGTAAGCCAGAGTTGTTGGCCCTGGCTACACATGAGAATCACTGATGAAGGTCCTACTCTAGAACACTGAAACAAAAATATCTGGGGTATGGATGAAAACCAATGTTGTAAACACCTAGCAGACAAGAGAGCACGATTTCTCTCATGCCACAGTACCAACGTGCATGAATATGAATCAGGCAGCTCTGACTAAAGAGAAATTTATAGTTAATAAGGCAAATAGATTTTAGAAATATATGTAATATACTCATATCACACTCTTAATAAGACATTAAATGTGTGCAGTGTCTACATTGTGCACCTGTGCCTCTATGTAAATTAACATGGGAGAACCGAAAGCTTATACAGCAAAGCTTCACAGAAGGGCTAATGCTTGAACTAGATTTAGAGACAAGAGGTCACCAAAAATAAAGGCCAAGGAGCTTCCACATAAAATAGCAGGACATATATATAGTAATCTAAAAGAATTAGAATAAAATAATCAATGATGAAGGTAGGGTAGATATTATCTCCCCAACTATCCTCCAAAAGGACAGAAACCTTGCCTCATCTTTTACTTGCATCACTGAGAAAAACCTAACATAATCTAAGCTACATATTAGATATTCAAGTATTTGAACAGTTTGTCATGACAAATTTAATACATAAATCATATAGGGAAATAAGTCTTCAGAATTTAATACTAAAACATATTTTATATAAACATGAAAGTTTTCCCCATTTTGAGAAAAATAATAAGTTTCAGAGTAAAAAAAGCAATGAAAAGATATAAATTTACACTTTGCACACAAATTGAAAAGTGAGTAACAATCATTTTATAAAATAAATCTAAAATATGAAGGAACTTTCCAAATTAGGTTCGAAACTTACTGAATCAAGAAGATGGCATTCAGTAGTGACACTTTTATTATCAAATGGTACTGAAAAACAAAAAAGTGATTTTTAACTTTTTGAAGAATACTGTTGCAGTCAAAGGTTGTTAGAAATGGACAAAGCCTTAAAAGAGGAAAAGTTTCCAAGTATCAAATGCTAACACAAAAGTATATATAGGTCATCATACGCTACAACATTTTTTTAACTGTAAATTACTCAGTAAAATTCTCATCCTCAATTTCAATATAAGAAGAGTCTTCTAATCCACAGTAATCAAGACAATTTAGTACTGGCACAAAAACAGACCCATAAACCAGTGGAACAGAATAGAGAGTCGAGATATTAACCCAAGCATATATGGTCAATTAATACACGATAAATGACATTCAATGGGGAATATACAATGGGGAAATGAACGCCTCTTCAACCGCTGGTGTTGGCAAAACTGGGCTGCTACATGTGAGAGAATGAAACTAGATTACTGCCTAACTCCATACACAAAAGTAAACTCAAAATGGATCAAAGACCTGAATGTAAGTCATGAAACCATAAAACTCTTAGAAGAAAATATAGGCAAAATTCTTTCGAATATAAACATGAGCAACTTCTTCATGAACATATCCCCCCGGGCAAGGGAAACAAAAGCAAAAATGAACAAGTGGGACTATATCAAACTAAAATGCTTCTGTACAGCAAAGGACACCATTAGTAGAACAAAAAGGCATTCATCCTACAGTATGGGAGAATATATTGATGAATGACATATCCGGTAAGGGGTTGACATGCAAAATATACAAAGAGCTCACACACCTCAACAAACAAAAAGCAAATAATCCAATTTAAAAAAAGGCAGAGGATCTGAACAGACACTTCTCCAAAGAAGAAATTCAGATGACCAACAGGCACATGAAAAGACGCTCCACATCGCTTATCATCAGAGAAATGCAAATTAAAACCCCAATGAGACATCACCTCACACCAATTAGGATGGCCAACATCCAAAAGACAAACAACAACAAATGTTGGTGAGGATGTGGAGAAAGGGGAACCCTCCTACACTGCTGGTGGGAATGTAAATTAGTACAAGCATTGTGGAAAACAGTATGGAGGTTCCTCAAAAAACTAAAAATAGAAATACCATTTGACCCAGAAATTCCACACCTAGGAATTTACCCTAAGAATGCAGGAGCCCAGTTTGAAAAAGACATATGCACCCCTAAGTTTATTGCAGCACTATTTACAATAGCCAAGAAATGGAAGCAACCTAAGTGTCCATCAGTAGATGAATGGATAAAGATGTGATACATATACACAATGGAATATTATTCAGCCATAAGAAGAAAACAAATCCTACCATTTGCAACAACATGGATGGAGCTAGAGGGTATTATGCTCAGTGAAATAAGCCAGACAGAGAAAGACAAGTATCAAATGATTTCATTCATCTGTGGAGCATAAGAACAAAGCAAAAACTGAAGGAACGAAACAGCAGCAGACTCACAGAACCCAAGAATGGACTAACAATTACCAAAAGGAAAGGGACTGGGGAGGATGGGTGGGAAGGGAGGGATAAGGGGAAAAAGGGGCATTACGATTAGTACGCATAATGTGTGTGTGGGGGCACGGGGAAGGCAGTATAGCACAGAGAAGACAAGTAGTGATTCTATAGTATCTTACTACACTGATGGACAGTGACTGTAATGGGGTATGTGGTGGGGACTTGATAATGAGGGGAATCTAGTAACCACAGTGTTGCTCATGTAATTGTATATTAATGATACCAAAAAAAACCTGCAGTGGTAAACAAGAAAAAAAAAAGAGTCTTCTACAAACAAATCTCATGCTCATGATATTAAAGGAACCCACTGAGCTTCTGGGTGAGTGAATGTGTAGAGATTTGCAGAGAACAAGGAAGCTCTGCACCCTTTCCCCATACCTTGCCTTATGCATCTCTTTCATCGGGCCGTTCTGACCTCCATCCTTTTATAATAAAACCAGCATCTACTACCTTTTTAAAAAAAAAAAGAAGGTACCCAAAAAATGCTAGATGAAGAACATTGCTGGAATGTCTGGCCAAGGCTCTAACGTTTATTTTGCCCTAGGCTCCAGTTAAACAGCACCATGGGGTAGCAGATGAAAACAGTAGTTGGAATTATCACTTGTTAGAACAAAAATACAAGAGCCATTTCCTATTGCAGAAAAGTAAGTATCAATAGGAAAGAAAATTAGGCCATTTTGAAGAAAGTTTTGAGGATATGTTAAAGAGGAGGAGAACTAAAGAAACTTCAGGGAATTTTTCTAATTCTGAGTCTTTACAAACAATGAAGGATCCAAATAAGTAGGTCAAACTTAAAATGCTACTTAGACCCAACATAGATTAATATCTGCTGGTGATTTTTAATAGGTCTGATTCAAAGGTTTAGGGTGTAGAGTGGAGTATTAGAACACAAATGAATTCTCACAAATTATTTACTGTGAGTGTCCACTTTTTCAACCTTCATTCTTAGACACTGGTACCCAGAATTATTTCTGATAATCTATAAATTAGTCCAAGTTCATTTATTTAACAAAGCCTCATTTTAATATATTAAAAAGACCTCACCTGGCTGAGAAATTACAGTTTCTTCTTCCTGTGAGATATTCTGTGATGGTATATTTTTTTCAGGGCTGTTCATCAGGACATCCTGCGCTGTAATTGAAGAATTTAATTCCATTTCTTCCACAACATCTGAAATTTCTTCCTTTTTGTCAGCAGTAATATCCTTGGCCACTTCACCAGCAAGTCGAGGCAAACTCATTTTACTGGGTAAACAACCCATCTCAAAGTTTATCTTACATGCATTCTACAAGTAAAAATGTTTATTACATTTAATTATCCAAAATTAAAACAAATAGAAGTCTTATTGCTATTAAAAACAAGAAAAACCGAAAGATGACACCTGAACACAGGCTAAAGAACACGGTAAATTTTAATCTCTTGCTTCTTGAACAATCATTCAGATAATATTGTAGCAATGGTATGATTCAAATAGTTTCTCAGCAAGTATCTATACTCCAGGTTAGAGACTGGCGAACATTCTTTATGAAGGGTCAGAGAGTAAATATTATAGGTTTCTGAGCTACACAGTAATATTAAAATATAAGTATTTTAGGCTTGGTGAGCCACAGACTCTATGCCACAACTACTGAAGTTAATCTGTTTATTGAAAAAGCAGCCAGATATAATACATAGATAAATGAGTGTGGCTATATTACAATAAAACTTTATTTTAAAAAATAATCTTGATGTGAGTTGAAGAATACAAAATGGCATTTTGGTCTCAAGCAAGCCGAAGGCCTCTGAAATAAGAATTACCATTTTATGTGACTGATTGAAATTTCCAGAGCAAATTCTGGGGGTCGATTATGGAGTTACTATAAATAATGTCATAAATAGAAAATATATTGGGCTACATACTACACAGGAATAGGACTTACATGATTTACTTCGATTACATCTTGTGATACAGGACACTGAGCATCTTCTACTATGATGTCCCTGAAAAAGAAAAAAAGCAGCAGTGTAGTCAGATAATTAAACATATTGTTACTTTTTTTTCTTTTTATATGCAAGGTTGTATTTGCCCTATTTTTTTTATTTCATTTTTTGTATTTTGGTATTATCAGTGTACAATTACATAAGCAACATTACGGATACTAGACTCACCCTATTATCAGGTCCCCACCACATTCATTCACCATTACAGTCACTGTCCATCAGTGTAGTAAGATGATATAGAATCACTACTTGTATTCTCTGTGTTATACTGCCTTCTCCATATCCCCCCCGCCCGCTACATTATGCATGCTAATTGTGATACCCCTTTTTTCCCCCCTATCCCTCCCTTCCCACCCACCCATCTTCCCCAGTCCCTTTCCCTTTAGTTAGTCCACCCTTGGGTTCTGTGAGTCTGCTGCTGTTGTGTTCTTTCAGTTTTTGCTTTGTTCTTATACTCCACAGATGAGTGAAATCATTTGATTCTTGTCTTTCTTCACTTGGCATATTTAACAAAGCATAATACCTTCTAGCTCCATCCATGTTGCTGCAAATGGTAGGGTCTGTGCTCTTCTCCTGGTTGAATAATATTCCATTGTGTTTATGTACCACCTCTTCTTTATCCACTCATCTACTGATGGACACTTAGGTTGCTTACATTTCTTGGCTATTGTAAATAGTGCTGTGTTAAACATAGGGGTGCATATTACCTTTTTCAAACTGGGCTCCTGCATTCTTAGGGTAAATTCCTAGGCGTGGAATTCCTGGGTCAAATGATATTTCTATTTTTTTTAAATAATTTATTTTGGATCATTTATCTACAATTACATGTGCAATATTATGATTATAAAACAACCCCCTTCATCAGGTCCCCCCCACCAACCCCATTACAGTCACTGTCCATCAGCGTAGTGAGATGCTATAGAATCACTACTTGTCTTCTCTGAGTTGTACTGCCCTCCCCATGCCCCCCCAACATTACATCTGCTAATCATAATGCCCCTTTTTCCCTCTTATCCCTCCCTTCCCATCCATCTTCCCCAGTCCCTTTCCCTTTGGTAACTATTAGTCTGTTCTTGGGTTCTGTGAGTCTGCGGCTGTTTTGTTCCTTCAGTTTTTTTCTTTGTTCTTATACTCCACATATGAGTGAAATCATTTGATATTTGTCTTTTTCGGCTTGGCTTATTTTGTTTTTTGAGGAATCTCCATACTGCTTTCCACAATGGTTGTACTAATTTACAGTCCCACCAGCAGTGTAGGAGGGTTCCTCTTTCTCCACATCCTCACCAACATTTGTTGTTGTTTGTCTTTTGGATGTTGGCCATCCTGATTGGTGTGAGGTGATATCTCATTGTGGTTTTAATTTGCATTTCTCTGATGACTAGCAATGTGGAACTTTCTTTTCATGTGCTTGTTGGCCATCAGAATTTCTTCTTTGGAGAAGTGTCTGTTCAGCTCCTCTGCCCATTTCTTAATTGGCTTATTTGCTTTCTGCTTGTTGAGGTGCCTGAGCTCTTTATATAATTTGGATGTCAACCCCTTATCAGATATGTCATTTATGAATATATTTTCCCATACTGTAGGATGTCTTTTTGTTCTACTGAGGGTGTCTTTGCTGTACAGAACCTTTTTACTTTGATATAGTCTCATTCATTTTTGCTTTTGTTTCCCTTGCCTGGGGAGATATGTTCATGAAGAAGTTGCTCATGTTTATGTCCAAGAGAGTTTTGCCTGTTTTTTTCTAAGAGTTTTATGGTTTCATGACTTACATTAAAGTCTTTGATTCATTTTGAGTTTACTTTTGTGTATGGGGTTACGCAATAGTCAAGTTTCATTCTCGTACATGTAGCTGTCCAGTTTTGCCAACACCAGCTGTTGAAGAGGCTGTCATTTCCTCATTGTTTATCCATGGCTCCTTTATCATATATTAATTGAGCATATATGCTTGGGTTTATATCTGGGCTCTCTAGTCTGTTCCATTGGTCTATGGGTCTGTTCTTGTGGCAGTACCAAATTGTCTTGATTACTGTGGGTTTATAGTAGAGCTTGAAGTTGGGAAGCAAGATCCCCCCTGCTTTATTCTTTCTTTTCAGGATTGCTTTGGCTATTTGGGTCTTTTGTGGTTCCAAATGAATTTTCTAACTATTTGCTCTAGTTCATTGAAGAATGCTGTTGGCATTTTAAGTGGGATTGCATTGAATCTGTAGATTGCTTTAGGCAGGATGGCCATTTTGACAATATTAATTCTTCCTATCTATGATCATGGGATATGTTTCCATTTATTGGTATCTTCTTTAATTTTTCTCATGAGCATGTTGTAGGTTTCGGAGTATAAGGCTTTCACTTCCTTGGTTAGGTTTATTCCTAGGTATTTTATTCTTTTTGATGCAACTGTGAATGGAATTGTTTTCCTGATTTCTCTTTCTGCTAGGTCATTGTTAGTGGCTAGGAATGCAAGAGATTTCTGTGTCTTAATTTTGTATCCCGCAATTTTGCTGAATTCAGATATTAGATCTAGTAGTTTTGGAGTGGATTCTTTAGGGTTTTTTTATGTACAATATCATGTCATCTGCAAACAGTGACAGTTTGACTTCTTCCTTACTAATCTGGATGCCTTTTATTTCTTGGTGTTGTCTGATTGCTGTGCCTAGGACCTCTAGAACTCTGTTGAATAAAAGTGGGGAGAATGGGCATACTTGTTTTGTTCCCAATCTTAAAGGAAAAGCTTTCAGCTTATTGCTGTTAAGTATTATGTTGGTTGGGGGTTTGTCATATATGGCCTTTATTACGTTGAGGTACTTGCCCTCTATACCCATTTTGCTTAGAGTTTTTATCATGAATGGATTTTGAATTTTTTTGAATGGTTTTTCAGCATCTATGGAGATGATCATGTGGTTTTTGTTGATGTGGTTGATGATGTTGATGGATTTTCGAATGTTGTACCATCCTTGCATCCCCGGGATGAATCTCACTTGATCATGATGGATGATATTTTTGATGTATTTTTTTATTGTTTTGCTAATATTTTGTTGAGTATTTTTGCATCTATGTTCATGATGGATACTGTTCTGTACTTTTCTTTTTTTGTGGTGTCTTTGCTTGGTTTTGGTATTAGAGTGATGTTGCCCTCGTACATTGAGTTTAGGAGTATTCCCTCCTCTTCTTCTTTTTGGAAAACTTTAAGGAGGATGAATATTAGGTTTTTGCTAAATATTTGATAAAATTCAGCAGTGAAACCATCTGTTCCAGCGATTTTGTTCTTAGGTAGTTTTTTGAATATCAATTCAATGTCTTTGTTGCTAATTGGTCTATTCAGATTTTCTGTTTCTTCCTGGGTCAGCTTTGGATGTTGTATTTTTCTAAAAAGTTGTCCATTTCTTCTAGGTTGTTCAGTGTGTTACCATATAATTTTTCATAGTATTCTCTCATACTTCTTTGTATTTCTGTGGTGTCTGTAGTGATTTTTCCTTTCTCATTTCTGATTCTGTTTATGTGGACAGACTCTCTTTTTTTCTTGATAAGTCTGACTGGGGGTTCATCTATTTTGTTTATTTTCTCCAAGAACCAGCTCCTGCTCTCATCAATTCTTCCTATTGTTTTATTCTTCTTAATTTTATTTATTTCTGTTTTAATCTTTATTATGTCCCTCCTTCTACTGACTTCGGCCCTCACTTGTTCTTCCTTTTCTAGTTTCATTAATTGTGAGCTTAGATTGTTCATTTGGGATTGTTCTTCTTTCCTGAGGTAGGCCTGTATTGCAATATATTTCCTTCTCAGCACGGCCTTCACTGCATCCACTGATTTTGCAGTGTTGAATTGTTGTCATTTGTCTCCATATATTGCTTGATCTCTGTTTTAATTTGGGCATCGATCCATTGATTATTTAGGAGCATGTTATTAAGCCGCCATGTGTTTGTGGGTTTTTCATTTTCTTTGAGTAGTTTATTTCTATTTTCACACCTTTGTGATCTGAGAAGCTGGCTGGTACAATTTCAATCTTTTTTGAATTTTCTGAGGTTCTTTTTGTGGCCTTGTATGTGACCTATTCTTGAAAATGTTCCATGGGCACTTGAGAAGAATGCGTATCCTGTTGCTTTTGGATGGAGTGTTCTGTAGATGTCCTTTAGGTCCATCTGTTCTAATACGTTGTTCAGCGCCTCTGTCTCTTTATTTATTTTCTGTCTGGTTGATCTGTCCTTTGGAGTGAGTGGTGTGTTAAGTCTCCTAAAATGAATGCATTGCATTCTGTTTCCCCCTTAAATTCTGTTAGTATTTGTTTCATAAATGTAGGTGATTCTGTGTTGTTGCATAGATATTTATATTGGTTATATCTTCTTGTTGGATTGACCCCTTAATCATTATGTAATGTCCTTCTTTGTCTCTTGTGACTTTCTTTGTTTTGAAGTCTATTTTGTCTGATACAAGTACTGCAACTCCTGCTTTTTTTCACTATTAGTTGCATGAAATCTTTTTCTATCCCTTCACTTTCTGTCTGTGTATGTCTTTGGTTTTGAAGTGAGTCTCTTGTAGGCAGCATATTGATGGGTTTTGTTTTTTTATTCATTCAGTGACTCCACGTCTTTTGATTGGTACATTCAGATCATTTACATTTAGGGTGATTATCAATAGGTATGTAGTTATTGCCACTGCAGGCTTTAGATTCGTGGTGACCAAAGGTTCAAAGGTAATTCCCTTACTATCTAACAGTCTAATTTAACTCACTTCGTATGCTATTACAAACACAATGTAAAGATTTGTCTTTTTTCTAACTTTCTTCGTCCTCCATTCTTTGTATGTTATGAATCATATTCTCTACTCTTTGTCTATCCCTTGGGTGACATCTATTTAGCCTTAGGAATACTTCCATCTACAGGAGTCCCTCCAAAACGCACTGTAGAGGTGGTTTGTGGGAGGTAAATTCCCTCAGCTTTTGCTTATCAGAAATTGTTTAATCCCTCCAAATTTAAATGATAACCTTGCCGGGTAGAGTATTCTTGGTTCTAGGCCCTTCTGCTTCATTGCATTAAATACATCATGCCACCCCCTTTTGGGCTGTCAGGTTTCTGTTGAGAAATCTGATGATAGCCTGATGGGTTTTCCTTTGTGTGTGATGTTTTTTCTCTCTCTAGCTGCTTTTAAAAGTCTGTTTTTATCCTTGATCTTTGCCATTTTAATTATTATATGTCTTGATGTTGTCTTCCTTGGGTCCCTTGTCTTGGGAGATATGTATATCTCCGTGGCTTGAGACACTATGTCCTTCCCCACATTGGGGAAGTCTTCAGCAATTACCTCCTCAATGACACTTTCTATCCCTTTTCCTCTCTCTTCTTCTTCTGGTACCCCTATAATGCGAATATTGTTCCATTTGGATTGGTCTCACAGTTCTCTCAATATTCTTTCATTCTTAGAGATTCTCTTTCCTCTCTGTGCCTCAGCTTCTTTGTATTTCTCTTCTCTAATTCCTATTCTATTTACCATCTCTTCTATTACATCTAATCAGCTTTTAAATTCCTCCATTGTACGTTTCATTTCAGATATGGAATTTCTTAATGATTCAATCTCCGTCTTAAATTCATTCCTCAGTTCTTGAATATTTTTCTGTACCTCCATAAGCACGGTTATGATTTTTATTTTGATCTCTTTTTCAGGAAGATTGGTGAGTTGTTTCATTTGGCTCTTTTCTGGGGTTTGTGAGATTTTGGTCTGAACCATGTTCTTTTGATGTTTCATATTTCTGTGTGGTGCCCTCTAGTGCCTAGAGCAGCTCCAGTCTCTGGAGCTGCACTGGAGCTGCTCAGCCCCTAGAGTGAGGTTGCGTGTCACAGGGGAGCGAAGCTGGTGCCTTGGGGGAGGAAAGATCTTTTTCCTGATTCCCATCTGCCTCGCCTGTCTCCAGTATCAGAGCCAGTGGGCCGAGCACACAGGTGTAAGCCTCTTTGCTTTGCCTGTAACTGTTACAGGCAGGGCCTCTCTCTGACTGGCCTGACGCCAGTGCAGTGACTGCTGGTTTGCGAGCCAGTGCTGTCAGGCCAGGAGGAAGGCGCAGCAGGGTGTGTGTGAATCATAGTGGGGGGCCTTGGAGCTAAGAGGACAGCCAGGGGGATGGAGCGCCTGAAGCTCCTCAAAGTTCCCAATCTGCTGGGCAGAGCGCGCCTAGACAACCTTGTCCCCCTATCCCTTGTCCTGCACAGAAAGCTGTGCGCAAACCTCACGCCTTAGCAGCCCTCTTGCTGCTAGGAAGCCTCTCAGACCGCCTGCCTTTCCCTTGCCCCAGAGCAGCCGGGTGTGGATCCCGTACCCCAAAAATGGCTGGAATCTGTTTCTCAAGCTCTCCGCCTGCCCCAGCTCCCATCTTCCAGAGCACCACACATTGTAGGTTTGTGCTCACAAAGCAGATCTCCATGGCTAGGTGGACTCTGTGAGGAGGGAGGCATCCGCCCTGCTGTTTTGCAGATAATGAAATGGAAGCTAAGTGAATTAATTAAACTTGTCCCAAAGTTTCTTAGCTAGGATGTCATACAGCTGGTTTTGGGCTCAGATCTGTCAAGTACCAAAGCTGCAGTCTGTTTAGCACCAAAGGACACTATGTTGCTTCCTTCTTCTTAGTTCTGCAAAATTAATTTACTTTGCCCATCTGCATATGACCATTTACCATTATGAAATCTTAAGCCCTATTTTCCTCATTTATGAAACAGACGAATTTTGTAAACATGTAAGTATATATGTTACAGGGTTATTGTGAAATTTAATTAAGATATATTTCTTGCATATTTTATCAGGTTAACAAGCTGAAATGGTATTTAATGTTAGCATCTGTTAAACTCTTAATAATAACATATGAAAGAAATACCTTTTTCCGGGAATATTTGAAAGCAAGGTCTTCTTATCAACCTGTTCACTTTCAGTACCCTGAGGATCAGGATTCTGAGGTGGTGTAGTTTGTCTTAGAGGACCCATCTCAGCCCTGCTCTCAGACACAGCTTTGCTGACAGACTTAGGTGTTCTAAGTGTTTGAGAAAGATGTTCAGAAGAGACAGAAAATCCTAGAAGATGAGAGAAATTATCTCAGTACCAAAAAGTTCTTTCATTTACTTTTCATTATAACTAGGAAGACAGAGCAAGTTCTTTCTATTCCCATACCAACTTGCCTTTCTCCAGTAAAATGATGTTAAAGTAGAATGCCCAGGATTTTCAGTTAAAGCTAATATTGAACACATACATTAGACTCTGCTTCCTCTTGATATCCTACTACCATTATCAGTAAAGGAGATACTCTTAAAAGGCAGAATACCATGAGGACAATGCATCCTTTTCTTTAACTCAGTGGCTGAAATATAATTTTCAAAGACAAAGGGACCTAAAGAAGTGACAAATATAACCAGAAAATTTTGGAAGCTGTAATGTAGATGTGTGAGTGGAATATTACTTAGTAGATCCCAGAAAATAAATCCTAAGCCACGAGTCAGGAAAGATGAGAATAAACCCAATTTATATCACAGCACCCCTGAAAGAACTGGTGGCCTCAAGTATCTCTGGAAGCACAGATGACAACAGAGACAAAAACAGGAACATTGGTTCCAAGTCAGTTTAAACAATAATTAGAGCCTGGACTCCCTTCCTTATTCTGCACAGCCAGGCAACTGTCAATATCCCCTTCCCCATCACCAAAATCAGAAAACTAGAAGCTTATTTCCTAAAAATGGTGTAACAGAGGGTTCTCTGTTTAGGAGATATCAGGTAAGGCTAAGAGATGGAAAAAAGGGACTAAATGAGTTTTTACAAAAAATCTACACCTTGTTTAGAAAGAGGGTTGTAAACAACTTAAGACCCCAAGACTCCTTTAAGAATTGAAAGAGGTTACCTCTAGGGAATGACAATGGGATGAGGGGGGCTTTGTGAGGGACTTCTGTTTTATAGCAATCCCCATACAAACTATGGGCTCTAGAACTCGATTTTTAGGAGATCAATTTTGGCCATAAGCCTTAATCTCCCTAGGCATAAATGCCAAGTTTGGTACATGAAAGAATAGACAGTGATAAGCTCATAGTCGTGGAAACCACTAGGATCCTTGGAAAGTAAGAGGCAAGGACCCACATTATTGGCAGTGAGGCAACTCCTGGGTATCTAGGCAGTACAACTGCCTGGAGTAAAGGAAACAAACCCAAACTACACCAGGAGTGATATCTAAATTGACAGGGAGGTCATGATAAACTTGAGGTGATAAATTTACTTTTTAATGTAAATATTAGATAGCAGCTCATTTATTTTCAGAAAACTTCCTAGCAGACACAGTTTAATAATAAGGGACAAACATCCCTTCAGCTGATTAGTACTTGAAGAGGACTTGGCCCCATTTCTCCTTAAAAAATAATCATCTAGCACTCAAAGCACTGATAGAAGCATCTGCCAAGATTTAAGAAACAGATTACCTCAACTATGGCCTCTCATTATAGGCTTGTAAATAATTTCAATCTAATGAAACTTCAATCTAATAATGATGGTCTATGAAAAACAGCTAAGGAAAAATACAACCAGAGCTAGAAAGTAATATCTTGGTATGGTATTGGGGTAACTCCACTTACCACAATGAGCATTTAGTACTGTATATAATTATCGAGTCACTATGTTGTACATCTGAAACCAATGTAATATTATATATCAACTAACTACATTCCAATTAAAAAAACAAGAATGGTTTCCTGAAGTATTAAATGCTGGTTTTACTGTGATATTTTAAAATTAGGCAATTAGTTAATTTCCTGTGTTTCAAAAAGATCTGAGCAAAAATTTTAATACAAATGAAAATTAACCCAACTCCCCCCACTTCCATAAGCTTCATTTTAAAACACAGCCAGAGATGTGTGATGATGGTTTGATGCCTGTTTGCTTTGCACCTTAAATTCGAAACTAACTTCTAACTAACCTGAAGAAAATCACCTAACTTCTCATGTTTCTTTAACTTTTGGGATCTTGGGACCTACGTCACAGGACTGTGGGATTAAGTGGTAATAACAAAGAGTGAAATCACTTAGAAAATATAAAAGCAATCTTAGAAGATAATGTAACAGGTAAGTAACTTAATCATCCAAACAAAATGTGATCTGCATGTGTTTGTGAGCACTTAGCTCTATTTTTCAGAAATCACAGAGAACATATACCTCTTCATGTGAACACTATTTTCATTTCTCCTACATGCTCCCATCCAACCTAAATATTTCTCTTAAGTAGCTGTAGCAGAGAAACTAACCTGAGAATGATTTAATAGGACTTTCAACTCTGAAAAATCCAGCATCAAACACTATTTTATCAACTTCCTTTGGCATCACAGAGGCTGTTGCTTCGGCATGTTCTCCCTGCTTAATTCTTTCTCTCATTGCACTTTTTATGGCAGCTAGACGACTTCTAGCTGCAATTCTTCCATCATTGTCCTGTTTGGGTTTACTTGCTATACCTGAGACAACTTTTTTCTGCAAAGAGAAATTATGGCATTTATTAAAGTCACTCATTACCATCTTACAAGAGAAAGAAAGCCTACATAAAATATTTAACACATTCATCATATACTTATCAAGTTCCTAATATGTGTTAAAAATGCTGGGGGTCAAAGAGTAAAAGACAAAGTTCCTGCCCTCAAGGAGCACAGAGCTCAATGGAAGAACTAGATAAAGGCATTAAGAAGGATCTCAGAGATAAATTCAGAGGGCTGTAAGAGAACACAGAACACTTCAATCAATCTTTAGGGGCATTAAGAAAAGCTTACAGGAAGTGTCACTTAAGCTGTTAGGAGTAAAAGATGGGGTGAGTAAAGGGCTCAGCAGCGTGAATAGCATGCTTGCAAAGCCAAAAATGAATGAAAACATGGAGGAGCTGGAGAGAGGTGAACAATAGCTAGATTTTAAATTCCTTGCATGTAACCATTTTAAGGAGCTATGTTTATACAGAGGGTAAAGCAATAGACATTATTGATGATTTTTTTAAACCAGGACATTTAACATTATCGATTTGTGTTTTGGAAAGGTCACTCTGGCTACAGCCTGGAAAATGGATTGGAGGGTTACAAGCCAGTTAGGAAGGCAACTACTGCAGTGATACTGGGAAAAGATGATAGTAGTTAGATCAAGGAGAAAAAAAATGGAAAAAAGCAAACAGATTGGATGTGTGTGGGGTGGAGATGGTGAAAAGGAAGAGACAGGCCAGGTTTTCTATCTTGGACATCTGGTGGGATGACAATACCATTCTCTGATACAGGGAAACATCAGTGTGTGTGGAGATGATTTTAGTTTGGGTTTGATTTTAAGGTATACTGAGTCAGGATGTACAGAACTAGAAGTTAGCAGTTTAACTGTGGTTTGAAATACAGGTTTGGGAATCACTGGGTGGTTAAGATTGCACAGGAAGAATAGGGAAGGAGAGAAGAGAGTTTTAAGTATTACAAATATTTAAGAGATAAATGGAAAAACAAACTTGCCAACATGACTGAAGAATGGGAACAGAGGTAGGAGGAAAATCAGCACAACATAATTTCAAGAAAGAGGGCATAGACAGTATTTAAACTGCAGAGGGATTAGATTTTATAACAAA
Organism: Smutsia gigantea; assembly: GCA_032199065.1. Taxonomy (NCBI): domain Eukaryota; kingdom Metazoa; phylum Chordata; class Mammalia; order Pholidota; family Manidae; genus Smutsia; species Smutsia gigantea. The sequence goes on along the minus strand of JAVSCE010006331.1, from coordinate 22,120 downwards.
GGGTGATAACTTCAGCAACTAGCAGGTCAATAACCTTGGTGATAAATGTTCTTGGGACATAAACAGAGTGAAATTGAATTGCAATGAGTTGGAGAGTTAAGTGAAAATCAAAATAGTGAAGACAGAGTAAAGGCAACCTTCTCGGGAAGCTTGTCTGTGATTGGCAGGTGGGAACAGGGAGAAAAACTGGAAGGCGATGTGGCCATCGCAGGTTTAGATTTTTTTCTTTCATTTGAACAAAGATAAAGCCCTGAACATGTTTAAAAATTGATGGAAAAGAGAGACGAGGTGAGAAAACAAGGCTAACTGATGGAATGAGAGATCAATGAACAAGAATTAGGAGGGAATGGCATCAAAGTATAGGCAAAAGATGAGTTCTATTTTGTTTGATAATCTCTAACACTAGGCTGTAAAATAAAGTAAGAGGAGAGAGACACCTGGTGAGAACAACCAGAATTACAGGGCTCTAATACAATGTTATACTGATAGGAGTCATTGCATCACTGATGAAATTGTTTCCAGGACTGAGTACGCAATAAAACTACCCACAGTAGCTGCAGAATGTTTAAACATTCTTCACTGTTTAGTAGATCTGAAATTCATTCAATTAATTTAGTCACTATCCTAGGGTCCTTGTCATGAGACTTCATTAGTAAAATAATTCTGGCAATGCTCTAAGATGGTTTGAAAAGTACCATCTGACCAGAAACTGAGTTCAAAACATTACTAGGAAAAAAAATTACTCCAAATAGGTAAGAATGGAATCTTTCTATCATGTTAACAAACCACATTTTACAGACAAAACTGGAAAATTTACAAGATAAAATATAGGGAAGAAGACAGATGTTCTAAGGAGCCATTTGATCCTCTTCAATTTATTTAGAAAATTCTTTCATTTCAAAATAGATCGCAAAAGAGTAGATAAAACAGGGAGGTGAAGCCTACTGTTTAAGAACACGGATTCTGTAATGAGAAACTCTGGTCTGAAGCCCAGCTCCACCTTGTGCAAGTGATTTAATCCTTCTGGGCATGAGATTCCTCAACTGCAAAGTGGGGACAGTTAAGAGTACCTAGACTGTTGTGAAGATTAAATGAGTTAATACATGTAAAGCACTTGAACAATATTTGGCACATACTAAGTGTTACATAAATTATCTCTATCTGTAATACTACTATTATTATAACAAAATGTACAGGTACAGTTTAAAGAATAAAACAAACATGCACATACCCACTATTTAGCAACTTAGAAGCCTGTTGGGTACTGCAAATCAATCACAGCCCCTGCCTTCCTCCCTCCAAACATAACAACACTGGATTTAATGTTGATTACTTCTTTATTCTTTCTTCAAAGGCAATTGGGACATTGTAAGAAAAAAGCTAAACTTTCTTATGTCTTAAATATAAAAATCCATTAAGTCGGAGGATCTGTATTAGAAATTTGGGTATAAAACCCACAAACTTACCCGAAAGACTTTTTTGTTTGTATTATTATGGTTTTGCCATCCAGATTCCTCAAGTTTGGTCAGATTGTTGAATTTTTGGTTTACATCTTCTACCTGTTAATCAATAAAGCACAAGTTTTGCAGATTAATACTAATCATATTAAAATCGCAAACTAACAAATCAAAGCTTCAAAAAAACTAAAAATGGTGACTCATACTGGTGGCATATAAAATTAGACTAAGTCATTCTCAACTTAGTATTCAAATCAAGAAATTTTTTTTATAGTATCATTGATATACAGTCTTATGAGGGTTTCACATGAACAACATTGTGGTTTCAACATTCACCCATATTATCAAGTCCTCCCCCCATCTCCCCCCATTGCAGTCACTATCTATCAGCGTAGTAAGTCAAATCAAGAATTCTTAGGGCAAAATTGCTCAGTTTAGTTTTGGTCTTACAAACCTCCAAAATTTCCATAAAGGATGTCATATATGAAAAACTCTCCTAAATTATTTTTGATCACTAAAATGGTAGGAGAGGGATATCCTAAATTATATAATGTTAACACAGTCTTCCTTTTTTTTTACAGTTTATTTATTCATTCCTCTACTGAAGGACAGATTGGATGCTTCTAGGTTTCGGCAATTATGAATAAAGCTGCTATAAACACCTGTGTACACACTTTTATGTGGACACGTTTCCAAATCACTTGGGTAAATACCAAGAAGCATGTTGGATCAAAATTTAAGAGTATATTTAGTTTTGTAAGAAACTGCCAAACTGTCTTCTAGAGTGGCTGTACCATTTATGCATTTCCCCATCAGTGAATGACAGTTCCTGTTGATACACATCAGCATTTGGTATTATCAGTGGTTTGGGTTGTCGCCATTCCAATAGGTATGTAGTAGTATCCTGTTTTCATTGGCAACTCCCTATGATATTAAGCATCTTATTTTTTCATATGCTTACCTGTCATCTGTATATCTTCTTTGGCAAGGTTTCTCTGTTCAGATCTTTTGCCCATTTTTTAATCAGGTTGTTTGTTTTCTTACTTTTGAGTTTTAAGAGTTCTTTATATACTCTGGAGTACAGTCCTTTATCAAATATGTTATTAGCAAATACTTTCTCCCAGTCTGTGGCTTGCTTTCTCATTTTCTTGACACAATCTCATTTTAAAAGATTCAAATAATATGTCTACTATCAGAGTATGAATGTATGATCCCCATCCTTCTGGTATTTCCAGTCCCCTCTAGAGAGTTCACTACAGTCAACAGTTTGGTAAATATGCTTTGAGTCCCCTTATTATGCATTTATAAACATACTCTCAATCTCTCTCCTAAAAAAATGTAAATGTCAAAAAGACTCAGGATTACACTTCTGACCAACTGATTTTTCAACAAATGTGCAGTGCAATTCAATGAGGAAAGGATAGTCTCTTTTAATAAACAGTGCTGGGAAAATTGGGATATCCACAAGATGAATTTATTCTTACCTGTAGCATACACAAAAACAAATCCCAAATGATCATACATCTAAACTATGAGTAAGAGCTAAAACCATAAAACTTTTAGAAGAAAACCTAAGAGAAAATCTTTATGACTTGACATTAGGCAAAAACGGGTCTTAGATATGATGCCAAAATCGCAACATAAAAAATTTGATAATGTTAACTTTAAAATTAAAAATATTTGCACTTCAAAAGACACCATTAAGAAAATTATAAGAGAAGCCACAAACTGAAAGAAAAATTTGAAAATATTTCTGATAAAGGACTATCCAGAATATATAAAGAACACTTAGAAATCAATAATAAAGACCTACCCAATTAAAAAATGGGTAAATGATCTGCACAGACATTTCACCAAAGATATATAAATGACTAATAACCACAAGAAAAAATACTGAACATCAGTACTCATTAGAGAAACACAAATCGAAATACAATGAGATATTCCACATCCACTAGGATGACTATCCTAGACAAGTACTGGTGAGGACGTGGAGAAATAGGAAGACTCAAACATTGTTGGTGGGAATGTAAAATGGTGCAATCATTCTGGAAAATAGTTTGGCAGTTTCTTAAAAAGCTGAACATAGATTTACTGTATGAGCTAGCAATATTTAAATATCTACCCCAAGAGAAATTAAAACAAATGTCCACACCTAGATTTGTATGTGAATACTCACAGATTATTCATAATCACCACAGAATGGAAACAACCTTAAAGTCCATTAACTGGTGAACAGGGTGATATTCACACAATGGAATACCACCCAGCAATGAAAAGGAACAAGGTACATGATTAAGCTACAACACGGAGGAGCCTCAGCAACATCATGCTAAGTAAAAGAAATCACATACAGAAGATCACATATTGTATAATTCTATTTAACAGGAAATATTCAGAAAATGCAAATCTACAAAGATAGCAAGTAGATTAGTGGTTGCTTGGGACTGGAAGTGGGAATGGGGATTGACTTGCAAATAAGCAGGAAGAACATGGTGATGAAAATATTCTCGGTGGGATCCTTCAATCTGGAATTCAGGTCCTCCAGTTCTGGGGTGAAAATTTTAAACTGTTTCATTAATTATTTCCTCTCCATTATTTTTTCTGTTATCTTTTTCTGGAATTCCTAGTATTTGGATATTATACTTCCTAGGCTGGTCCACTTAATTTTCTTATCTAATCTCTCCTATTTGACATCTTTCTCTTTGCTCTATGGGAGATCTTAGCTTCATATTTCATCTTTCTACTGCATCTTACATTACTGGTCTTAGTTTTTAACTTCAGTGAGGAATTTTTATGGTTCTGTTTTTTTTTTTTAGTAGCTGTTCTTATCTGGCAGAGGAAATGTTTGGTCTCTTTCAGAATATTGCACTTAAAAGTTCTTTTCTCCTATTATCCCCACTTCCTCCATTCAATAGCCTTATTCCCTTCTTTGCTTTGGCTTTTTCTTTTCAGGTTTGAGGTTCGGTTCCTCAATTGTCTAATGATCACTGGCTAATAATGGTTCCTGAAATAGTATTTTGTACCTTTATTTTTATCTCTAAAATAAGTTCAAATAGCTAGAAGGTGTTACATCCTCACATATGTATCCTGAATCTTCCTAATGATCCTATCATAGCACTTTGTACATTGGATTGGAATTATATGCTGTGGACGACTCACTAATAAACTACAAACTCCTCTGGGAAAGAGAATGTGCCTTATTTATCAACTCTAAGTACAATGCATAGCACACAGTAGGAACGCAATAACTGCTAGATGAACTGAACTACTGAAGACCAGATTTACTCATTTTCTTACATGTAGAATCATTATAGACTACTCAGCATTTAAATATAATCTCAATTTCTAACCCATATAGAGATTATCCTGACAATATAGGGTAGGAGTAGACATCAATTAAAAAAAATTATATAGATTTACATTTTATAAAGGTACTATCTAATATCTCATTTAATATTACAGGTACCTAAGCAGCCACTATTACCCCATTTTACTACTGTTAGCTCTTTTTCAAAAAAATAGACTCAAAAGCTAATATATTCAAAATACTTGACACCACATACCTGAAAACTAACCATATCCCAAAATCCATCCAGATCTGTACAGGTCGTCTCTTTTTCACCTCGTTTATATTCACAATTGTCCACCAGTCCTTCAAACTGTTTAAACCTCTCTTTCATAAGGAGTCTTGTTTGACCAACTGCTGTGCGAATAAGATCTTTAGCTAAAGGAAAAAGAGGTTTTTGAAAATTAAAGAACAAAACATGACCTTTGTTGCAAGCCAACCTGCTGTTATGAAGACCTCACCCCAAGTATCTGAGAACTTACAGAATCAAATTCTTACCTTAATGCAAAACAAAAAATATCACTACAAAACTGTGTATACAAATACTGAGAGTTAACTATCTGCTTCAATTCTTGTAAAAAATTAGCACTATTCGATTTCATATATATTGTTAGTTCTTGTATTTCTTAAGAATTCAACCTCAAATAACTGCATGTTAGTATCTAAGAAGCACTTCACACTGATATAGCACATAAACGATTTTTTCTAAAATAGCTTCCCCAAATAAGTATTACGGAACTTCTCAGAAGATCTATTCCATACTGATAAGGTAATTTTCATTCTGAAATTATTTTTGCATAAACAATAGCAGTTATAGATGTTACTCTTAAAGTATGAAAAATACCTAATAATGAAACAGGCAAATGTCTATCTCTCAGGTATGATAGTCAATATTCTAATTACTTATATCTCTTAAAAGTCATATACCATTTTAGCAGATATTAGTGAACATATGTTGATATGAAAAATCCTTGCTATTTTGAATAACAATAAATTATAAAGTTAGACAATGCTAGATTTTTATGTTTCATATAAAGTAACCATATTAAAAGATACAAAGTTAAGACATAAATATAAATGTTGCCTCACCATCATCTGGAATGTCCAATTCAAGCTTCCTGTCCCACTCAAGGCAGTGTGAAGTCAATTTCTCAGTTTCTGACTGGAGTATATTTCTAAAATTATGACATACATTAGTTTTACAAATGTTTCTCACACTAATATTAGCTTAGTATGTACTTACATATAATATTAGAAGGGTATAAAAGGGAGGCACATGTTAATTTCCCAGAGTTGATGCTTAGTTATTTTATGAACTGTGATATATTAAAATCCACAAATACTAGTTAGTAACCTATATATGCCCAACCTTTACACCTAAAACTTATGCTACTGATTTATGTCAAGAACACATTTTTTATGCTAATATTTCCAGTTTGTCCTGTTCTTATTTTTTAGACACTGAAGAGAATCAGAAATTCCTTAGTTATGTTACTAGTTCTCCGTTATTGTCCATGGACCAATTGCCAAGAGTAAGCTGAAGCTAAAAACTGTGTAAGTCTAGAATTATCACACAGTGATAGGGCCTTACAGATTCTCTATAGTTATTAGAGACTGAGCAAGGGCAATTGTTCTCAACAAGGGTCAGTTCTTTCCCCTGGGGCACATTTAGCAATGTCTGGGGGTATTTTTGACTGTCATGAACTGGAAGACAGATATTGCCAAACACCCTACAGTGCGGCAGATGGCCCCCACAACAAGAATTTTCCAGCCCAAAATGTCAATATCGCCAAGGTTAAACAACCATGACTTGGGGTAAATTTAATCTGGTTTTATAAAGGACATCCCAGTAGGAGAAACTGAGGATGGTTTTAGTTTCTTAAAAGAAAAATTTAGCTGTTTATATTCAATAGCATAACACAAACAACTTCATTAACAAGAAAGGATACCTAGCTTAGATTTGACATTATTCACTTGGATAAATTGCTCATTATCTCAATATCTCAACTGAACAACACAAAGGACTAGCTAATCTCTAAAATCTTATGTCCTTAAAAATAATTGAAGTGGTTCTCAAACCTATAAAAAGATACTCATCCATAATAGAAGAAATGAATATTAAAACTACAGTGAGATAATATTTCTCATCTTTGATAGGCAAAACTAAAAAAAATTGTTAATATTGCATTGGAAAAGGTGTGACAATTCTCTCACCAGATTCATGCTAGAATAACAATATGCAATCATTTTCTGTGTACCGTGAAGGTTGGGGCTTTTCTCCAAATGAAGTCCTCTGATTTGTTTCCAAGGCTTTTAGGTGACATATTTGAAGTTCCTCAAACAAGATATTAATTTTCAATTTCCACAGTTGGAGAAACATAATCCTATCTCATGATTCAGTGGGCCAAAGAGCCTCCTAACATCTCCCACCATCCTTTTAAAGAACAACTTTAATTTGGTTCCTTTGTGGGAGGGGGGAAAAAAAGTATGAGAAAATAGGAACTCCCATACTTTGCCAGAGCAGATGTAAATTGAGGTCATCATATATTTGCACATGAGAGACTTGAAAAGCTTACAGGGTTGTTCTTTACAGCCTTGCTTTGTTAGTAATAGACTGAACTCAATGTAAATAACTCGCAACAGGGACCTATTAAGTAAATTGTGGTACATCCATATAACTGGATACTATCTGGCCCTTTAAACATACACACACACACAAGCACACACAAAACAACATGGAAAACTCTAAGTACTAAAATGGAATGTCTCCAATATTGAACTTTAAATGAAAACAGAATGGCATGCTCTTGTTATTATAACAAAAAATACTTATGTTTCTGTTTGTCTACATATACATTATTTACCTCTGAAAATATCACAAGAAATAAGTAACAGTTGCCTCCAAGGATGGTATGAACTATGGATTTGGGAGACAGAGTTGGGAAAATGACTTCTCACTTGTACTTTCGTCTACCTTTTGAGTTAGGATGAATGTACTAGCTACTGAAAAAAATAATTCAAATTCAAAATGTAAATGAAAACCACCCCAAAGTCTAATATATCTATTATATATGAAGGTTAAAAATAGATTAATTTCAATTTTAAATGTGTAGACATTAATACAAAATTCTTACACTCAAAAGAAAAAAAGGACACACCTGAAATATGGCACATCATGTTGTGGCTGAGATAGCTGATCTTTATTGATTTCAAGTGATGGGACTTCGTTTATTGGAAGGCCATTTGAATTTTCACTAGTAGTTTCATTTTTATTCAAGACATGTTCTGTAGGTTAAAAAAATATTATACATTTCAAAGCAGTGATTCCTAAAATGACATACCCCATAAAAAGAAAAATTTTAAATTCTTCAACTTTTTCAATGTTGAATTTTAAAATTTCTGCTTCAATGCTTTTATTCACTGTGCTTCCTCTAAAGTATCTCTTGATATTCTTCATCGCTTCAAATTTACATTTATCCCCTCTGACCCTTTCTCAGTCTGTATTCCTCCATCTCTCTTTCCAAATGTCTTTCCCCATGACTTCTCATCTGTTCTGACCCTTAGGTCACACCCCTTGGTTATATGGTGAAAAGGGCTCTAAACAAATCTCTGATAAATCAGAATCCAGAAAAGCAAGTAAAATTTTAAAGTACCATACCTTTATCCCAAATTGTTAAAGAACCCAAAGGACACTGTAGTTTATCTGAATCTTGATGTACTGTCTTGGTAGAGTAAGCTTTACATTTTTGTGCCAAAATGTCTTTTATTGCTTCTTGAGTTTTATCACTAAAAACAATAGCAAAAATAGACTTCACGAAGCATGAACCACATATACCAAATTGACAGATCTCAAAATTATGTCGCTTTTTGCAAACCTGGAATAAAATACTTGTTTCTTAAAAAATACATTAAAAAAAAAGATGGCAGCGTGAGAGGTGAGACAGAGGCTTCCTCCTAAAATCGCATATAATATGAAAATATAACTAATACAACTACTCTTGAAAGAGCAACAGGAAAGAGAACTGCAACAAACTGCATACACCTGGAGAGCAGACCTCACAGAAAAGGGTAACATACTAAAGCTGTGGCCCACCCCAGCTCACTGAGGGGAGGAACAGCAACAGAACAGGGATGGAGTGGAGATATGGGACTGCTGAATACCTAACTCCGGAGATCTTCTCTGGGAGCACAAACCTACATTTCATGGTGCTTGCATGATACTCTCATAATTAGGGGGTTGGAAAGCTAAGACAGAATTCCTGGAGAGACTAAGATTCCAGCTGCTTGTGGAAAGCAGGGATCCATATCCAGCTGCTCTGGGACAAAAGAAAGGTGGGCAGTCTGAGAGACTTCCTAACAAAGAAGCCCTTAGCAAGAGGGCTGCTAAAGGGGCAAGGATTGCACAGAGCTTACTGCGCAGGAGAAAGGACAGGTAGACAAAATTGTCCGGGTGCACTCTGCCCAGCAGGTTGGGAGCTTTCACGATTTTCAGGTGCTCCAGCTCCCTACACAGCTCCAAGAACCCCTTCCATGATAGGCAGCCTACTGTGCCTTTCTCCTGGCCAGCCCCACCGGGCTTGCAAACCGGGAAACCCTACCCTGGAGTTAGGTCAGCCAGAGGGAAGCTCTGTCTACAGCAACTAAAAACGCAAAGCACAGAGGCTTATACCTGTGTGCTCGGCCCACTGGTTCAGGCAGTGGAGACAGGCATACCAGCTGGAAAGCAGGAAACAGCTCTTTCCTCCCCTCAGGCGCCAATACCACTCCCCTGCAACCCCCGACATTGCTTCAGGGGCTGAGCAGCTCCAGAGAGTAGAGCATCTGGGCACTAGAGGGTGCCACCCACAAATATGAAACGCCAAAGGAACCTGGTCCAGAGTAAAATTATTAATACAACTCCTGAGGAAGATTTAAATGATACTGACCTCATTACTCTCCCTGAAAGGGAGTTCAAAATAAAAATCATTAACATGCTCATGGAGGTACGGAAAGATATTCAAGACCTCAGGAATGAATTATTGTCAGAGATCCAATCTTTGAAGAGCACAATGGACGGTATTAAAAGTAGATAAAGATACAGCAGAGAAGATAAATGAGATAGAAACTAGAGAAGAGGAATACAAAGAAGCTGAGGCACAGAGAGAAAAAAGGAGAGATCTCTAAGAATGAAAGAATATTGAGAGAACTGTGTGACCAATCCAAACGGAACAATATTCGCATTATAGGGGTACCAGAAGAAGAGAGAGAGAAAAAGGGATAGAAAGTGTCTTTAAGGAGATAATTGCTGAAAACTTCCCCAATCTGGGGAAGGAGATAGTCTCTCAGGCCACAGAGGTGCACAGATCTTCCCAACACAAGGGACCCAAGGAAGACAACATCAAGACATATACTAATTAAAATAGCAAAGATCAAGGATAAGGACAGACTATTAAAAGCAGCCAGAGAGAGAAATAAGATCACATACAAAGGAAAGCCCATCAGGCTATCATCAGACTTCTCAACAGAAACCTTACAGGCCAGAAGGGAGAGGCATGATGTATTTAATGCAATGAAGCAGAAGGGCCTTGAACCAAGATTACTTTATCCTGCAAGATTATCATTTAAATTTGAAGGAGGGATTAAACAATTCCCAGATAAGCAAAAGCTGAGAGAATTTACCTCCCACAAACCATCTATACAGTGTATTTTGGAGGGACTGCTATAGATGGAAGTGTTCCTACGGTTTAATAGCTGTCACCAGAGGTAATAAAACCGCAGTAAAGAGAGTAGAACAGCTAATTACTAAGAAAATGCAAAATTAAATTAACTATCCCCAAAGTCTATCAAGGGATAGACAAACAGTACAGAATATGATGCCTAATAAACAAAGAACGGAGGAGGAAGAAAAAGAAGGAGGAAAAAAAAAACTTTTAGATTCTTTTTGTAATAGCATATTAAGTGAGTTAAGTTAGACTCTTAGATAGTAAGGAAGTTAACCTTGAACCTTTGGTAACCACGAACCTGAAACCTGCAATGCCAATATGTACATACCTATCCATAATCACCCTAAATGTAAATGGACGGAATGCACAAGTCAAAAGACAGAGTCACTGAATGGATAGAAAACCAAGACCCATCTACATGCTGCCTTCAAGAGACTCACTTTAAACCCAAAGACATACACAGACTAAAAGTGAAGGGATGGAGAAAGACATTTCATGCAACTAATAGGGAGAAAAAAGCAGGAGTTCCAGTACTTGTATCAGACAAAATAGATTTCAAAACAAAGAAAGTCACAAGAGACAAAGAAGGTCATTACATAATGATAAAAGGGTCAATCCAACAAGAAGATATAACCATTATAAATATCTATGCACCCAACACAGGAGCACCTACATATGTGAAACAAATACTAACAGAATTAAAGGGGGAAATAGAATGCAATGCATTCATTCTAGGAGACTTCAACACACCACTCACTCCAAAGGACAGATCAACCAGACTGAAAATAAGTAAGGAGACAGAGGCACTGAACAACACACTAGAACAGATGGACCTAACAGACATCTACAGAACTCTACACCCAAAAGCAGCAGAATACACATTCTTCTCAAGTGCACATGGAACATTTTCCAAAACAGATCATATCCTAGACGACAAAAAGAGCCTCGGTAAATTCAAAAAAATTGAAATCGTACCAAGCGGTTTCTCAGACCACAAAGGTATGAAACTAGAAATGAATTACTCAAAGAAAATGAAAAATCCCACAAACACGTGGGGGCTTAATAACATGCTCCTAAATAATCAATGGATCAATGACCAAATAAAAACAGAGAGCAAGCAATATACGGAGACAAATGACAACAATAATTCAACACCGCAAAATCTGTGGGACACAGCGAAGACCGTGCTAAGAGGAAAGTATATTGCAATACAGGCCTACCTCAGGAAAGAAGAACAATCCCATATGAGCAGTCTAAACTCACAATTAACGAAATTAGAAAAAGAAGAACAAATGAGACCCACAGTCAGTAGAAAGAGGGACATAATAAAGATTAGAGCATAAATAAATAAAATCGAGAAGAATAAAACAATAGAAAGGATCAACAAAAGCAAGGGCTGGTTCTTCGAGAAAACAAAAGTAGATAACCCCCTAGCCAGACTTATCAAGAAAAAAAGAGAGTCTGCTCACATAAACAGAATCAGAAAAAGAAAAAGGAAAAATCACTACAGCAGCACAGAAATACAAAGAACTATTAGAGAATACTATGAAAAATTATATGCTAACAAACTGGATAACCTGGAAGAAATGAACAACTTTCTAGAAAAATACAACCTTCCAAGGCTAACCCAGAAAGAGTAAATCTGAATAGACCAATTACCAGCAACGAAATTGAACTGGTAATCAAAAACCTACCCAAGAACAAATGCCTGGAAGAGATGGCTTCACTGCTGAATTTTATCAAACATTCAGTGAAGACCTAATACCCATCCTCCTTAAAGTTTTCCAAGGAGTAGAAGAAGAGGGAATACTTCAAAACTCATTCTATGAGGCCAGCACCACTCTAATACCAAAACTGGGCAGAAACACCACAAAAAAAGAAAACTACAGACCAATATCCCTGATGAACACAGATGCAAAAATACTCAACAAAATATTAGCAAACCAAATTCAAACATACATCAAAAGGATCATCCATCATGATCAAGTAGGATTTATTCCAGGGATGCAAGGATGGTATAACATTCGAAAATCCATCAACATCATCCACCATATCAACAAAAAGGACAAAAACCACATGATCATCTCCATAGATGCTGTAAAAGCATTTAACAAAATTCAACATCCATTTATGATAAAAACTCTCAACAACATGGGAATAGAGGGCAAGTACCTCAACATAATAAAGGCCATATATGACAAACCCACAGCCAACATTATACTTAACAGCGAGAAGCTGAAAGCTTTCCCTTTAAGATCGGGAATGAGACAAGGATGCCCACTCTCCCCACTTCTACTCAACATAGTACTGGAGGTCCTAGCCACAGCAATCAGACAACACAAAGAAATAAAAGGCATCCAGACAGGCAAAGAAGTTAAACTGTCCCTGTTTGCAGATGACGTGATACTGTACATAAAAAACCCTAAAGAATCCACTCCAAAACTACTACATCTAATATCTGAATTCAACAAAGTTGCAGGATACAAAATTAATATGCAGAAATCTTTAGCATTCCTATACACTAACAATGACCTAGCAGAGAGAGAAATCAGGAAAACAATTCCATTCAGTTGCATCAAAAAGAATAAAATACCTAGAAATAAACCAAACCAAGGAAGTGAAAGACCTAAACTCTGAAAACTACAAGACACTCATGAGAGAAATTAAAGAAGATACCAATTAATGGAAACACATCCCGTGCTCATGGATAGGAAGAATTAATATTGTCAAAATGGCCATCCTGCCTAAAGCAATCTACAGATTCAATGCAATTCCTATCAAAATACCAACAGCATTTTTCAATGAACTAGAGAAAATCATTCTAAAATTCATATGGAACCACAAAAGACCCCGAAAAGCCAAAGCAATCCTGAGAAAGAAGAATAAAGCTGGGGGGATTATGCCCCCCAACTTCAAGCTTTACTACAAAGCCACCGTACTCAAGACAATTTGGTACTGGCACAAGAACAGACTCATAGACCAATGGAACAGACTAAAGAGCCCCGATATAAACCCAACCAAATGTGGTCAATTAATATATGATAAAGGAGCCATGGATAAACAATGGGGAAATGACAGCCTCTTCAACAACTGGTGTTGGCAAAACTGGACAGCTACATACAAGAGAATGAAACTGGATTACTGTTTAACCCCATACACAGAAGTAAACTCGAAATGGATCAAGGACCTGAATGTAAGTCATGAAACCATAAAACTCTTAGAAGACAACACAGGCAAAAATCTCCTGAATATAAGCATAAGCGACTTCTTCCTGAACGCATCTCCTTGAGCAAGGGAAACAAAAGCAAAAATGAACTCATGGGACAACATCAAACGAACAAGTTTCTGTATGGCAAAGGACACCATCAACAGAACAAAAAGGCATCCTACAGTATGGGAGAATATATTTGTAAATGACATATCTGACAAGGGGTTAATATTAAAAATATATAAAGAATTTGTACGCCTCAATACCCAAAAAGCAAATAACCCAATTAAAAAATGGGCAGAGGATATGAAGAGACAGTTCTCCAAAGAAGAAATTCAGATGGCCAAGAGACACATGAAAAGATGCTCTACATCACTAATCATCAGGGAAATGCAAATTAAAACCACAATGAGATATCACCTCACAGCAGTAAGGATGGCCACCATCCAAAAGACTGAGAACAACAGCTGGCGAGGATGTGGAGAAAGGGGAACCCTCCTACACTGCTGGTGGGAATGTAAGCTAGTTCAACCATTGTGGAAAGTAATATGCAGGTTCCTCAAAAAACTAAAAACACAAATACCATTTGACCTGGGAATCCCACTCCTTGTTATTTACCCAGAGAATACAACTTCTCAGATTCAAAAAGCCATATGCACCCCTATGTTTATTGCAGCACTTTTACAATAGCCAAGATATGGAAGCAACCAAAGTGTCCATCAGTAGATGAATGGATAAAGAAGATGTGGTACATATACACAATGGAATACTATTCAGCCACGAGAAAGAAACAAATCCAACCATTTGCAAAAACATGGATGGAGCTAGAGGATATTATGCTCAGTGAAATAAGCCAGGCGGAGAAAGATAAGTGCCAAATGATTTCCCTCATCTGTGGAGTATAACAACGAAGCAAAACTGAAGGAACAAAATAGCAGCAGACTCAGAGACTCCAAGAAGGAACTAGTGGTTACCAAAGGGGAGGGGTGTGGGAAGGCGGGTGGGGAGGGTGGGAGAAGGGGATTGAGGGGTGTTGTGTTTAGTACACATGGTGTGGGGGATCACAGGGAAAACAGTGTAGCACAGAGAAGGCAAACAGTGGATCTGTGGCATCTTACTACACTGATGGACAGTGACTACACTGGGGTATGAGTGGGACTTGATAATATGGGTAAATGTAGGAAGCACATTATTTTTCATGTGAAACCTTCAGAAGAGTGTTTATCAATAATACCTTAATAAAAAAATACATTAAAAATATATATTTATTCTGGAGGGGGATATTTTAAAAAACCAGTATGGTGGGAACTGTCCATCTTTACTAAGTGAACTGAGATCCAAAAAATCTGAAGTCCTCTTTATGGGCCATTAGTGCTCAGTAAGCCTTGGCCCCTGCTGAGCAGCTTCTAGTAAACTTACTGTCCACCAGTCTTTGCAGAACTATCTTGCCTTTTCGTTTAAAGATTTCAAATGACTTCCATCCCTTAACCCCACTTTGCAAGTTACTCACTTTTGCCTTTAGAGGTAGTTTTTTAAAAATAATACTCAGCAAAAAAACACAAACATAAAACCCCAAAATCCCAAACTATATTTGAACTTAGTATTATAGCAATTTCTTCTTTCTAAAAATTTATTTCTAAGTGTTATAATAAAGTCACTTAATAAAAGCAAAAAAACACAAATTGTACTGTGAAATTAATGATAATAACAGTGCATAGGAAATATCAAAACTTCAAATTCATTATTGCAGCCTTCTGAAAAACTGTTTAAAAGGACCAAATTTTCACGATTCATCATTAATGTAGTTTACTAACTAAATAATAACTTTTAAAGAGTACAGACCAAATCTAAGAAAGGTATTTGTTATTGATCTTAGCAAGGAATTCATTATTAATGTTATATTCTTACACTTCTGTTTTTAAAGGAGTCCAGGTATAACTGGGTGTCAAGAAAGCATCAGCACTTCTGGGAGTCATAGTTGTTACTTGATAGGTTTCCAGACCATCCAGTGGCTGAAACATAAAATCTTTAGGTGCGAAGGAATTCTTCCCTTTCATTTTTGCAGTATTTGTCTTAGGTAAGTTTTCCATTTTTGATAAGACTCCATTTGGATCCATTCCATTTATTGTACTGGTTTGTGAATGCAAAATATTTTCTTCACTATCAACTTGAAAAGAAATGACCTAGATGTGGGTAAACAGAATAGAGTGAGAATTTCTCGTCTGGGGATATATTTGACCAATTTTTACAGGCCTGAAAGTGTGAAAGTTGAGACATATGTTCCACAAACATAATTTAAGAGACAAAAACAAATACAATTAAAGGTATACATGAAATCAGAAGACCAGCTACACTAAACTATTGCTATGATCCAGAAGGAAAGAAAATCAATCCTTATTACAGGACTAAAAAATAAGTTTTAGGTATTATAGTCAATTAAAACATGAAAACTAAGGTGCAAAAATTTACTCACCTAAAAAGTACACATCTTTTTACTTAAATTAGGTTGGTAATTACAATGGTTTGAGAATCAGAAATCCAGTGTTTATTGGATAACTATTATCAAGGACCAAATCCTTTTTTATAAATAGCCTTGTTATTATTCATAACCTTATCATATGAGCAAAAATATTTTTCAATATGACACAGTATTATTAACCATATAAAATGTTAAGCATATTTTCTTTTTCAGTTTGTTATTTGATATTTTTTTTAATTGAGATGTAATTGACATATAACATTGTGTTATATATAGGTGTACAACATGAGTCAATACATGTTGCAAAATGATCACCATAATAAGTCTAGTTAACATCCATCACCACACTTAAAACTTTTTTTTCTTGTGATGAGAATTTTTAAAATCTACTCTCTCAGCAACTTTCAAATATACAATACAGTATTATCAACTTCAGTCACTATACTATACATCACATCCCCAGGACTTAAATAACTGGAACTTTGTACCTTTTAACCATCTTCCCATTTCACCCATCCATTTAAACATACTTTTTAGAGGTTTCTACACTTATGATTTTTAATCAGATATTAACTGAAACCAGAGTATTTCAACGTGGACAAGAGTTTAAGGGTTCCTGAGGCCAGCATAGAAGGGAAAGTAAAAACTAGTGATAATCCTTAAGAAGAAAAAAAATCTTAAGGGGTGAACTATGAGGTGCAGCTGCTTGTCTGTAAAGATTTACTTTATATTGCTTTCCTTAGAAGATCTATGTTTGATTTTTAGTAAGAACCTAGCCAGGTTTCTTACACTATGGCATTAACACTTTTTTAACGTTAGGAATTATCGCAGACTATAAGCTGAAAGACTGGGTCCTCAAAATGGTGGCTCTTCTTTGAAGACTTTACTAGGCACTATGCTAGATGCTATGAGAAATGACAGGTCATTTTATTCTTTTCTTAAAACTACTCTATGGAGGTATTACCTGTTAGAAATTTGCCCAAGGTTATATAGCTAATTAAAGCAGACAGTATTCAAACTCAGGCCTAAATGAGTCCAAAGAGAATGGTGCATTTCACCATACTCTATCCTCTCTCTTAGCTAATTCCCAAGATTTCTGTCAGCTGTGTTTTTATTCTTTATCTCTGTCTCCTATTAACCAAATTATATTTTCTCTATGAAGCTCTGAAGATAAGATACCTGAAAAACAACATTCAGTCCCCTGGATTCTTCTTTATATGTTTCAAGGTTTTAACGAACACCTCTTGAAGTTTTGTTTGCTTAATTTCAACTTTGTGAAAGTAACAAGTGAGATTTTCAAAGTTTCTAAAAATAAAGAAATGTTTATGCTCTACCTTGTCAGGTTTTGCTTCTAACTTTCTGGCAGGTCTTCCTTGATTTGGTACCTTTCTTTCTGCTTCATTATCTAAAATAAAAATGAAATAGGATATCCATTTTGACTAGATGGAAATGCTGCATTAAAAGTACTAGGTAGAAGCAGCCTAAGTGTCCATCAGTAGATGAATGGATAAAGAAGATGTGGTATATACACAATGGAATGTTATTCAGCCATAAGAAGAAAACAAATCCTCCCATTTGCAACAACATGGATGGAGCTAGAGGGTATTATGCTCAGTGAAATAAGCCAAGCCGAAAAAGACAAGTACCAAATGATTTCACTCATATGTGGAGAATAAGAACAAAGAAAAAAACTGAAGGAACAAAACAGCAGCAGACTCACAGAACCCAAGAACGGACTAATAGTTACCAAAGGGAAAGGGACTGGGGAGGATGGGTGGGAAGGGAGGGACAAGGGGGAAAAAGGGGCATTACGATTAGCAGATGTAATGTTAGGGGGGCATGGGGAGGGCTGTACAACCCAGAGAAGACAAGTAGTGACTCTATAGTATCTCACTATGCTGATGGACAGTGACTGTAATGGGGTTGGTGGGGGGGGACCTGATGAAGGGGGTAGTGTAATCACCATAATAGTGCTCATTTAATTGTAGATTAATGATATCAAAATAAACTTTAAAAATAAATAAATAAATAAAAGTACTAGGTAATCTGGGAAAGGAAAAAAAGGCAAAAATAGGAATGTATGTCTTAAAGGTTTTTATGATTAAAAGTGATATTATAAAATGAGATAAAATTGATGAAATTTCTTGCCAAGTAGAGACCATCGGTTTCCAAAACAAAACAAGGGTGTAAAGGTATATTACTTTTTTCCTCTATATCAAATAAATATTATAGAAACTTAGGAAAAATTTTTGAAAAACACAGAACAATAATAAAAGACTCACCCAAGATGACACTACTTAGTAATAATCACTGTTGATACTTCAGAGTATTTTTCCAGTTTTTCCCTTTTTCCGCATATTCACATATACATTGTAGAGCTATGAGCTGTTCAGAGTCTGACCTGTTTTTCTCGGTCTACTTAATGTATCATGAACCATGTCACTTTAGTGTACTTTCATATTGGTCTTAAATGGTTACATTGTATTCCAGCAACTGGATGGACTGTAATTTATATGGGCCATTAATTTTCACTTTGAAGCACTGCTTACACCAATTTAGGTACTTAAATGTTCGAGCACCCACACAGTGGGTGTGTGCACAGAACCTACCTTCAGGAATTAGAATCTCCTATTTCCGCACCTCTGACTCAAAGAAGTACATGATGATTCTTAAAATAGAATACAGAAAACCTCAAGGACCAAAATATTCTAGGTCAGTCACTCATCAAGAAATAGTTCTTACCATTAGTAGCTCTTGTGACTGGTTTTCTTCCTGTAGTGGATGAGACTGGTCTGGCAATTTGCTTTGCTGCTTGAGTAGCTGAACGAGTCATTCTCACAGATGTAGGCATTACAGGCTGACCAGCTATGGGAAAAAATAATAAAATCAAATGTTTTCTGGAACTATTCAATTATTGTTGTGACAACATCAGAGCTCATAACAACTGCTAATATTCTTACCTTTTTTTTCTTTGTCCAACACTTTCTTTTCAGAAGTTTGTCTTTGACCAGGTGGGATTGCTCGAATATCATTCCTATTATCAATCTATTTAAAAGATTATGTGCTATGTGATTTAATTGCATAATGAATCAAATCATCACATTTTTAACCTGTAAATTGATCCTGCATCTGAAATCTGTTGCAAATGACCCAGCAAAAAATTCACTACCCTAAATAAAATGAGACGAAGAAAGAAGTTTTACATTACATAAATTTTTTTACACACTTTTTGAGATTTAGGAAATGCTAATAACTTAAGCTATTAAAAAGAGGTGACTATAGTCTTCTGAGAGTCCTTAAACATACCAGGCATGTTTCCATTTCACGACCTTTGCAATATATCTAGATAATTCTTCCCCTGGATAGAAAGCTCTTTATCATAGTTGACTCTTCTCCTTCTTTGAAGACTTCACTCAAAATGCCACCATTCATTGAGGCCTTGCCTGATTGCCCCTATCAAAATTCCAGCCTACATCTACTTCAGTATGCCCCATCTCCCTTTTACCTCCTCCATAATACTTATGATCATATTTTTTTATTGCCTATCTCACAACTATATCCTAGAGGCTAGAGGAAAATGGTAGTGACTCAAAATTTATTGAATATATGAAACTTATCTTCCTCACCTGATAAAAAGGGATTATGTTATTTCCGTCCTTGCCCACTTCACTTTATTTTAGTAATCCTCCTAGTAACTTTATCCATAACAGTGTTTTGGAGACCCACAAGTTTGTAAAACCCACCCTATGTGCTTTATATTCCCATCTGCCCTTTGTGGTGACATGAAATACATAATAAAAGCCCAGTAAATGAATAAAAAGAGTGTGACAAAGACAAAATTTTGGTATGGCTATCATAACATATGCCTGGGCAAATAACTTAAGAACATTTTCTTAGCATCCAGCTAAAACACTTTTATGTCACCATATCAATAATATTAATTTTGGAATTATTACCTCTCATAAATTAATTACTATACTTGAAGCTGATTGATTAGATTAAAAATGGATTTACTTACTCTGAGAAAAAAAGTTCAATTTGTCATTCTACTAACACTCATCTACTAATTATAAACTATACCTCAATCCGCTCCATTTGGTTTTTCGCCTTTGACCTTGTTATCCGTTCGGAAGATGAAACAGCCTTAAAAGAGTCAAAAGAAGATAAAGTTTTAAAAAGTGAACTGGCAAAAGTTTATTTCCATGTCTCATTATGTAATAAAGTTTCCATTTTAAAGTTAAATTTTATTCTTAATCATTTATGGCAAAAAGATACCTGCTAACTTGAATTTCCTTTTTTTTCTGGTTCTGGCTTGATTTAAATTACATTTAAGTTAATAACTTCAAAATTTACTCTTTTTTTATCAGTGAGAAGAGGAATTTTTCCAGGTATCAGAATCCTCATTTATATGATTAATTAGCTAGATATATTTGGAAAGTAGTAGATGAACAGACTAGAGTATCAGGATCTTGCTTTATGTTTAATGAAAAGAAACCATACAGTTTACTTTCCTAGCTTTGATAATTTGCCTACAAGTCTCTTGATTATGTACTTGTCCATTGTCAGTAAGAAAATAGAGACCTGATCACAAAGTGTGGAAAAAAATCTGGCATGAGAAAGACTGATTAAAACATGGTAAGATATTTATCAACTCTATAAAATTTCTTAAGGATAAGCAGACTTTTCCTCTAGATGAGAAGTCACTTTTTTCTCCAAATCTCAGTTACAACTGAGTGTTGAAGAAATTAGTCTTTTCTGTAGGGTGTATAAAGGGAACAAAATTCAGCAATGGCTATTGTCTAAATCGAATAAAAAACAACTTTGGTGAATCTTATTATTTAACACAATGATGTGTCTCTTGTTCCCCCTACATATATATTTTTTTAACTATTTTAAATAGTTGTTTACAGTTTAGACCAATTATTGGAATTCTATTCTTGAAAAGCCAACTTAAATCTAACACCTTCCAAAAGTCTTCTTTGATGTTCCTTCAAACATAAATAATCTCTCTGTCCTCCCCCTAATATACAGGATATACTTATATCTTTCCACCTTGTACTATATTCTATTAATTTTGGTCTCTTCCACATTACCTTAAGGTTATATACACAGTAAATGATCAAAATCTGTCAAATGAAGGAATGAGATTTAGAAGCCTAGAAAAATAGGCAGTATCTGGGGCCTTCATATTACTCAATTCTTATTTAAATCAGGAGTATACAGTCAGTGAGGACTTTTATACTTATGTTTAAATTAGCAAATCACCAAGGACTACCTCATTTACATATCTGCCTATGTTCAAACTTTATCCTTCTTGACTCACTGACCATTCATTCTCTTTAAATCACCCCTCCTTTAGCGTCTATCCTCCATTTTAGTTCTCCTGCCACTCTGACCAGTCCTTTCTTAGCCTATGAGTGGACCCTGATGTATATCCACCTGTTTTATCCTACCTCCACTTCCCTATAGCTACATCAAGAGACCTGATTTTCATCTTCTGAGTTACTATTATGTGATTCTCAACTCCTACTAATTAGTTAAGTGAAATAAAGGGACTAATGGGAAACAGTTATTTTAATAATTTAATCTCTTAAAATTTCAGTTAAAAGGAATTATTCCTCTATATCAGGTTAGGATATTAAGTTTACCTTTTTTGGCTCAGTTTTCATAATATTCTCATTTGATGAAAGAAAGTAAGGCATATCAGGTCTATAAAGACCCACTTTAAATACTCCTCTTTTAGCTTTCTCTCTCTGCTCTTTCAATTTTTGAAGTTGTTTTTCCTCTTTGTACTTTTGGAGCATTTGCTTTCGTTGATCATCTAAAACAGTTTTCACTGATCCTAAGCAGAAAAAAAACAGTATATAAACCATGTCATATAAAAAGTCAGGCAAAGATATTTCATGCAAACAACAAGGAGAAAAA
>JAVSCE010006330.1:0-67352 GCA_032199065.1 Smutsia gigantea | reverse complement strand
AAGAGCACTAGGCACCTAATCAGTAACTGTTATCTAGTGATAGCAGTGCACTGGAAATACACTTTCAAAAAGAACAAAAAGACATTACCAGTTAAGGGGGAAGAGAGATCTTTTGCAATGCAAAGACGTGATTGGCAATTTATTTTCAAACTGCAAAGCAACTAGTTGTTATTAGTTGAGCCTACAGCAGGGTATGGCTTAAATGACACATAGAGATTCAAAGAGAATAGAGTCGATGGATATTTAATAAGAAAAACAGCATCAATAGGACTATCATTAATGATATGTGATGACTCCATTCCGTCAGATATCCAGACTGAAACAAAAAGAAAACTCATTTATACTAAAAAATGAACAAACAAACAGAGTGACGGGCAACTGCAGGATAAAAAGAAACCAGAGACTGCCAAACTTATTGCAGAATGAATCTGGGCCTCATTTCCTTATGGGGAAATTATGGAGGTCCAATAAGATCAGTGATTCTCGGTTGAGAAAGTGAGCTCCCCTCCCTCAGCTGGGGGACTCATCAGGTCATGTGGAATGCACTGCTCCCCGCAAACTAGGAAGACAGCTCCTCTCACCTGCATCTTTTGATAATGCCATACCAAGGAGGGATGGCCTACTTGGTGAACCATTAGCCCTATTCTCATGTGCCATATTATCAGGGACATTTGGATGGAAAAGAAATTGAGACTGTAAATCTGCACTGTTCAATATGGTATCCACCAATCATGGATGGCAACCAATCACTTGAAATGTGGCTATTTGGAATTGATGTGCTATACATGTAAAACACCACATTTTGAAGAGTTAGTACCCCAAAAATGTAATATATCTCATTAACAGTTTTTATTGATTATATATTAAAATTATAATGTTCTGAATATATTGGATTAAATAAAATACATTACTACATAAAGTTCACTTTTTTTAACTTTTTAAATGTGGCTGCTAGAATATTCAAAATTACATATGTGTCCCACATATTTCTTCTAGACAGCTCTGCTCTAGATGGAATTTTTACATTCCTTCTGGTGCAATAATTCTATGCTATCATGACTCCACTGTTAAAAGGGTAAAATAAAGTATAACTAGTTCTTGCATCTTTAAAAGGGATAATGCAAAAATGTTTAAAAAGTCCCAAACATAAGACTGACACTAAATACCAAACTGACACTAAGTACCACCAAATACAAAAGAACAATATAAGTACCAACATTAATTTTAAGAAATGATATTTAAGTTTATTACTTAAAAGCATTCGCACACTCATGGTAGGAAAGAAAAGTTCATGCCCAAGGTAAAATATTCTTTTGTTTCAATTAAACTCTTAAATTAATGTTTAACATAATTTGACAAAAATTAGATATTTAATTGTTTTAGGAATTTAATTGCTTTAGAAGCCGCTTGTTGGTGTAGGAAAAAAATTAAGTCTCTTTAAATTAAAAATGACAATGTACCATTTTTCTAAGAAGTAATTAAACCATCGTTGGCAGTTTAACATAGAGATATTCTCTACAGTATTTTATTTCCTGAATACAAGCAGGACATTTGAGTTAGAGGAGGGAAGAGCATTGAACTTTATTACACATGATGACTGAAAGCTGAGCACTACAGACAAAAGCGTACGGGCAAAAGGGATACAGGCAATGCGGGGAGCTGTCTAAGCACTTAGGGGAATGACAGCTTTCAGGGCCTCTGACCATGAATAAAAGCTTCAGTTTGGGAGTCAGAGAGACTTGGTTTAAATCTACTCTGCCTGATTCCAAATCCCATGTTCTTAAGCATTTCATAAATGTTCATACATGTATATGATGATGATTATGGACTTGTATATAAACACATACACACACTCTTCACCCCTCGGCCAAACTTCTTAAATAAATAATTTAGAACTGCGTCCTTACAAAACACTCCTGTGCACATATTTGCCAAGCTGTATTTATCTACATCATTTTGCCCTAGCACTTTTTCCTTACAAATCTTTTCCTTACAGTTTCTCTAAAATACTTCTTATACCAGTGTACCTAGTAAAAGCTGACGCTATATGTGATGTAGATGTAGTATGGGATTTAGGTGTTTTCCCCCATAATTAACAAATGAGAATTATATGTAGCTATGAAGATTCAAATATATAGCTAAAAATTTGATGATAAACATTAGAATCCAAATTTTCAGGCAGAACTACCTTCTCTGAAAGCACATTTAAATACTGACTTAGGGAAATTCATTACAATTCTGCATAGGCTTAGCTCCAATATTAGAAACATGCCTCTAGGCTCATTTGTGCAAGAATTTCTTATTCAGCATCTCAGCTGCACAGGTTTCCACACAGAAATGAGCAGGTAAAAATGGTTAGAGCTTCATAATGAGTCAACATTAACATAATTACTTTCCATTTCATCTATTACGGTACGCTGTTTGACTCTCTCATTTCTTTTCATTTCAATCATTCCTTTAGAACACCCACAAGGCCCCGTTAAAGAAATGAGACTTTAGAGGCTGTGCCATAGAAACTGAGGTGCACTAAACAGTTTTGAAATTTTCCCTTAGAAATGATCAAATGTTCCACACTCACATAAATGGTATAATTTTGTACTCTAATATAACATTTCTTTACATCTCTTAAAACAATGTATACAATTAGATAATGACATGAAAGTGATTTACTTTGGCATCACAAAGTGTGACTATAAAATAACTACACTGTTTCGGTTTTTAACAAGAACTTCATCTTCTGCATGTCCATTGTCTATCACCATTATCTCAGGGGCTATATATGCACTATAATTATGCTGCCACTGCTCAGAACATTTCTGAACATCCTTTTTGGATGAAGGGAATCACCTTCAGGGACAGTTTACTACCCAAACAATAAAATGTGTCTCATTGCTTTATTTTATTTATTTTTTATTTTTTTAAGGCTACGGTTTGATTAATTTAGTCACCCATCTTACTCATCAAATATAAGGCAGAAAATCTTGGCTAGTTCCAAAGATTATTTCCACTCTCAGAAGATAAAGATTTACTACCAGCAAGGATATTCAAGAGAAGCAGCATGTGAGTTCAAATAAAAGCCCCAGCACTTACCACCAAGCAACTTATTGAACAGCTTACTTAAATTCTGAGTCAGAATCTCCCAACTTGAAAAATGGGGATTATAATATTTGTTCTTGACAATAATGAGGATCTCTGGTAAATAAGATGATATCTTTAAAAGTACCAGTATGGTGCCTAATAAGAAGTAAAGAATCAATAGATGAACACTCTGTATTTACACTGTGGGAAATAAATTCTAGAAGCCACACATGAAATATCTTAGTAAAATAGTTCTTATGTGTTGACAATGGTACAGAAAGTCTTACTCCATTTAATTACAGAATTATCCCATTTAATATACAGATTCCTGAAAGCAACATAAACATTTTTATAACCAAATTCCAAGTCTCCTTGTGACTTACAAAAATACAGTCAAAAATTTTAAGCACCTACTATATCCAGGCACTATTCTAGGCACTGAAAGAGAAAAAGGAAATAACAGTTTGTTTCACTTTGACTTGTTAGACCAATAGGCTTCACTACATCACTGTAAAGTTCACTGGCTGCTGCCTCGGCTACACACATACAATTACACAGTAAGCTGCTAAAAAGATGTAAACATGTTCATGCATAAAGCTATTTATAAGGTTCCTTTGGGAACTGGCCATACCTAACCTAATATGACATAGTTCATATTTTTATATCCATACTTCACAAAATAAAAACACCTTTACCTAATAATTAAATGACAAAATAACTAATATCTAAAACACCAGTGCCTGTCTTCCCAGTGACAGCATTTTACTTTGAAGCACCTAAGAAGAGGAATATGTTACATGTGAATTTTACTTTACCACTATTTTGCCTAGATTGTCTCTATTCCTGATATTAAGTATACCTGTATTGCTTTAAAGTGAAATTAATCAAGTGCCTAAGGTTACAAGTTGAGAAAAATAGAGCCATCTTGCAAAATAATATTTTGCAGCTATTTTTTTCCTATTCTGTAATGAGTATAAATAATTGGTCTAGGTCAGCCTGATTACTTAGCCTATCAGAGGAAAGAATAGTCATTAATTATGTTCATTAAATTATGCAAAATCCAAGAATGTTTTGCTAATAAACTAGAATATAACTAGCTATATAATTATATGGAAATCAATATGCCTTTGAGAACAGTCATTTATCAAGAGAAAATTCATTTCATAACCAAATGACATTTTATGAGTACCTTAACTCTAGATAACAAAAGTTCTCTAAATCATTAGATTAAGTAATCCTATAAAGCAAAACTTGGGCATAAATTCCTGACTAGCTTTCAAGGTCCTTAACACCACTGTAGTTAAAGCATCCATTCTTAACTACAGTGACGCAATTACAAAAACTAGGCTGATGTCAAGTGTAATACTCAGACACCCTTCCCAGTACAACAGAAAGGACCTATTTTATTATAGTTAAGTACGTAACTGTGTGTATAACTAAGTAACAATCTTTTGGATAAAAGCAAATATCTACTAAATTTAAAAAAATATTTTACATATAAAATCTAAAAGCTTAATAAGACAATACTCAAGCCAACAATCATTTAAATTTTATAAAATACAGAAATATCTTGCTTCTGCTTTGGCATTAGCTCTGATGGGGTAAGGGAGGATGAAAAGTGATTAGAAATTGCCCCCTGGCCCCTTCTCTTTTGGAAAGGTAAAAACATGGGTTTTCCATCCAACCCAACAATCCTCAGGTGCTTTTAAATGCTCTCCTGGGGTTAACCAGAGATAGCTGTGGGAGAAGGGAGGCATCTCTTTCTTCTCTATTTGTAAGGGAGCAGGTAGAGGATAAAAGGTAGGACCCATTCTCTGGCTACATAATAACAGCAGAAACAAGAATCTTGCTCGAGATTGTCCCAGCCTTTGCCATCAGTTCTCATAAGCTCTTAACACCAAATGGACTCACTGCACTGACTGGGTACATTGGCTTTGTTTTGTCACTTCCCACTTATCTATACAGGGGCAGCACAGCATAAAGGTAGAATATGATTTCCAAAGCTAGACTAGTCTAGGCTTCAAACACTGGCTCCACCATTTACTAAATTTGGAACTCTGAGCAAGCTGTTTAACCTCTCCGGACCTCAGTTTTCCCACTTGTAAAGTAGAAATAATAATTGTACCTGCCTCATGTTGTTGTGAGGGTAAAATTAGTTCATGTATTAAAAGTGCTTTGAACAGTGCTCAACACACTAAGTGTCCAATTAATACTCGCTGCCATTTACTATGATTACAATTTCCTTACTTCCTAGCACATGCATTCGTTTTGTATTGGGCTAGTTTCCTCATTACCATTTTTCAAATTCCATCTTCGTTGTTCCTCTCCCAGTAACATCCCTTACAGTCCAATTCAGCTGTCATCTACTCCATGAAGTCTTTGCTGCTGTTGAAAAGGCAATTTAACCTAGTAATAAAAATGCCTCTGGAGTCAAAAGGATCTCTCAGCTCTGCCAGTAACTAGCTATAATCCCTTGGACAAATTAACCTCTCTCAGCAGATCTAACAGAAATGTTAACTTCCTTGAAATAAAGACATTCTATACTTTTTTTTCTGTAGTCTCCATAACTAATTGTACTGTTGAGTAAATAAAAGGAGCTCATTAAATAACTGTTGATTGAATAGGCTTGTCTTTCTTTCCAGCATGTTCTACAATAGAGTATACAAGAAAAGTTGACTATGACCTAATAAATTTTAGTTTCCATAAGAATTTTCACTTTGCAGATGTGATCAAAAGGTAAAAGTAGTGTTTACAAATATGTCCTTTTTTTCCTAATGTAGCATACTACTAAAATTTAAATATGGGCTTCCAATCATGTTAGATATATAATGATCTGTAAACTTGTATATTACATGCACCTATTTTTCACCATATGGCTTTGATATTCATTTTGAATACCATATCTGGTAATTTTCTTAAACTTATTAATTATGCATGAATGATTATTCAACAGAAAACTTAGAATTACTAGAAATTCAAGGAAAGGGAGACCATGACACCTATTTCAAAATACTTCTTCACTGTGTATCTCAAATCGTTGAGCAGGAATACTGTGTCACTGCTTGATACAGATCACCAGCTGAGAAGTTACAGTGAACAGTATGTGCTAAATGCAGCTGATTTTCAGGAACAATATTTAAACATTCCTCGACATACTAGATGTTCAGTGATGTTGATAAATCCTGTTATCTTCAATACGAGCATGTAAGACTATAAAGCAAAGAGACTACTGCTCTTATGTTTATCTCTATATGGTGATGAGCCCCTTTGAAAAGTCATCAGGCTGAGTAAGTGAAAGATCTGTGAACCTAATTTTTCTGAACTCTTATATAGTGATATATTTATTTTTTTAATACCTGAACCTAAACCTTTAAAATTTTGGCCAGTCTTGAATCGGACTGTTTGTCTTCCTATGTAAAATGTATTACACTATTCATTTTAACCGAAGTCTACAAAAATATGTATTTAAAATATACTAATCAATTTCCTACCTTAACTATAATTTTAAGTATAGACTAATTAAAAGACATAATAACAATTTAAAAGATATATTACAAAGAACAATTAAGGATAATAAAAAATTGTCCTTCAAATTTTGTTTTCTGTACATAAATTTCTTATACCACTTTGCAAATCATTCAGTAATTTTTTTTATTTCAAAATTACTTCAGCTTACCCCTCCATATACTTTGCAACTAAATCTGTGCCTCCATACAGAACTTGCCATCTTTGTGTGTCCCCCTCAAAAATACGCATTTCCAAGGAATACCAAAAAAAAAAAGGTAAATAACAAGGGAGATAGTCACATATATCTATCCAAGTCATCACAAATAACAATAGAAATCTAAACACAAGCGATTCTTACCTAAAGTCAATGCTTCTTCCATTGTTTGCAAATCATACATAAGTGTATCCTCTCATGTTTTACTTTTTAAGAAGATGTATGAAAACCAGTAATTTTCAAGCTGGGAAAAACCCTGGAATGATTGTCAACAGCAACTTTAAGAGATCAAAAAAATAAGCTACCTACCTATGTCATGTTTCTATCTAAGTGCAAACTGTGCAAAGTGATATAAAAATCTTCTCGTGGTCTGCCCCTACTTGCTTGGCACTTAACTATCAAGAAGACTTTCTTATCAGTAAACTTGGAAATTTTACAATGCAACTTCCTCCACCAGATAGTTTACAGAACTTAACATTGCCATTGGTCCTTGAGGAAACCCATTCTATACTTCTCTATCCAAAAAACAATCTTTTTATTCCCACCCTTTTTTTCTCATTGCCCAATTGGTTTCCTTCTTCATATGATATACAATGTATGGCATTCCATAATGACTCAATTTGTATACTTTTAGCCATGGCACACTGTCAAAATACATGTGAGGGGAAGTTGGGAGATGTTTTGTTTTTAGTTATGAAAGTAACGCATGTTCGCATTGAAAAATATATCAAACAGTACATAAAGGTATAATGTGAAAAGTAAACATCGCTCTTAGCACATGAAAAGATGCTCCAGATTGCTAATCATCAGAGAAATGCAAATTAAAACCACAATGAGATATCGCCTCACACCAGTAAGGATGGCCAACATCCAAAAGACAAACAATGACAAATGCTGGCAAGGATATGAAGAAAGGGGAACCCTCCTACACTGCTGATGGGAATGTAAATTAGTTCAACCATTGTGGAAACCAATATGGAGGTTCCTCAAAAAACTAAAAATAGGAATACCATTTGACCCGGGAATTCCACTCTTAGGACTCTTAGGAATTTACCCAAAGAAAGCAACATCTCAGATTCAAAAAGACATACATACCCATATGTTTATTGCAGCACTATTTACAATAGCCAAGATATGGCAGCAACCTAAGTGTCCATCAGTAGATGAATGGATAAAGAAGAGGTGGTACATATACACAATGGAATACTATTCAGCCATAAGAAAGAAACAAATCCTACCATTTGCAACAACATGGATGGAGCTAGAGGGTATTAACGCTCAGTGAAATAAGTCAGGCAGAGAAAGACAAGTACCAAATGATTTCACTCATCTGTGGAGTATAACAACAAAGCAAAACTGAAGGAACAAAATAGCAGCAGACTCACAGACTCCAAGAAGGGACTGGCGGTTACCAAAGGGGATGGGTAGGGGAGGGTTGGTTGGGCGGGAGGGAGAAGGGGATTGAGGGGTATTATGATTGGCACACATGGTGTGGGGGGGATCATGAGGAAGACAGTGTAGCACAGAGAAGGCAAATAGTGACTCTGTGGCATCTTACTACACTGATGGACAGTGACTGCAGTGTGTGTTGGTGGGACTTGATAATATGGGTGAATGTAGCAACCAAATTGTTTTTCTTGTGAAACCTTCATAGGAATGTATATCAATGATACCTTAATTAAAAAAAAAAAAGAAACAATAAAGGGCCAAAAATTACTGGTGATTATGAATATCCTTCCCTTCTTCCTGAGTTTAATGGGAATTCTTCACATATTTCACCATTAAACATAGCAGTGAGATGTGGTTTGAGATTATATTTTTATCATGTTAAGGAAGTAAGTAAATTTTCCTACTTTTTTTAAAACAAGGAAGCATGCTCAATTTTATCAAAGACCTTTTGATAAAATATATTAAGATATTAATGTTTTACTTTCTCCTTTCTGTGGCATTTTAAAAGGCTAAGTAGAATGCAGTCACCAGATTTATCTGCTTATTTATACTCAAAAAATAAAAATAAAACCTATTATTTAGGCATAATTTTTCCTGGAGACAATGTGCCGCCTTTCCACCAAATGACGCATATCTGTATAAATTTCTGTGGTTGCTTCCTTATTATCATAAACACCAACTTCCCTGGTACAGAAATTGGAGTAGTAAACTCGACAGTATAAAAATGGAATCATAAATTTTTATCATATGAATCAAGATTTCCCAAAGTCTTTTGTGGGTCACTAATAATGCATGAGATGATAATAAAAGCCCTGGAATAACCTAAGATTCAGCAACAAGTTAATTAAAGTTGATTTTTCCACAGTAGGACATTTAGGATTATTTACCATTTAATGTACACTAATTCTTTAAAGCAGGGGAGAAAATGTATAGCATGCAAAATCTCATAAAGTTCTTTAGCTAAGACACCTCCCACATCCATGAATAACAAATACCATCTTAGTGAGCACTGGAATTGAAACATACATATTGGGAGAGCTGTCCAGCCAATCTGTCGGCTCTTACTGCTGTTGATAACCAGGATGTCTCCCTAATCAAGAAGCCTATCTCAAGTAGGTGAGAAATTGACTGATCCACTAAGAGAGAGATGGAAAAAAAAAGAAGAAGAAAAAGTCTAGCACCATTCTCCTAATTGTCTCACCAGCTCCTATCCACACTTGTCCCATGTACACAGACTACTGTGAGATGACAACAGTTCTCAAGTGTCCTCAAAGGACTTCTGGGTGTTGTGGGGACCCTTTCAGAGATATATGCAAGGTCAAAACTGTTCTCATATAAATACTAAGACAACATTTGACTTTTTCACTCATATTTGCTCACAAATCTATGGTGGAGTTTCCCCAAAGCCTACATGACCTGGGATGAATCATCATTCTGATGGCAAATGGAGTGTGTTCCCATATATTCTTTTGTTTTAAAATTTCCTGTTTTAAATCTAATCAAGAAATAACAAAGGACATAACCCACAACTAAAAAGTTCTTTGGGGTCCCCAATAAATTTAAGAGTGTAAAGGGGCCCTTAGACCAAAAAGTCTGAAAGTTGTTATAACTTATTGGTCTAAGTGAGTTTTGTCCCTCTAACATAACTGGTTTTGCTATCTCTTGAAAAGTAGCTCTCCAGATCTTTTGATGTGTTAGTTTAATAAATATGTAATCTTTTCTTTGCAATAGCTTCCTTAACTCAGCCAATTTGCCATTCAAGGAATCTTTCTCAAGCCCTTGGTTTGCACTTTCTCTTTAAACCTTTATCTAATACTTTCCCCTTCCTTTACGATAAGAAATTCAGGTTCTTTGAAAAGTGTTACATAGGTACCAAATAACAGGTAGAGCTTGGAATACTAAAGGAATTAATTAAAATTATTTACTCTAGTCTTCAATTATTGATATAGATTATTACCTAGTTTTATTTTTTAAGGATGTTTCATTTTAATGGGTCATTTTAGGGTTTATACCAATATTTAACCAAGAAAACATGTCCAAGTAAAGGAATGTGTTTTACAAAACATTTTAAACTTATAATGCATATTTGTCACCTCATTAAAAAATAATTCCATTCAAATGTTTAAGTAATTATTTTTCCCAGATAACCCAACATGAACTCTTTAACATCATAACGTCAACTACCGCACTACTAGCTATGCGACCTTGGATGAGTCACTTCCCTTTCCCTCTTTCAAAGAAGGGCCTTGGACTAAATGATCTCTTCCAGCTCCAAACAGCTTCTAACATTGCAGATCATGCATTCTCCTTACCATTCAGCGAGGTCAGCACAAGAAATACTCCCCAAGACAAAGTGTACATATATGCAGCTTAGTATGTCCATATGTGATGTTTCATAATACGGCAGTATGTGATGCTCACAGAGAATGTACAACAGTGGTAAGCCAGATGTAAGTAACTGATAGTAAAGTGCTTCTTTCTATGTTATTCTTATTATAATTATTCGCTTTTCATCTCCAAGGTTTTTAATGGCTTTAACCATTAAAACCACTATATTTTAGAGGCACTTTAAGTTTGAATTGGACTTGAATACAAAACTGCAGTGAAAATAACAATTTAACTGTGATATGGAAAAAAGGACTTGAGGAAACAATAATCTTTTCAGGAGTACTTTATTTGAACACAGGACAAAATTTAAAGACATCCATATAAAATAAGTGGTAGAGAGGAGACTATGCTTTATAAAATTTATTGTGAAGACTTTTTAGAGGATGAATTCAGAAACAGCCTGTGGAGAAGATACAGGTGAAAATAAGTGAACCAGGTGGAAACTGATAGATTCTAAGGAGGGCTTGACTTTGGAGAACACAGGGAAAGGAAGGAATGAAGGATAGCTCAGGTGTAGGTGACAGAGTAACAGCGACAAGAATCAGAGAAAAAGCAGATGAGGGGAGGCTACAAGTGGTAGTAAGGAAAACTGACAGAATCTGTATTAGATATATTAAGTATAAGATGCCAGTAGAACATTCAAGTATAGCTTAATCAGTATTATTATGGGATTGCTAATGCAACATGTTCTCATATAACAAGAAAATAAAACAAAAATGATAAAAGAAATTTAATCTTAAGAAAATATTATAGCTATCTAGATTTCTAATAGACCTACTTACATAGCAAGAGATAACTCCTGTTTCTAGTTTTGCGACTTACCATAATTTCCTACCCACATAAACAGGGCCAACAAAAAATACACTTAAAAATCACCATGAAAATATACATGGTACCCATTTATAACGGACAATATTCTTTAACAAAATAATATAAATAAATAAATGTAGTAATCAGTTGATATCAAGATTTTGAAGTTTATTGAAATGAAAATTTTATGTGATTAGCAAGGTATTTAAAACCTGCAAGAGAGAGAAAAGCTTATTTTAGTTATATATAAACAACCACTTACCAAAGGATGAAATGTCCCACCTTAAAGATATACATAAGCAAAGCAATTAT
Source organism: Smutsia gigantea (assembly GCA_032199065.1). Taxonomy (NCBI): domain Eukaryota; kingdom Metazoa; phylum Chordata; class Mammalia; order Pholidota; family Manidae; genus Smutsia; species Smutsia gigantea. The sequence continues at coordinate 55,594 of JAVSCE010006330.1, read as the reverse complement.
CTTTGCTAATATGCAGCATAGGTTTATGATATGTGGTGTATGTTCAATTTAAACTTTTACCTAAATAATTAGGGGATAAAATCATATGGCCCAGGGATCCAACTGTTTATATATGCAAATCAACTGATATTTTCTTACATAGCTCCTTAGACTGGTCTTTTGAGAAAATCAAAAACATTTTGAGGGAAAAGCATCCTAATGAACATCTGTAGGTAAATTAAACTAGCATACTTGTTCCTCACGACTATGCATGATGTTATCATCCTTCTGAATACATTATCTAATACTGAAATTGTGAAGCATTTATTTGTTTGTTTTTTAAGAGCTATCGCCATGAACATGGACAGTGGGACTTCTACTTGTAATACAGAGAGCAGATGGGAAGATGTTACCAACTATCAAACTTGTTTTTGTTTTATTCTTCACATCTGTACCAAAGCTTTTCAGTTCCAATAAGTTGATAATTTAAGGACATACAATTTCCCCCATGTGTGCTCTTCAACTTTAAATGTCTGGTGCTCAGTTAAATTTCATCTGTTTGCAATTTTTTCCCTTACAAGGCATTATTTTTAGCTTCCCAGCCTATTAACAAAACACAAAACCTGGTGGCAAATCTATTTCTAAATGTTAATTCCCATTAAATCTATTATCACTATAGTCTCCCCCAAAGCAAACTCGCCATAATGTGGTCAAAATAAATTACTCATATGATGCCCTGTCTAAACTTGAAATCCAGATGTGACTAGATTAGGATATGGAGGGAAGGTAGAGATATTTATGCATCTGTCTTCTTGTTTTCCCTTACCAACAGGATACTGAATATATTTGTCTTTTTTATTATCTGAAAGAAATAGCAGGCAAAAGAACTGCAATGGGTTCTTTCACCCTTTGCTCTCGTATCATGAATAAGAGGAAAATATTTTTTTCATCCTCCATAAATAAAATGGATTTACATAATATTTCCTCTTGCTAAACTCAGAGTTGATAAACAAGGCAGAAAGAGTTTTTTAATTCTATCAATGAATTCTACACTGTGAACACTAAGTGGGAATAAAGATAATATAACCCAACTCATTCTTCTTGATATTTTTGTTTCCTTTTGTCTCATCCCAAAACTAAGACAAAGTCATTGCTGAGAATTTGGAGAATACAGTCAACATAAAAAAAGAAAATCACCATAATTTTCCATTTAGTGAGAAACAACATTTTAACAAATATTATCTTTTACCCTATGTACAATACATTCCTAATATTGAGGTCATACTCTGTGTTGTATACACATTTTATATCCTGCTTTTACCACTTCATATATCATGAATATCCTTCATATCATATACAGTAGTTTTTAATTTTCATGGAATAATTACTTAACAACCCCTTATTTTGGGGCATCTGTGCTCTTTCTAATTTTTCACTATCACAAATAACACTGAAGCGAACATCCACATACAGATACCTTTTCTATCCATCTGTTTCATTAGGACATTTTTCTAGAAATAACATTGCTGGGTGTCAGTATAAACATTTCCATTGCTTGTGTTTCATTCTAATAAACTACCTTCCAAAGAGGTTGGACTGTTATATAAATCAACCACCAAGAATGCTTCTCAGCACCCTCACCAATCAAATAATTATTTTAGATCTCATTCATCTATTAAATTCCACCATTATTTTATTTGCGAACAGTTTTTTTTTACCAGTAAGGCTGAGCATACGCATACCCACAAATGCCCATAGAAATCCACATAAGGCCACCCATATGTACCATACACACCATGTACATCTTATATGTAATTTACACTGTGTGAATATTTTGTTAATTTACTCTTGCTCATATTTCTATATTTGTCTTTCTTGTTGCTGAATAAGACCACATATATAAAAGTATTCATCGATTATCAAAATTTTATAAAGTTGTTCCAAATTCATTTGCCATTTAATAATGCATACTGTCCTCTTGGTTTACAAAAGTTCTGGATTTGTGTACACTCAAAAATATATTTTTCTGCCTCGAGGGGCTCAAGATGGCGGCATGAGTAGGGTGGCGGAAATCTCCTCCCAAAGCCATATATATTTTTAAAAATAAAACAAATACAACTATTCCTAAAAGAGAGACCAGAAGATACAGGACAACAGCCAGGCTACAGCTACATCTGCGAGAACTCAGCATCTCATGAAAAGGGTAAGATACAAAGCCATGACCTGGCAGGACCTGAGCACTCCCCCCACCCCAGCTCACCAGTGGGAGGAAAAGAATCAGAGCGGGGAGGGAGTGAAAGCACAGGACTGCTAAATAACCATCCCTGGTGATCTGCACCGGGAGCACAGACACACACCGCATGGTGTACTGGATATTACAGAAATGGAAGGGCAGGATCTGAGACGGAGACTGCGAGCAGTCCCCACAGCTGGCTCCCCTCGGACAAAATAAAAGTGGGCACTTTTAAAAGACTTAAAGGGACAAGGGCTCAACAGCTGGACAAAATCGTCCCAGCACACTCAGCCCAGCAGGCAGGAATCATGAGGAACTTCTGGCACCCTAACACCCTGGGGGGTAACGCAGCACTGAAGCTCCTCACAGCAAGAAGCAGCCTACTATTCATTCTCCCCAGCAAGCGCTCCAAGCAAACCAGCTGACCCGCCACAGCTGCAGAGCAGCTGGAGAACAGCCCAGCCCACAGCAACCACACAGAGTCTCCTCCCAGCGTGCAGCTAACCGGGACACACAGGGGAAGCCAGAGCAAGATCCGGAAGGCACCAATGGGTGCCATTCTCACAGGAGAACACACCCTGTGCGACTGCCATACCCACAGGGCTTCAGGCTTTCCCAAAGGCCACCATGCCCACGGCAGCTCAGGGGATTATCACAGAGACTGCTCCCAGTGTGCAGGGACACGGCACACACAGCAGAAGCGAGAGCAAGGTCCAGAAGGCACGAAGGGGCACCATTCTCGCATGAGAACACACCGGCGAGTCTGCCACCCCCCACAGTGTGCTAGGCTTTCCCCAAGGCAACCCTGCTCACAGCAGCTCAGGAGATATCCGAGAGACTGCTCCCAGTGTGCGGTTAGATGGCATAGGCAGCGGAGAAGGGCAAGGCGACTAACAAGCAGGAAGGGACTTTATTCTCCAAGATGACCCACATGCCACCTGCCTGCGACCACTTCTAGAGCAATGAAAAGGCAGAAGAATCTGGTCCAGTCAAAAATCACTCAGACTACCCCCAGAGACAGGGCCCGGTGAGATAGATATAACCAATCTTCCTCAAAAAGAATTCAAAATAAAAGTCATAACCATGCTGATGGACCTGCAGAGAAATATGCAAGAGCTAAGGGATGAAGTCCAGAGGGAGATAACAGTAATGAAACAATCAATAGATGGTCTTAAGAGCAGATTGGACTAGGTGTAAGGGACTGTCAATGGAGTAGAAATCAGAGAACAGGAATACTGAGGCAGAGAGATATGAAAGCACCCCTAGGAATGAAAGAATATTAAGAGAACTGTGTGACCAATCCAAACGGAACAATATTCACATTATACGGGTACCAGAAGAAGAAGAGACAGAAAAAGGGATAGAAAGTGTCTTTGAACAAATAATTGCTGAAAACTTCCCAATATTGGGGAAGGAAATAGTCTCTCAGACCATGGAGGACCACAGATCTCCCAACAAAAGGGACCCAAGGAGGACAACACCAAGATATATAATCATTAAAATGGCAAAGATCAAAGACAAGGACAGAGTATTAAAGGCAGCCAGAGAGAGAAAATCGATCACCTACAAAGGAAAACCCATCAGGCAATCATCAGACTTCTCAATAGAAAACTTACAGGCCAGAAGAGAATGCCATGATATATTTAATGCAATGAAGCAGAAGGGCCTCGAACTAAGAATACTGTATCCAGCACGATTATCATTTAAAATTGAAGGAGGGATTAAACAATTCCAAGACAAGGAAAAGTTGAGGGAATTTGCCTTCCACAAACTACCTCTACAGGATATTTTAAAGGGACTGCTCTAAATGGAAGCACTCCTGAGGCTAAATAGATGTCACCAGAGAAAATACATTCATAGCAAAGAAAGCAGACCAACCAAATACTAACTAAAGGCAAAAAATAAAATCAACTATCCACAAAAGCAGTCAAAGGAAACACAAAAGAGTACAGAATAAAACACCTAATACATAAAGAATGGAGTAGGAAGTATAAGAAGGGACAGAAATTAAGAATCAACAGACTGTGTTTATAATACCTTAATAAGAGAGTTAAGTTTGATGGTTAGATAGTAAAGAAGCTACCCTTGAACCTTTGGTAACCATGACTCCAAAGCCAGCAATGGCAATAAGTATGTATCTATAGATCATCACCCTAAATGTGAAGGGACTGAATGCACCAATGAAAAGACACAGAGTAATATAAAGGATAAAAAAAGTAAGACCCATCTATATGCTGCTTACAAGAGACTCACCTCAAACCCAAAGACATACACAGACTAAAAGTGAAGGGATGGAAAAAGATATTTCATGCAAACAATAGGAAGAAAAAAGCAGTTGTTGCAGTACTTGAATCAGACAAAATAGACTTCAAAACGAAGAAAGTAACAAGAGATAAAGAAGAACATTACATGATGATTAAGGGGGCAGTCCAACAAGATGATACAACCATTACAAATATCTATGCACCCAAAACAGGAGCACCAACATATGTGAAACAAATACTAACAGAATTAAAGGAGGAAATAGAATGTAATGCATTCATTTTAGGAGACTTCAACACACCACTCACTCCAAAGGACAGATCACCAGATAGAAAATAAGTAAAGACACAGAGGCACTGAACAACGCACTAGAACAGATGGACCCAACAGACATCTACAGAGCTCAACACCCAAAAGCAGCAGGATACACATTCTTCTCAAGTGCACATGGAACATTTTCCAGAATAGACCACATACTATTCCACAAAAAGAGCCTCAGTAAATTCAAAAGATTGAAATTTCACCAACCAACTTCTCAGATCACAAAGGTATGAAACTAGAAATAAATTGTACAAAGAAAACCAAAAGGCTCACAAACATAGGGAGGCTTAACAGGCTCCAAAATAATCAATGGATCAAACACCAAATGAAAACAGAAATTAAGCAATATATGGAGACAAATGACAACAAGAGCACAAAGCCCCAACTTCTGTGAGACGCAGCGAACGCAGTTCTAAGAGGAAAGTATATAACAATCCAGGACTATTTAAAGAAGGAAGAACAATTCCAAATGCACAGACTAAAGTCACAATTACTGAAAAAGGAAAAAGAATAACAAATAAAACCCAAAGTCAGCAGAAACAGGGACACAATAAAGATCAGAGAAGAAATAAACAAAATTGAGAAGAATAAAACAATAAGAAAAAATTAATGAAACCAACAGCTGGTTCTTTGAGAAAATAAACAAAATAGATAAACCCCTAGCCAGACTTATTAGGAGAAAAAGAGAATCTACACACATAAACAGAATCAGAAATGAGAAAGGAAAAATCATGATGAACCCCACAGAAACACAAATTATTAGAGAATACTATGAAAATCTACATGCTAACAAGATGAAAAACCTAGAAGAAATGGACAACTTCCTAGAAAAATACAACCTTCCAACACTGACCCAGGAAGAAAGAGAAAATCTAAACAGACCAATTACCAGCAACAAAATAGAATCAGTAATCAAAAAACTACCCAAGAACAAAACCCCGGTCCAGATGGATTCACTGATGAATTTATCAGACATATAAAGACAGACCCATTCTCCTTAAAGTTTTCCAAAAAATAGAAGAGGAGGGAATACTTCCAAACTCATTCTATGAAGCCAGTCTCACTCTAATACCAAAACCAGGCAAAGACCCCACCAAAAAAGAAAATTACAGACCAATATCCCTGATGAACCTAGATGCAAAAATACTCAACAAAATATTAGCAAACCGAATTCAAAAATACATCAAAAGGATCATACACCATGATTAAGTGGGATTCATCTCAGGGATGCAAGGATGGTACAACATTCGAAAATCCATCAACATCGTCCACCACATCAACAAGAAGAAGAACAAAACCACATGATAGTCTCCATAGATGCTGAAAAAGCATTGACAAAATTCAACATCCATTCATGATAAAAACTCTCAACAAAATGGGTATAGAGGGCAAGTACCTCAACATAATAAAGGCCATATATGACAAACCCACAGCCAACATCATACTTAACAGTGAGAAGCTGAAAGCTTTTCACCTAAGATCGGGAACAAGACAGGGATGCCCACTCTCCCCGCTTTTATTCAACATAGTACTGGATGTCCTAGCCATGGCAATCAGACAAAACAAACAAACATAAGGCATCCAGATTGGTAAAGAGGTGAAACTGCCACTATTTGTACGTGACATGATATTGTATTTAAAACCCCTAAAGACTCCACTCCAAAACTACTAACCAATTTCTGAATTCAGCAAAGTTGCAGGATACAAAATTAATACACAGAAATCTGTTGCTTTCCTATACACTAACGATGAACTAGCAGAAAGAGAAATCAGAAAAACAATTCCATTCACAGTTGAATCAAAAAGAATAAAACAGCTAGGAATAAACACAACCAAGGAAGTGAAAGACCTATACTCTGAAAACTACAAGACACTCATGAGAGAAATTAAAGAAGATACCAATAAATGGAAACACATCCCATGCTCGTGGATAGGAAGAATTAATATTGTCAAAACGGCCATCCTGCCTAAAGCAATCTACAGATTCAATGCAATTCCTATCAAAATACCAACAGCATTTTTCAACGAACTAGAGAAAATCATTTTAAAATTCATATGGAACCACAAAGACCTCGAATTGCCAAAGCAATCCTGAGAAGGAAGAATAAAGCTGGGGGGATTATGCTCCCCAACTTCAAGCTTTACTACAAAGCCATAGTACTCAAGACAATTTGGTACTGGCACAAGAACAGACCCATAGACCAATGGAACAGACTAGAGAGCCATGATATAAACCAAACATATATGGTCAATTAATATATGATAAAGCAGCCATGGATATACAATGGGAAAATGACAGCCTCTTCAACAGCTGGTGTTGGCAAAAATGGACAGCTACATGTAAGAGAATGAAACTGGGTTACTCCCTAACACCATACACAAAAGTAAATTCGAAATGGATCAAGGTCCTGAATGTAAGTCATGAAACCATAAAACTCTTAGAAAAAAACATAGGCAAAAATCTCTTGGACATAAACACGAGCAACTTCTTCATGAACATATCTTCCCGGGCAAGGGAAACAAAAGCAAAAATGAACAGGTGGGACTATATCAAGCTGAAAAAGCTTCTGTACAGCAAAAGAAACCATCAACAGAACAAAAAGACATCCTACACTATGGGAGAATATATTCATAAATGACATATCCGATAAAGGGTTGACATCCAAAATATATAAAGAGCTCATGCACCTCAACAAAAAAGCAAATAATCCAGTTAAAAAATGGGCAAAGGATCTGAACATACACATCTCCATAGAAGAAATTCAGATGGCCAACAGGCACATGACAAAATGCTCCACACCGCTCATCATCAGAGAAATGCAAATTAAAACCACAATGAGATATCACCTCACACCAGTAAGGATGGCCAACATCCAACACACAAACAACAACAAATGTTGGCAGGGATGTGGAGACAGGGGAACCCTCCTACACTGCTGGTGGGAATACAAATTAGTTCAACCATTGTGGAAAGCAGTATGGAGGTTCCTCAAAAAACTCAAAATAGAAATACCATTTGACCCAGGAATTCCACTCCTAGGAATTTACCCTAAGAATGCAGCAGCCCAGTTTGAAAAAGACAGATGCACCCTATGTTTATCGCAGCACTATTTACAATAGCCAAGAAATGGAAGCAACCTAAGTGTCCATCAGTAGATGAATGGATAAAGAAGATGGGGTACATATACACAATGGAATATTATACAGCCATAAGAAGAAAACAAATCCTACCATTTGCAACCACATGGATGGAGCTAGAGGGTATTATGCTCAGTGAAATAAGCCAGGTGGAGAAAGACAAGTATCAAATGATTTCACTCATCTGTGGAGTATAAGAACAAAGAAAAAAACTGAAGGAACAAAACAGCAGCAGACTCACAGAACCCAAGAATGGACTAACAGTCACCAAAGGGAAAGGGACTGGGGAGGGTGAGTGGGAAGGAAGGGACAAGGGGGAAAAGCGGCATTACGATTAGCAGACATAATGTAGGGGGGAGCATGGGAGGGCTGTACAACAAAGAGAAGACAATTAGTGATTCTATAGCATCTCACTATGCTGATGGACAGTGACTGTAATGGCATTTGTGGTGGGGACTTGATGATGGGGGGATTCTAGTAACCGTAATATTGCTCATGTAACTGTAGATTAATGATACCAAAATAAATATATTTTTTCTTTCATGTCTTCTATTATCATTACTTCTAACTCTTCAATTGTTCTGAAATTTATGCTCATGTTTGATATGAGATAAGGAATCAATTTATATTTTCCCTTCAATATTTTGTCAGTTGCTCCAGCAACACTTTTCTCTACTCATTTGAAATGTGTTTAACATAACATTTAAAATTAGAAAAATCCTGTTGCCATCACTTTTCTTGTATCCGGCACATTTCATTCTCAGAAATGCTGCAGCTATAAATACTAGCCACCTCTCTATCCGATTAGAAATTTTACAAGGCATCAAAACAACCCTTGAGTTAACACAGCCCTTTTCATTCAAACACCAGGGCAGTATTTATGTATTCACGCTCCTTTTAATTTCATGTACAATCCAACAGCAAGCCAGTAAGTACTGGGAAGGTAAGGAAGAGAGGAACACACTATTCTGGAAACTAAATCCAATATTCCTTTGTTTTAATAATTTATAAGTAAATAATGATTATTTTGATATTAGTGAAATAAAGTGACAATACAAGGGAGTAGAATTTAATGTGAATTTGATCGTTTCTTATGCTTAGATAGTCTAAAAGGTCATTGTTCATAAGATTTAACTGCACATCCATATGTCACTTAAGAAACAGTAGATAGAAAATTTCAAAAACTCAAGACAAAAACCACAACCTAGTGGGTATGTCTTTGTTGTTTTAAAAGCAGCCAAAACAATGTCTTCAAGAAGAAATTCTAAAGCAGACATTACAGAATTTTGCCTGTTGTGAGACTTGTATGTGGGAGAGTTATGCTATTATGTCTATGTATATAAATGGATTACAGAGCTTTAGAAAAAAAGTTCAATGCATCTTTAAAGTGTTTTCAAAGTGAAAATAACTTTTTAAAGAGCTAAAAGTCAGACCTGATACCAGTATTAGTGACAGCAAACTATCAGAGTTACATTCAGTCTCCTACTTTCAAAGGTGATAAAAGCTATATTATAGAACCAAATAAATAGTGCCATCTTAAAGTTATGGGAAGGTGATTGATATTACATTTAAGGTTGAAAACTTGACCATTAGCCAATAGGCAACTTAAAGAACAAAAAAAGCATTATTTTAAAGCTATTAGCATATTGTTTAGAGAATTTATTTTAATTCCAACTGTTTTTCATAACTTCAAAAATGTTAAATGTCTGATTCAATCACTGAGCAGGTGTGGATGTGATCATCATTGGTTACATACCCATCCAGCAAATTCAAAAGCTCTACATTCCTGACCCCTACCACCCTAGCTCATGGACTGTCACAGCTTCCTCTGTGTGCACACATGCAAGGCAGTCAGAGATTGAAATCTACAATAAAGCAAAAAGTCAATAGGTTCTGCTGTTTAGCCAAAAGGAAAAAGAGCAAAGGAAAATATAAAATAAATAACTTAAAATGAAAAACTGAAACATGAGTTTTCTTGTGCTCACTACTAAGTGAAGCCTACATTATTATGACTTCTTTCTGACTTATAACTGGCTGGAAAGTTATCAAGGCTATTCAGAAAGTGATTTTGTTCTAAAGACCAACAGCAGTTTTCACTCAGTTGACATACATAAACACCTCTATTTGATCTAGCCCCTGCCTCACTCCATGATCTTTTCCCCTCTCACTTGCCCTTCACACGACTTCACATCCAAAATGACTTTCTTCCTGTTTTTCCACCATGCCAAGTTCTTTCCAACGTTGAAGCTTTTGCTTCAGCTCTTCCCTCAGTCTGGAAAGGTATTCCTCTTGATCTTCCCATGGCTGGATTCTTCATATCATTCAGCATTCAGATTAGAAATCACTACTTCAGAAAAGCCTTCTCTGATTATCAAGTTAAAGGAGTCCTTCTGTAACTATCATCTCTCTCCACTTTAATTGTCTCCATATCATTTATGGTTGTCTTGTATTCTTAGTCAATGACTTGCTCACTTGGTCAATACTCTCACTGCAAATTTCACAAGGCAGGGATTTTTGTTTTGTCTAATGCTTTATCCCCAGGACCTAGAACACTGTCATATACTACATGTTCAATAAATATTTCTTCAGCAAATACATTTAACTGGTTTGCATTTTTGTTTGTTTTTAAACCAGTCATTGGATGGCAACATAGGAAGACACTGAACTCACTTCCTTCCACAGACACAGCAAAGCTACAACTGTATATGGAATAATTCCCACTGAAAACTAGCTGAACAGCTTCCTCCACAACAAGGGATAAAAGGGACACCTCCAGACAGGTAGGAGATGCAGATATGAGTTCTCGCCAAAAACATCACCTCTAGCATGGCAACACACAAAAGAGAGGAAACTCATGAGCTTGAAGCCTCTCCAAGAAACAAGGATTCTGTGCCCCACATCAGACACCCCAACCCTTGGGACCTACAACCAGAGAGATGAGGTCCCCAAAATAACTGGCTTTGGAAACCAAAGGTAGTTATGTCCAAGGGATTTGAAGAGTTATGGGGATGTGAGAAACTCCTTTTGCGGGGCTGGTGCACATACTCATGAGTCCTGAGAACCACCATATAGGCAGCAGTTTGAGAGGTGACTGGATTATATGTGAAGGTGACACAGTTGCTAATCTTAAAGCATCTGCCAGAGGGAGAGGGATTAGTTGGGATTTTCCTTGGGGACACAGGCACTGAAAAGCACCATTTTTTCAACACTCTCTCTACTTTGCTAGTGCAGGTGGGCACATAAGGACATGACCTCACTAAAGTTATGGGCATGCCTTACCCTCAGAACACCCCTGCAGCCTTCTAAAAGCTGGAAGCAAGCACAGTCCACACAGAGGATGCCCCTTGATCACCTGGCCCTGGTGGCCAAAAGGGTTTGCATTTCTGAGCCCCACAGAACTATAACAATTGGAAAGACAGTTATGGGCAGGGTAGCACACCAAGGCATTGCACAGACCATAAACTGAAACACATCCTCAGCTGCCCTGTAAAAGAAGCCCATGTACTTACCCTGGAGTATCCACCTGAGGCATGGGCTTCAGGTTTGCCACACATCTAGAGGCTACAGAGGCACCCTCAGGGAATTTAGGCAGGGAGACATCATCTTTGAGCCCTCCCTTGGCCTCACCACAGCTCACTGGTACCTCTTAGAAAGGAGCTTATACACTTACTTGAAGCCCTGATTTTTGCCACTGCCACCAAAGGGACACCTCCAGATCTCCTAGTCTAGAGGCCAGCATGGATTATGACTGCAGAACCACAAAACTGTATATTTGCATTCTTTTAAAGCTGCTGCCTGAGGATCTGGCTTCTAGTCAGCCTGAAACTAGGTTATGACTGAGATCACTCCCTTTGGAACACTAGCAGGTCTTGCTACACTCTCAGCAGCTGAGACTCATCAAGAGTAAATCAGACTACTTAGATATTCACAAAGGTTTGAGAACCAATGAAGAGCTGGGGGCAAGCTGAATAATAAGTTTCATCTCCTATGCAAGGCCACTCCTTGCACACTGGGAGAGGTATCTGTTTTACCTAATACATAGAAATAAACACAGAGAGTCAAGCAGAACAAGGAAACAGAGGAATATGTTTCAAGTTAAAGAAAAAGAAAAAACCTCAGGAAAAGACCTTAATGAAATGGAAATAAGTAATCTACATAATAAAAAGTTCAAAGTAATGGTCACAAAGATACTCACCAAACTCAGACAAAGAATGGATGGACACAGTGAGAACTTCAACAAAAAGACAAAAAATATAAGAAAGTACCAAAAAGAAATGAAAAACTGAGAAATACACTAGATGAGTTCAACAGCAGACTGGATGAAGCAAAAGAAAGGATTAGGCAGCCTGGAAGACAGGGAAGTGGAACTCACACAGAGTAGAAAAAAGAAAAAAGAATTAAAAAACAGTGAATATAGCTTAAGGGACCAATAGGACATCATCAAGCAGAATAACATTCACATTTAAAGGCTTCAGAAAGAGAACAAAAAAAGGGACAGAAAACTTATTTGAAGAAATAATGGCTGAAAACTTCACTAAACTGGTAAAGAAAACATACATCCAAGGCCAGGAAGCACAGAGAATTCCAAATAAGATTAACCTGAAGAAATCCACACCAAGACATATTATAATTAAAATGTCTCAAATTAGATAAAGAGAGAATCTTCAAAGCAGTAAGAGGAGTGATTTGTTACATAAAGGGAACCCCCATAAGACTACCAGCTGATTTTTCAGAAGAAATTTTGCAGGCCAGAAAGGAGTGGAATAATGTATTTAAAATGCTGAAAGGAAAAAACTTCCAACAAAGAATACTCTATCAAAGGTTGTAATTCAGAATTAAAGGAGAGATAAAGAGCTTTCCAGACAAGTAAAAGCTAAAGGATTTTATCATCACTAAACCAGCCTTACAAGAAATTTTACAGGGATTTCTTTAAACTGAAGAGAAAAGGCACTAACTAGTAAGAAAACAAATGAAAGTAAAAGTCTCACTGATAAAGGCAAATATATAATAAAGGTAGTAGATTAATCACTTCCAAGTAGTATGAAGACTACAACCCAAAAATAATAAAATTAACTGTAACTGCAATAGTTAAGAGATACACAAAATAAAAAGATGTAAAGTATGACATCAACAAGATAAAACATGGGAGAGCAAAAACACAGAGCTTTTAACATGTTCAACTTTAAGTTATATCAACTTAAAACAGACTATTTTATACACACACACACACCAAGCATACTGATAAAGGTGGACTTTGTGGCAACCACAAAGCAAAAATATACAGTAGATAGGTGAAAGATAATAACAAAGGAATCTGAACATACAATTCATAAAATTCATCAAACCACAATGGAAGAGAGCAAGAAAAGAAAGAGACAGAGAGGAACTACAAAACAACCCAAAAAGAATTTTTCAAATGGCAGTTAAGTACATATCTATGAATAATTGCTTTAAATTTAAATAGGCTAAATTCTCCAATCAGAACACACAGAATGGATAAAAAAAATAAGACTCATCTATATGCTGCCTGCAAGACACTTGCTTCAGATCTAAGGACACATGCAGACTGAATGTGAAAAGATTTTTCCATGCAAATGAAAATGAAAAGCTAGAGTAGCTATACTTACAACCAGACAAAACAGACTTTAAACAAAGACTGTACTAAAAGATAAAGGATATTAGATAATGATAAAGCAGTTACTCCAACTAGAGGATATATAACATTTGTAACATTTTAAATATTTACAGTCTCAAAAAGGAGCACCTAAATATATAAAGCAAACATTAACAGACCTAAAGGGAGAAATTGACAGCAATACAATAATATTATGAGATTTAATACTCCATTTACATCACAGAAATTCAATATGCAAACATCAGCCTTAATCAACACATTAGACCAGATGGACTTAATATATATAGAACATTCCATCCAAAAACAACAGAATATACATTCCACTTCTGGGTATTTATCTGAAGAAAATGAAAACACTAAATTCCAAAAGATATATGCACCAATATGTAGATATATGCGCCAATACGTTCATAGCAGCATCATTTACAACAGCCAAAATATGGAAACAAACGAAGTACCCATCAATGGATGAATTCATTAAGAAGATGTGGTATATATGTACAATGGAATACTACTCAGCCATAGAAAAGAAAGAAATCTTGTCATTTGCAACTATATGGATCGGCCTTGGGGGTATTATCCTAAGTGAAATAAGTCAGACATACAAAGGCAAACACAGTAACATTTTACTTATTGTAGAATCTAAGAAACAAAACAAACAAAACAAAACTCATAGAGAGAACATATGGTAGTTATCAGAGGGGAAGGGGGAGTGGTGGTGGACAAAAAGTATGAAGGGGGTATACTGTAGGTGATAGGTGATAACTAGACCAATTGTGGTGATCACTTTGTAATGTATACAAACACTGATTTATTATGTTGTACACCTGAAACTAATATAATGTCATATACCAATTTTACCTCAATAATAAATAAATTAATTAATCTGTTATTCAATTACCTAAAAACACTAGGAGAACTTATCCCATAACTATACTGGTACTAAAATGAAAATAACACTTCATTTTAATTGATAAAGCAAAAGACACACACAAAAAAACTGACAAAAAATAATCATCTATGAGGGATCTTGATATTCTGATTAGAGGAGGTCTCAAAGAGTATGCCTTCAATTATACCTTATCTGGAACATAAACCTGCTCCCAGAATATTTTAGGATCAACTACCTATATTTCTAATAAGCTTTCTCTCTCCCATATTCATCAATAAAATGAAAGTTGGACAAGAGTCCATGCATCTGCCTCCAGTTGTATCTGGCCTATTTGTCTCTCATTGTTATAGCAAACAAGGCTATGGTTCTCAACCAGGAAATGAAGCATCAAAGCCCATGGGAAAATTTGAAGCACCCTTTTGCAATATAGTCCATTCCCACAATACAGCATCATGCAATTTGGAGGAAACACCCAGTTCCCACTTCATCCAGGGGAGGGAAAGAGAAGGCTGGACCATATATTCAACATTCTATATTTGTGGTTTAGGATGCCCAAGGGGGGCCTATCTTGGAGAATTGATGAGACTTGGCATACTCTAGGTGGCTGGGGGCCACTGAAAACAAAAAAGAGTTTGGTGACATGCTGCTGCTTCAGAGAACAGAGCAGCAGGCGTACATCAGAGGAAACAAGATTACAAGCTTCTGAAAACAAAATGCAAAAAACAAAATGACAACAAATCATTGTAATTAGGAATCTATACACATTAAGTCCAGAAAATACATGTCCTAAAAAAAAAGTTTGCAAGACCCCCAGAATCTCTGTCAAGACTGATTGGCAAAGGTCTTTCCCTATATGAAGCCAGTTTCTAAAGACTTGGAGAGGTGGTTTTTTTCCAAATACACAGATAACACCACAAGTTATCATGAATACATACACACAAACCAAGGAAAAATGGCCTGATCAAAGGAACAGAATCTACAAAAACTGACCCTAAAAAAAACCCAGAGGTATATGAATTACCTAAGAATAATTTCAAAATAGCTACTATAAAAATGTTCAATGAGCTCAGCAAAATGATGCATGACCAAATTGAGAATTTCAACAAAGACCTAGAAAATAGAAATATAAGACTAAACAGAAATATAAGACCTGAAAAATGGAATAATTGAACTGAAAATTTGATTAGAGGCATTCAACAACAGTTGATCAGGCATGAGAAAAAAATCAGTGTACTAGAAGAAAAGTCATTTGCAATTACACAAAGAAGCAAAAAGAAAAAGGTATGAAAAAAAGTGAAGAAAGCCTCAGGGACTTACGAGATACAAACAAGAAAAATGGTATACATATTTTGGCAGTCACAGAGGGGCAGGAGAGAGAGAAAGGGGTGGAATTTGAAGATATAATGGCCAAAAATTTCCCAAATCTAAAAAAGTGGACATGATTAAAGAAGCCAAATAGATCTCAAATAAAGAAATTCACATCAAGACACACAATCAAATTGTCCAAAGTCAAAGAGAAGGAGAGAATTTTGAAAGCAACAAGAAAAAAGCAATTTGCCACATACAAGGAAACAAAGGCTAGAGGTCATACTCCCTGATTTCAAAACTTATTACAAAGTTTCAATAATCAAAACACTATGGTGCTAGCATGAAGACAGACATACAGACCAATGGAATAGAACAGGGTACACATATACAGGCAACTGATCTTTGACAAGGGTGCCTATAAACAATGGGACAACGACAGCCTCTTCAACAAACTGTTCCAGGACAACTAGATATACACATGAAAAGGAATGAAACTGGACCTCCTTACATTACAACATTGACAAAAATCAACTCAAAATGGATCAAAGACTTAAATGTGAGACCTAAAACTGTAAAACTGCCAGAAGAAAACATAGGGGAAAAGTTTCATGACATTGGTCTTGGCAGTGATTTCTTGGATATGACACCAAAAGCAAGGGTAACAAAAGCAAAAATAAACAAGTGGGTCTAGGTCAAACTAAAAACCTTATGCATAGCACAAGAAACAATCAATGGAGTGAAAAGGCAACCTACAGAATGAAAGTAAATATTTGCAAACCATATATCTGACAAGAGTTAATATCCAAAATATATAAGGAACTCTTAGAATTCAATAGCAAAAAAACCCACAAATACCCTGAATAAAAAATGGGCAAAGAACTTGAATATCCTTTTCTGAAAAGAACACATACAAGTGGACAACAGATACATGAAAAGATGCTCAATATCACTTATTAGGGAAATTCAAATCAAAATCACATGAGATATCACTTCGTACCTGTTAGGATGGCCATTATAAAAACAAAAACAGAAAATAACAAGTGCTGACAAGGATGTGGAGACATTGGAACTTTTGAACACTTAGAATGGGAATGTAAAATAGTGCAGCCACTATGGAATATAGTGCAGATATTCCTCAGATAATTAAAAACAGAACTACCATATGATCTAGCAATCCCACTTCTAGGTTTATCTCCCAAAGAATTGAAATCAGGATCTGAAAGAGATATCTGTACTCTCATGTTCACTGCAGCATTATTGACAAAAGCCAAGAGGTAGAAACAACCTAAATGTCCACCAAAAAATGAATAAGAAAATATGGTATATATATATTCAATGGACTATTTGGCCATAAAAAAGAAAGAAATTCTGTCATATGCTATAACATGAATGAACCCTGATGACATTTGTTAAATGAAATAAGTCGATATCAGAAGAATAAATAAATACTGCATGATTCCACTTATATAAGGTATTTAAAGTAGTCAAACTCATCACAGAATGAAGTAGAATGGTGGTTCCCAGGGACTAAGGAGAGAGGGAAGCAGGGAGTTGCTGTTCAACAAACAGAAAAATTCATTCATACAAGATGGAACATTCTAGAAATCTGCTGTTGAACATTGTGCTTATAGTTAACAATACTATATTACACACTTAAAAATTTGTTAAGAGGGTAGATTCATGTTGTTTTTCACCATAATAATTTTTTTAAAAAACAACCATATATAACAGCTGGTTTCTGTAAACATTGATTCATTCCTAATTAGAAACAGGGAGATTCTTTTTTTGGAATAAGAGACATTCTCTTCCCACTACTCTTGGACTAGAGAGAACAAAAAGAGATCATATTCAAATCTCCAGAAAAGGTGGAATGGGGAGAGATGGAGACAGAAACACAGATAAAGGCAAAAATAGAGAGCGAGAGAGACAGAGAACAAGATCCTGTTTACATCAGATACCTAATGGATCAGCAAGCAAAATCACCTGGAATATCAGGAAACATTTTTGGCTAGAAGTCCAAAAAGTTAATAATTCACTATTTTATTTTTACATTCAGTCAAGGAAATATGCATAACCAATATTTACCAAGCATGTCTTAAAACACTATTAAAATACATAAATACATAAGAAGCCACTTTTGAGAAAGGCAATGAAAATAAGATCTCTGGCATATAATTTAAAACAATCATCAACAGAGGAAAATTTATGAGAAAATGGTGAGGTATCTTTAAATGGTGACAGCCTTAAAAAATCATAAAATCAAACCCTAATCTTATAGCCAACTGCAATGATCATTTTTTGGTATTATCTAGATTTCCATTAAAAGGTTTTTTTAATCTCAATGTGGTATTTCAAGTGTATTTCTATGTACGTTCTTGACAGAGTAGTAGCTGAAAAACAACTACACTATTTCTTCTGTGCCAGCCTTCCTTTGCTGAATAAATGGCTTAATAAAAATGTTTAGAGTAGGAAACCATTCATGTTGAAAATGCGAAATGTCTTCTTTAATGGACAATTAAACATTACCACATCTATGTGAAGTGCATACATTTTTTAATGTAAACTTTTAAGCAAGATTTAAACCAGCCTTGCAGATATATGCAGAATAGGAGGTAGGTGGGGAAAGAATGCACAATTTTTTTTCTTCTGCCTAGTAGAAAATCCTTTTGTCACTATAACTGTAGAATAACGATTAGTCTTTAAAGTGATACAGGTACTAGTGTAATTGATGGCATTTTGTAAATCTTATTATATTTTTTATTTATTCTACATCTGTGGTTCATTTGAGTTAATCAGTGCTGAATGGGATTTCTCTATCTATGGAGTATGTTAAATCAGACCCATTATGAAGACATAAGAGAGTAGAAAAGATGGCACCTTGATTAAAGTATCTAGGAGCTAGCATGATATATACTACAAAGGGTCATGAAACTAAATCTTCCCAATTAAGGGTAGGCCAAAAAATGAACAACTTGTATACCAATTGTTCTTTGAGATACAATCAGGTATTTTTAATTCATATGTAAAATGGACATCAAAAAGCGCTCACATATTTTTTAGGGTCCACAAGGAGATTTTGTTGTTGTTTTTCTACAATACCAAATCTCATTTGTGGTGGACAGCAGATGTAGGAGCGAGCACACTTTTCCCCAACCTGAGCTTCATGGACCAGATTCCCTCTAAGGATCCTTTCTGCACCAATAGGCTCCTCTCCTCGTCAGGAATGCCCATGGTTTATAAGATTATTAACTCCATATTAGGTATTATGAATTCCTGGCATCGTTTTTCTTCTGCCTAGCTTCTCTTACTTCTATTTAGGAGTCTTTCTTAGTCCAGACCCTGTTCCGAACGGGTCCCAGGCTCTCTATCTCAATTTCCTAGACTATTCATGATTTTTCTTCAACACTGAAGCCTGTGTCTGGACCAATGACATTTACCTGTATTCCCTCACTTACTTAAAGCTATCCACTAGCCCTGCTGTATTATTATTGACCTGGTTCCTTCCCCAATGAATCCAGGATATCTATATCTCTTGTATCTAGTTGCAAGAGTAAAATATATACAATTGGTTAACCACAAATATGAATGTGTTTACTGTTAAAGTGGTATGTCCAATTTAACAGAAACCAGAAGCCAGTAAACTAAGCAAAAGTACACTGGATCATATATAGTGCGAACCTATAAAATGTAATTAAATTCTAGTCTTTAATTTTTTAAATTACAAGCTCCGTGTGCATTCTCACCTGAGTAGCAGCAATTAATTGATTGCCATGTTGGAAAACTGAGGACTATCCAAAAGATTATATTAAAGTAAAATTACATAAAAAGGAAAATTCCCCAAGTAGATTATATAATTCTGAATACTGAGGTAGAAATTCATGATACAACTATTAAGGTTTCTGTGTAGAATAATCACCAAACATCCTGTAAAATTACACCTATAATTATTCCAATGATACTTAGCAGTAACATAACAAACTAAGAGCTCTCTATTCAAATTTCACTTTCCAGGTTTCCCAATTATAGTGATGGTGAATTATGTGAAAAGTCAGCAACTAGGGCAGATGCTACACAATTGGAATAGGTAATTTCCAATACTGTGTGATTTGAGGACTATTGTCAGGTCTTATCTGCCTTCACCTTTACACCTAGCCAGAAATACCCAGCATTATTCCACTCGACAGATAATAACATCAGAAAAACTATCTCCAAATACTGTTACAACGGCTTCACATTACCTAGGTGTT
Source organism: Smutsia gigantea (assembly GCA_032199065.1). Lineage (NCBI taxonomy): Eukaryota > Metazoa > Chordata > Mammalia > Pholidota > Manidae > Smutsia > Smutsia gigantea. Next base: position 35,579 of record JAVSCE010006330.1, on the reverse strand, counting down.
ACTAGTAAACTTTCTCATATTCCTCTACATCTGATATTTACATTAGAAAATCCGCATTCCAAAAGAACCAGGTTCAGGGGCTGAAGTGATGGGATATTTTCAATCTAAGTCTACTTCATCAGGTGTGGAAACATTACAGTGAAATACTCCAGCCTGAGGACTGTGGGGAGCAAGGAACCCCAATGAGAGCACTGAAAGAAAAACAAAAGTGCGGGCAGAACACTTCCCCAGAGAGGACTATTTTCCCTAACGTGTTCCCTTAAGGTATCAAAGGCAGAAAATGTCGACATGTCATGTTTTTCTTTAGTTTTGATCTATTAATTAATTTAGGCACTGAATTCTTTCAGGAATGAAGGGAGAAATAAGTAAAAACCTACTAAGAAAACATAATAGCAGGTGTTTGTTTGGCACACTCCCTTACCTGGTTCCCATCTGTGTTCAAATATCACTGTAACACCTATCTTAACTATCCTATTTCAAATTGTAACCCTCACCCCTGATACTTTCTGCCCTGGTCTATTTCAGTTCTTTTCACCACAGCATTTAACCTGAGATTTTATCCACCTACCTATCAATTTGTCTATGTGTGTACATGTATGTATGTGTATGTACATGCATGTACATGTTTGTGTGTTTTTTCTCTTTGTCCTCACTGTAATGTACTCATAAGCTGCTACAGTGATGCCTGGAACATAGCAGGCACCCAAATACATGTTATTTTCCCTGTACTGAATTCTCATAGGTTGCCAGGGTTATCATCAGGGAATTCACCTTACATCTTGGCAGTATGACAGGGGTGTTAAACAATTTCAGTGACTCTCTTCATTCCCTATGAGATTAAGGGCTTCCACATTTGGAAATGACACTCTGACAAATTACATGCTTTTCTCAAAAGTTTTAAACTAACTCCATTTAGATTCAAAGAATATTTGTGCCTCACTAGAAAGACATACTTATTACTACCCAGAAGCAATTCCTTTGCAAGATGATAGTTATCACTTATTTATGCTGAATAAATTATTTTTAAATTTTAGCACATATTTATAACTTTATTTTTGAGACACTAGAATAAATTGAACTATGATCATTGTTCAGTTAGAATGATCTAGCACTTCTTTTGTATAATTTTCCAAAATTAACTTGCCTATCTCAAATTATTATTGTAAAATTATTTATATGTGAACAAATATGAAAATTAATTTCATCTTATTTTGAATACAGCTAAAAATGACTTTACTAATAAGAGTTTTATAAAGTGTACCTTTCCTTCCCTTAACCTTTCGTTTAACCAACAAGAGAAATTATTCTTTTCATTGCTACTTATCAAAGCTTAATAAAACACTGCTTTTTACCATCTGTATTTGCTAAGTGGGGTGCAGGATTAGGACTTCGAGGGAAGGAGAGGAAAGAAAATAAATGTGAATATTGTAAGTTTCGCTTTAGATATTCAAATTTGAGAAGACAAGATAAAATAGTGATGCCTCCTAAGTATCTGGAAATATAAGACCAGAAGGCAGGTGAGAAGTCTGGATTAAAGATTCAGGAGCATCCACATAAGGTTGATAATATGCACTCATAATGGCAGGTAAATTTTAGCAGGGAAACAAAGGGCCTTGAACAAAAGCTCAGGAATTAGGCAAAATTATTGGAGCAGGAAGATGGGAAGCTAGGAGATAGACAGGAAGAAAGCACAGGAGTTTCAAGAAAAATGGGCAGTAGGTGGTATCATATGCTAAAAAGAGTTTGAAGATGGTATTTGAGAGAAGGACTTTGGATTTGGACTCTGAGAAAAGACAACCTTGGTCATAGATAATCTTGGAAAACACTGTAATAGAGTATATGTGCATAAATTATGTTACCTACAATTGAAGTATTCTCCTTTGTTCTGCATGGCTACATTAATGCTACTGTTAGACACGTGTTGAGAATAAAATGTTAAATACATAAATTACATAATGTAAGCTGTGGAGCTCCTTCAGCTTATTAGGATTAAGGAAAATAACTAATTGGTTAAACTAAAGGCTAGCATATATCAAATTTTCTATATGGAGTTTTGTGATTAGGTAAACATAAATTGATATATGGAGTCTCTAATGTCTTAATTTTTTAAATGAAAACATCACCATGTATTATTTATAACTTCAGTTCGTAAAGAAAATATACTGACAACAACTGATGATGAGTGTAACTACTGGTAGGGGTATAAATCAATCCATTACTTTGGATAACCATTTGGCATTACTACAATTGAACCTACACATATAACCAATGACACAGCAATTCCATATAAAAAATCAGAAATTCATGCATACATGTGCAAAAACACATGTACAACAGTATTTATGGCAAAGACACAAATGTCTGTCAATATCTGAATGTGTAAGTTAATTTTGATACATTCATATAATGGAATACTATAAAGCAGGGGTTGACAAACTATAGCCCATGGGCCAAATCTAACCTGCAACCTATTTCTGTAAATAAAGTTTTATCGGACCACAACCACACTCATTCACTGACATACTACCTATGGCTGCTTTTGCATTATGACAGTCAAACTGAGCAGTTGTGACAGGGACTGTATAACATTCAAAGCCTAAAATCTTTACTGTCTGGCCCTTTACTGAAAATGTTTGCTGACAGGGGCTATAGAACAATAAAATGACAAACTGCAGTTACACTCAAGACCACAAATGACTCTCACAAACAGGATTGAGTAAAAGAAGCCATGTACTAAAAAGTAGATTCTCTGTGATTCAATTCATATAAAGCTCAAAAATAGTACTAAACTATAATGTTCCAAGTCAAATTAGTAGTTATCTTTGGGGAGGAGGAAGGTAATAGGAACTGGGAGGACAGGTAATGTTCTAACTTCTTGAATTTGGTGTTGGTTACATGGGTGAACTCATTTTGAGATAATTCATTAAGGTGTATCATATGCTTATGATTTGTGCACTTTTCTGTGTATTCCTTCAATAAATGAGCTTTTAAAAGATGTAGAAATATTATACACCAAATATTAATAGTAGTTACCCCTAGAGTATAGGATGGCAAGAATGAGAGATTATATTTTTACTGTATATACTTCCATATTTTTTAACTATTATTTTAAGCCATCTTATTATTTTAGAAATGTGAAGACAAACTAATAAAATAATACATATTATTAAATATCTTTACCATGACATGGTTCTATATTTTTATTGACAGGACTAAATATATTCGGAGGGCTCAAGCGGCAACTGGAGGTCAGAAATTAAATGCTTAAATCACTCAATGCCTCTAAGTTTTGTGAACCAACAATAAAAAATACATTTTATAACTGTTGCTCTTTATGTTTTATATAGAAGTTTCATAATATAAAACCTTTTCACACGGTTTTTAAAACACGATCTTAATTTTCTTTGTCAGATTATAGCTGTTATAATCCCCTATCTTTAGTAATACTGTGCATTAACATGATGGTCTTAACCGTCCCCTTAAGCTAATTCTCCTCCTTTTCAAAGAGATAAAAGACTTCAGGAATGGAAAGTGACATTAAAAAAACGGTGTTGGCATCTACCAATTGTTGCTTAAAGTAAAGATTTAAGAAAGAAATATTTCTGCATGATTTAATGATTGCTTGCTGTAACAAAGTTCTTTTGTCTGGTCTCTAATACAACTCCCTAGATTGTCTTGTTCAATATGCAACAAAACAATGATGTAGAGGTTTTGACAAAGAGCCCATCTCCCTATTGAGGTGGCATTACAGGATAATAGCTGCCTAAGCTATATAATTCAATGAGATATATTTTAGTATTAAAATATCTGTTAATCAGTTTTTAAAGCTGCAATGTTCAAAACTCAGAACAATATGTAAAACATTCCTTTACCAAAGGGAATGACTAATCTTCTGTACGGCTTTGATAAGTTACAAGAAATAGGTTTATCTCAGAAGACTGGTTATGATTAATATGCAGTTCGTAAAGCTCCTTAGCTCTGTATGGTCTCTCCCTAACTGAATCTAATAAAGATAGGTCACGCATTTTTCATATTCCTTTTTCACCCCTGACAGATCTCTAATAGGATTTATATGCATTTGATATTAATTGTATCAGAGACTGCACCAACTGCAATAATCCTTCATCTCTTTGCCTTTTTAAAGCTATACATAAATTACAAAGTTTCCATTTTTGTTTGACTGCAGCTCTCACTGACGATCAACCATGTTAATGACAGAGAGGTAGAGAAAGATTAAGAACCACCTCACCTAGTTCACTGAAATACCAAATGATACGAAAGGCTATAAACCCAGGTTTGATGGCTGTTTTAGCTATCCTCTCCCTCGTGTCAGAAGAGCTCAAGTATATAACATAAGTGAAAACCTTGCTCTCTGAATTGGAGAGGAAAAGACATGCTTTTAATAACCATCTCACAGAGGGGTGCTGGCAATAACCCATCGTTCTGATGAAATACTGCTTTTCTAACCATCTACAGAGACAACACAGGAAATGTAAAAATGAGATAGTGCTACCTAGAATGAAAAACCAAGTGTCCTGGGGACTCGATCTAAAATAGTCCTTAATTTTAGTTCTGAACTCAAAAGAGTCTTCACTTATGTCTGGGGAAAAAGAAATGTATCTTGTGAGACTATTCAAATTATAATTGTAGTTAAGAGAAGTGGACAATTATATTTTCATATTCTATATTCTGCACTATGACATAAATAGTGAAAAATTTCATTCTGCAAAAGAGCATAGCAAGGGATTTGAGAAACTAATAAAATGTTGCTTTACACTCTATCAAAATACTTGGCTATTAGTGAATAAAATCCAATGGAAAAAAACTAGGTCAAAATTGTAGTGATTTTCTTTAGTTGAAACAAACTACATATGAATTTGGCATGTAAATGTCTCTCAAACATATAGGAATTTTAAAAATAACCCACAAGGAAGTCTGTATGACTGATTAAACTTACAGGATTACCTCATGGTTTTAGATATACAATTTTTGTCCTTAAATAAGGTTGCTTTTAAAATGCAACACCCAAGAAAAAAGTGAACACAAATTGAAAAGTCTATTAACTAAAGAAAGGCAACCAAATGCACCTCATCCATCTATAAAAGCCACAGTAGGACTAACTGGTATAAGACTAGCCCTCCATCTGTAAACAACTGGAAAACTAGAATATTGGAAACAACTGTGTACAGACACTGGACAACAGGAAGCACAGGCTGTGATCCCTGAAAGAAAGGAAACAAAGTAAGCACTAGAGTCACCCCAACTGTGTGTGGAGGCACTTCCAACATTACAGCTCGGGAAGAAGGAAATCATGCAGAGTACTGCAGTCTCCCAATGCAAAAGGCAGATGGGAGATCAGGGAGGGTGAGGTAGCTTGCATTTATGGGGCACAGTACCAGAGGAAGAGGAATCCTCACAGAAAAACAGTTCCAGACATCCACAATGGAGTATTGTCGCTGAATATCAATTATCAGTCCACACATACGTTGGGGAAACGCAATGAGGATGAGCACACAGCACGACCAAAGAAAGAACGACTCCCAGAGAACAATAAACTCAACCCTAGCTGGAGATCACACAGGGCTGTGAGACATTCTGATCAGCCAGAGTAGAGATACTTCACTTAGCATTCAGAGACCAGAAAAAGGCCACATTTTAGGAACAGAACTAAACTTAGCCCTAGAGGAAATGCTATTTTAGATTCATAAAAACAAAGTTTAAAAGCAGGTCCTGAAATGATCAAGCTTGATCTACATATAAATTAATTGCCAGAACAAAGGGTAACACTCTTTAAGACAGCCAAATTATAATACACAATATCACATTAAAATATCTAGTATCCAGTCAAAAATTACTAGATAACCAAAGCAGCAGGAAAATATGACTCATAAAAAGAAGAAAAATCACTCAATAGAAACCAGTCTAGAAGTGACAGAGATGATGGAAATAGCAGACAATTTTAAAACAGATATTGTTGGTATAGTCAAGATTTAAAGAAAACGTGAACACAATGAGAAGAGAAATGAAACTATTAAAAAAAGTAAGACTCTAGAGCTGAAAACTACTGTATCTGAAATGAAAATTTCCCCGTATGGGCCTAACAGAAGATTAGATTGCAATATAGAAGATGAGTAAAATGGAAATAGTATCAGTAAGAACTACCAATCTGCAGCACAAAAAGGAAAAAAAAAATGACTGAAAAAATTATCAGAGAGCTTCAGTGACATATGGGACAATATAAAGTGATCTAATAGAGAAGAAATTTCCAAAATGGTAAAGGGATGAACTTTTAAAATATCTGAATAAATGATGGCCCACAATTTTCCAAATCTGATGAAAAATATCAATTTACAAATGCAAAAATCTCAATAAACTCCAAACAAGACAGGCATAAAATTACCTCAAGGTATATTATAATGATAATGTTGAAAAACAGTGATAAAGAAAAAAATCTTAACAGTAGCCAGCAGAAAGACATGTTACATAGAAGGGAACAGAGTTTAAAATGATTGCTGACTTCTCATCAAAAACAGTACAAGCCGTAAGAGAAGGCAAGACATATTTAAAGCACTGAAAGGAAACAAACCAGAAAAATGAAAAAACAAAAAAATTGTCATCTTAAAATTCTGTGTCCCATGAAAATATCTTTCAAAAATGAAGGTAAAATAAAGACATTAGTAGCCAAAACATAATCTGAAAGAATCTAATTGAAGAAAACTTGCCCTACAAGAAATGTTTGAAGGAAGTTCTTGAGGCTGAAGGAAATTAAAACCAGATAGAAATTCAGGTCCACATAAAGGAATGAAGAGTACCAGAACTGTGTGTGAAACAGAGTATAAGAATAGATAAGACACTGTTTCTAGTTTATTTTCCTTAAAACATAATTGATTATTTAAAGAAAAATACATAATGTATGGTCAGACCTATAACATATGTAGAAATAAAATGTATGACAACAATAACAAAAGATAAGAGGTGGTAATGTAAGTATGCTATTGTAAGGTTCTTATATAGGATGGCATATAATACTATTTAAAGTGAAACTGTTATAAATTAAAGATGCATACTGTAAACCCTCTAGCAACCACTGAAAACTAAAAATAAAGAGGCATATCTAATAAGCAAATAGACAAGATGAAATGGAATAGTACAAACAATATACAAATCAAAAAGGCAGGAAAAGGAATGAGGTCAGATGGAACAGATAGAAAACAAATAACAAGATTATAGACATAAACAGAGCCATATTGATAACTGTATTAAATGTAAATAGATTAACCGTAACAATTAACAGGCAGAGATGTTCAGACAGCATTAACAGTACATATACCCAAATACATGCTGTCTACCAGAAACTCACTTTTAATATAAAGATACAGATGGGTTAAATATAACAATGTAGGAAATGATATATCATGCAAATAGTAATCATAAGAAAGCTGGAGTAGCTAAATAAATATTAAGCAAAGTAGACTTTAGGACAAAGAATATTACCAAAGACAAAGAAGGACATTTCATTATTATGAAATGGTCAGTTAACAAAGAAGACAATCCTAAGTATATATATAATAATAGAGTTTCAAAATATATGAAGCAAAAACTGACAGATATAAAGAAGAAATAGACAAATCCATAATTAGAGTTGGTGATTTCAACAAGCCTTTCAATAGTTGATAAAATAAGTAGACAGAAAATCTTTAAGAATACCGAAGACTCAAACAACAGCTAATTGACTTGACCTAAATGATGTTTATCTACTTTAACCAACAGCAGAATATATCTTCTTTTTCAAGGGCACCTGGAACATTCAATAAAACAGACTATATGCCAGACCATAAAACTAGACTTAATAAATTTAAAAGTAATGAAATAAAGCCATAATCACTCTTCCCTCAAATTTTCAATCATTGAGGTGGCACTGAAGTAACCTGCCACCTATCAGGAACTAGTAGAACACCAGAATATACAGCAAGGAGGTCAGGATTGGTTTCAGCACAAAGACTACTGCTCTAAACTTTTGTTGAAATGGTAGGTTGAGTGGTGGCCACCAAAAAGATATGCCCAGATTCGAACCCTGAGAACCTATAAATATTACCTTACAAAAGTCTCCTTACAAATGTAATTAAGGATCTTGAGATGAGATCATCCTAGATTATCCAGATGAGTACTAAATCCAATGAAAAGCATCCTTATAAAAGACACACAGAGGAGAGTCACATCAGAAAAAGAAGACCACCTGAGTCGAAAGAGAAGATTGGAGGAATACAGCCACAAGCCAGGGAATGTCTGGAGCCACCAGAAGCTGGGAAATGCAAGGAAAGATTCTTCCCTAGAGTTTTCACAGGGAGTATAGACCCCCAGTAACTTGATTTCAGATTTCCGGCCTCCAGAACTGTGAGATAATAACTTTCTGTTGTTTTAAGCACCTAAGTTGTGGCAATGTGTGATGGCAGCCGTAGGAAACTAATTCAGCCACATAGGTGAGAGTTTCTTTAGAGTCTATATATTACAGTAGATTTCTAACATCATAAGATATAGTTATTTTCAACTTGAACTGATACTGCCAATTTACTCTCCAACATGACTGGACCTATTTACACTCCTATGAGCAGAAAATGAGAGTTTCTAGTAGCTGGTGTTAGCAGATTATTGAGGTGGGGGGTGTAGGTAGCAGTTTAATGAGTGTGAAATAGCATTTGGTTATTTTAATGTTTCAAGTGGTCTGGGCAACTGGACTACCTGATTTCCAAGGTCTCTGTCAACTCAGCAAGTCCATTTCCATAATTTTTTCATTTATCCATTTGATACATCTTTATTGAGTGCCTACTCTCTGTCAGCCAGGCACTGTGAACAGCACTAAAGACACACATACAAACAACTTATTGTCTGTCTTTCTACCTTGAAAGCTGTCTTATTTCACTAGCTTTCCTCTACTCTGTATGCCCATTAAATATTTACTGTGCATTATACTATTTTTTTATATACTGTCTTACATTAAGTTCTTATGAAAATGCCATATGCACATACGGACACTACATATATATGTATATCTTTACATGTGTATGTTTTCTCTGAACATTGTAAGTTTGGTGTGAATAAGATTCCATTTCTATCATACTATTTTTACAATGGCTAGTCTAATGTTTTGCACATGAAAGTTCAATCTTTTCTGAAAGTAGTCAAATGTACAAAATGACCCAATCACAGATTTTTTTTTTTACCTCAAACTATATTCCCCTCGTCAGGGATTGGGATGGTATTTTTGCTCTGAATTACCTACTTTCCTATAAGACAAAGAAGGTAACTTTCTGACAATGAAGGTAACTTATGGTAAGGCTGGTAAAGGCTGATATTTCTGGTCAAAGTACAAAGATGATCTCAGTAAGATATTAAATGGCTTATGGCAGAGACAGGGCGGAAGTAGAGAAAAATAAAATCCTGGGACACTAAATTGAATTACTATCATGTTGTCAGTCCCAATAACTCATCCTTTAGCAAAGCAGAGCTTGATGATTAGAAGAAATAACAGAAGAATAAAAGAGATGTATCTTGACATAGCAAAAAGATCATGGACTTTGCCATCAGACTTGGATTTCCTTCCTGATTCCATTCCATAAATTCTATGACTTTGGGCAAATTACTTTATTACTCTAAGTTTCAGTTTCTTCATCTCTAAGAAGGGTAAGAATTCCATCTCCCTCACAGAATTGTAAGGGTTAAATGAAATAAAGGTGAATGCCTGGTGCATAGTAAGTACTCTAATATTAAAGTTCTTGTCTAACTTCCCTAATAAAAAGGGAACATAAAAGATATGAGTGAGGGTTGGCAACTGAGTAATAATTATCAAAAGTCTTAAAATAGGCATACCTTCTGACCCAGAAATTCTTTTATCTAAGGGAAAAAATTAAAGCTCAAGGTTGCATAAATAAGTATGTTCATTTTAGAATTATAAGGGTTAAAAACTGAAAACAACCCAAATGTCTTTCAATAGTGAAATGGTTAAATAAATTATTGTATATCCATATAATGCATGACATATGTCTCCCAAGATGGAAGGGAACAGTATTAGTAAGATGATTCAATACTCCTTTCTAAGCCCTCACTTGCTCCTTGCCCTGGAAGGACAGATTTAGCTAATTAATGCAATTGTAGAGATTCTGTCAGTCACTAAGCCTCCCATCTCAGTGGGGCAGGGTTAGTCTTGCGTTAAAGGTCACTGCTCATGCGCTGACCCAGACCTTCTCTCCTTCTCTTCACTTGGGCCTACATGCTCTCTGTAACTCTATGTTCCCCAACTCTGCTTTATTTCTCCCAAGTAAGCCCAATAGGCTTTTTTTTTTCCAGGAGGCCAGGGACTATTTTATTGATAACCAGGGACATAGCCAAAGAGAGGGAAGCACACAGGACTGCAAACTAAAACCCAACAGCCAGAAAGGGCCCTTTGGGCTAGGAACACCGCATCCTGGGGTCCTCACTGTCTCCCACCAACAGACACACAAGACTGGGCATCCAGGAGAGGGGGCAGTGGCTCTGGTGTCCCCCAGAGTGTGAGGATATATACGGTCTGCTGTTTTTTTGAAGGAATGGGTATATACCAAATCTTCACCATAAAGGAATACTATGGAGCCATTAAAAATTACATAGCTTTATATATTTTGTAGGAGAATTTTTATGTATTTGGAAAGACAATCATACTCTCTTGAATAAAACTGAAAAACACACACAAATACAAACACTGAGACTCCTTTATCATGATTGTGAGATTAAGGTGCATTTTGGTGGGGTTGAAGGAGGTCTGTTTTCTTAATTAACTTTTCTACAAAATGGCTGCACTATCTGTAAAATTCAAAGAAAAGAGTAACATAAGAAAGATCAGCAATAAAGTGCACAATAGAGAGCAAAATCAAAATAGATAATAAGCTAGAGTGACCTCTTTCAACACTCCCCAATGGTCATATAAGATTCTAGAACTAGGTTTCCAAGTATGATTTCCAAAAACAGAAGTTCTAATATGGTGGAACCAACTCCAATAACCCAAAATAATGAAGCTTTTAATATCCTCAAGTCATATAGCTCCTGGAACTCTTACTCTATGTAGTAAGTAAACCATGATACAGTAAAATTAGTCTTCATAACAGGTAGTGTGCTCTGTAACAGCAGCATTATAAAGAGATTCTACTGCAGTTTCATTATGTTTATTCATTGACAAGTACACGGTTTGCAAAGCATCCAAACTCATTACTAATAATTTAACTAACACCTCCTTGGAGCCTATTTTAAAGTAACTTCCATTTCAAAATGTAATGATATTGAAATAAAAAACATTACCAGGCCTACACAAACAAACCCATTTTAAAATATCTAAAATTTAAATAAATTAACATTGAAATGAACAAACCAACTCTAAGTCTCCAAAGTTACATTAAATTTACATACTATTGAAATTATGCTTTTATAACAACTGAAGTGTTAAACTAACTGCAGCATACACAATTTCATATATATCACAGGATTCAAATTAACTAGAATATTCAATCTAACCTGATAGAAGAAGTATCCCTACCCCTATACGGGTTATACAAGCAGTCCTGATTTACAAGTGGGTTGTGTTTTAAAATCTGTGTGTATATCAGTAGGCAACAAACATTGGAACATATTTAATAAGAAAAACAAGTTTAAATAAAATGCTTAAATGCCGAGGCTATCTTGATAAATACAGTTAGCCCATAAAATAACATACTATTGTACTATTGTAATAATAACAGTTCTAAGCCCTGAACTCCCCTGCAACTGGTGGCAAGGAGGCATGAGACCAAGAGGAAACCCTGAAAGCTGAGTTGCTCACTGGGGAGGAAAGGAGCACTGCCCAGCTCTGGGAGCAGTCCCGGAGCCCAGAAACAACGGAAGAGAGTTCCAGCACTATGGAGTCTGAAGACCCATGTTTAGGAGGATAAATGACTTGTAAGAGCAACCAAAGGAAGAGGAACTGTACAAAGCCACACAGAGACTAAGATTGTGACACAAAGTGTTCCTTCACAGTTTTGAATTTAAAAATAAGGGATGATAAGGCTGCATTTCATTTATTGTAAGTAGATTCCCCTACTAGAAATTTCGGTAAGAATAAGGAGCCATCTTTCATTTGTTGCCTAGGCTGACAACTATAAATATCCTTGTTGCCCAAGAGTGTCTGGGGAAAACCTACTAGATATTGCATCATGGAACACAGAATGCATTTGCGTAGGAGGCAACACAGCATAGCAGTTAAAAAGATCAGTCTTTTAAAAGCACTTACAAAGATCTGATTCAGCATTAGGCACAACCTTGGGCAAGTTAGTTAACTTCTTTGAATTTCAGCCTCCTCCTAAACTGGAGATAAAACTAATGATGACCTCGTAGACTTATAGTGAGGATTTCATGAGGACATCCATGAAAAACATTTATCACAGTGCCTGGCTCACATTGTAAGTGGTCAGTTTATATTACTGGAGAGTTACCTAGCAGAGGTGTTGGGACAGGGTGGACCTTTACATAACAAAACTGGCAAATTTCCTTTCCTAGTTGATCAGTCAAACTACCAGCCTGCCAAAGAAATGCATTCCAGAAGTCTGAAAATCACTTTTTTTTCCTTCCCATGAGATGGCACCAGGATTCAAGTATCTTTTTCCCATTTCTATGCGTAATTGCCTTCCCTCTCCCCACAAAGTATTAACATTTTTTTGCAAGCTCTACTACAAAGCCACAGTAATCGAGACAATTTGGTACTGGCACAAGAACAGACCCACAGACCAATGGAACTGACTAGAGAGCCCAGATATAAACCCAAATATACATGACCATTTTATTATTATGCAATATACGATATAGGAATTAATATACGATAAAGGAGCCATGGACATACAATGGGGAAATGACAGCCCCTTCAACAACTGGTGTTGGCAAAACTGGACAGCTACATGCAAGAGAATGAAACTGGATCATTGTCTAACCCCATACACAAAAGTAACTCGAAATGGATCAAAGACCTGAATGTAAGTCATGAAACCATAAAACTCTTAGAAGACAACATAGGCAAAAATCTCCTGAATATAAACATGAGCAACTTTTTTCTGAATGCATCTCCTGGAGCAAGGAAAACAAAAGCAAAAACAAACACATGGGACTACATCAAACTAAAAAGCTTCTGTACAGCAAAGGACACCATCAACAGAACAAAAAGGCATCCTACAGTATGGGAGAATATATTTGTAAATGACATATCCAACAAGGGGTTAACATCCAAAATATATAAAGAACTCACACACCTCAACACCCAAAAAGCAAATAACCCAATTAAAAAATGGGCAGAGGATATGAACAGACAATTCTCTGAAAAATAAATTTAGATGGGCAACACGCACATGAAAAAATGCTCCACATCACTAATCATCAGGGAAATGCAAATTAAAACCACAATGAAATATCACCTCACACCAGTAAGGATGGCCAGTATCAAAAAGACTAAGAACCACAAATTCTGGCAAGGATGTGGAGAAAGGGGAACCCTCTTACACTGCTGGTGGGAATGTAATCTAGTTCAACCATTCCGGAAAGCAATATGGAGCTTCCTCAAAAAACTGAAAATAGAAATACCATTTGACCCAGGAATTCCACTCCTGGGAATTTACCCGAAGAATATAATTTCTCAGATTCAAAAAGATATATGCACCCCTATGTTTATCGCAGCACTATTTACAATAGCCACAATATGGAAGCAACCTAAGTGTCCATCAGCAGATGAATGGATAAAGAAGATGTGTATACACAATGGAATACTATTCAGCCATCAGAAAGAAACAAATCCTACCATTTGCAACAACATGGATGGAGCTGGAGGATATTATACTCAGTCACATAAGCCAGGTGGAGAAAGACAAGTACCAAATGATTTCCCTCATTTGTGGAATATAACAACAAAGCAAAATTGAAGGAACAAAACGGCAACAGACACACACACTCCAAGAAGGGACTAGCGGTTGCCAAAGGGGGGGGGTGGGGGTAGGGCAGGTGGGGAGGGAGGGAGAAGGGGATTGAGGGGTATTATGACTGGCACACATGGTGTAGGGGAGATCATGGGGAAGACAGTGTAGCACAGAGAAGGCAAATAGTGACTCTCTGGCATCTTATTACACTGTTGGGCAGTGACTGCAATGGGGTATGGGGGGGACACAATAACATGGGTGAATGTAGTAACCACATTGTTTTTTCATGTGAAACCTTCATAAGAGTGTATATCAATAATACCTTAATAAAAAAATATTTCTTTGCTTCATCAAGAACAGGAAACATCTTTTAAAAACATATTTTCTTTGTGACCTATTATTTTCTTTGGAAATCAATCTCAGATATAGTAATGTGAGGCACTGGGGAAAACATGAAAAATGCATTCCAAATTATAACAAGTATTTCTGGAAACTGCCCTCTTTCACTTGATGCAGTCCTGTAGTTACACCCATAACATTTTTAATTATATTAAGCATTGAATAAGTCATGGATATTTATTTTTCCTGTGAGCTTTTCATTAGAAGAGCTAATTACAAATCCTTCATCTAGCATAATCAGTGATCTATGAATGTGTGCTGTATACTTGAAACATATCTCTTTAAGTATAACAACTAAAGGGAAAAAAACTGCTAACCATTCCTGATGGAAACCTTTTGAGAATGTATTACACCTACACTGCACTGATGAAGAAAGAGCACATTGAATCTCCCCTTGACAACTCCTCATCAAGATCAATTTCTATTCTGTGCAATAATACAGCAATGCCCTCTGAAACCACTGAAGAGCATCAGGCTGTTTTTCTCTCTATGAAATAACCAAAGACTACTATATTTTTATAGTTCCTCCTGCTGCTGCTAGCTGTCACATCTCACTGTCAATAGAACCTAAGGTTTTTTCTCTTTTCAAAACACAAGATTAACTGGGTGAGAGCCTGAGTTGACACCCACGATTCTCTAAGACACACAAGAGTCTTTTTTCCCCTTAATTTGCAGAAATGTGGGCAATACTGCAAATAGTTGAGATAACTCAGAATACTGAGTTCCTGATAAGGGGGGTCTCTGCTGAATACAAAACTGCCATAATTATATTCAAAAAAGCAGAAAGGTAAAGCCCAATTGATAGAAACCTTTAAAATCACAAAACATGTTATCACAGAAAACTACATAAAGCAGTAATCAAAGGTGATTTTCTATCAATCACCATGGAGATGCCATCTATCAGGGATTCATCTAAATAGCTCAGAAATGAAGCTTTGAACATTTTAGGACATGTGATATTACAAAATGCCCAGATTTTCTGGAATTTTCACTTTTTTTTTATTGCTTTCTTAGTTCCTGTCCTATGAATAAACCAACACACCAACCAAAATAAAGAAAAGTAAACACTGAATAAAAGCTGATATAATATTATGTGGGTCTGCAACTATCTGTAACCAGGAATCAACAGAGAGTATGGCCTAGTTGTCTGTATTTGCAAGAGGACATGGAACATAAGCAACTACTTGTAGTGAGCTTTCAAGCTCTGTTGGAAGGTGGGGAGGACAGGTATGTTTAGTACATTCATAAAGTTCAGGACGGGAATTCACCAACAGCGCAAGTTGATGAACAAGCATTTAAACCACAAAGGCATTAGAGGCACCCCTAATAAAGTACAGTATCCTTAATCTCCCTGTCTAACGAATTAAACATAACACTAGTCTGAAGTAGTGAAAGAAATGCCAACCAGCTTCCTTTTCCTACCAAAAGTGATATTTACACAAACCCGTACTGTGCAGAAAAGCATTACCATGGCAAGTCTAAGACTGAGGCTTGCTAGCAGGACTGACCCTTTTTTGGTGTCTGGGAACTTGTTTTGGGGGAGTGTTCCCACCACTCCCTAATTGACAAGTTTGGTTTACTGCACCTGCTTGTACAAATAATATGGATTACATGTACAAGCATGTTTTAGTTTTAGTTTTGGGCCTCTGGAATTTTGGTACATGCTAAAGAGAGTGCCTACATGGCCAGCCCTCAATACAAACCTTAGGTACTAATTCCATAATGGGCTTCCCTGGGCAAGAACACTGCAAATGTATTGCTGCATTTTCACCTTGAGGGAAGAGAGCACTGTAAGTGACCCCTCATGGGAGAGAGACAGCGTGTGAAAGCCTGCCCATGGATTCCTTCAGAATCTATGAGTACTCTTCCCCTTATGATCTCATAATATATCCTTACTATGCCGGTATAATAAATTTTAGCTGTTAATGGAGCTATATTCTGAGTCCTGTGAGTCCTTTTAGCAATCTCCAAATGTGAAAGTGGTCTTGGCAACCCCATGTGGGACTGTTCTGAATGTGGGAGAAAGAAGAATTTAAAAATTATTAATACTTGGGTCCCACCCTCAAACTACTTATCATCTAGTAGGAGAGTTGAGAAGGTATACTGACAAAAAACCAGTAAACACGGTCAGTCATTCAAAATTTTAATGAGCATCTGTTATATTCCTGGCAATGTTAGGTAATAGGAATAGAAAGATTAAACATATCCTTTGTATAACAGGCGCTTACACTACTAATAGAATTAGTACACAGTCACAAATGGGCCTCTTGGAAATGACAATGCTTGCACTACTAGAAACAAAAGGATGTTAACTACACCCGTCATGGACATTCCTATTCTTTCTGACCTATAGTTTGACTTGCACAATTTACATGCTTCCTTGGGTAACACTAGGGGTGTTAATTTTCCTCAAAATATTTTGACAGGGCAGGGTGACAGGCCCTAATTCTTGCTAGACCCTTAAAATATTTGCTGTAGGAGGAGGCTTCCTAGAATTTATAAGCTATCAACTAAGTATGAAGCGCTGGGCAAGATTTGCTTTGAATAGAAATATAAACATAGTCCCAACCTTCAAGGATCCCACAGTCTCCTGAGACAGACACAGAAGTAAACAAATCATTGGAATTCCAGATTGCAGGTTGAAGAAGTTTGCATGAAGTGATATGACAATGCAGAGATGAGCCCGTGTCTGCTGATCTCTACCATTAGCCGCCATTACTGTTGGAAAACAAATGTGTGAAAAGGAGCTGACAATTGTAACACCTGAGTGGCAGAGTCTTAAAATTAACTGTAAGATTATTACTACCATCTCCACTTTAAAATAGTTATACATTTTCCTTCAAGTTCTAAAATTAGGATATTTTATCAAGACATAGTTTCACCTGGTACAAAAGCAAGTATAAAATATTCCTTTTATTTTATAAGAAGGATAATGTCTACCATCCTGATCAGCAATGGTATTGGTGAATAAATACATTAGGCCCTGTGTAGCTCCTTACAAACATACAATTTGCATTCCTCCCATTAGAAAAAGTTTCCAATGTTGAAGGGTATGTTTATTTCTACTTGGCATTATGTTGAAAAGGAACCTAATTTTTCAGCCAATTGCCTTTATACCAACAAAAAACAATTTTTATAAAGGGAGAATAAATCTTGAGATTACTTTTAATCACTTCATTAAATTTACACCTCTTTACCTTAACAAAAACCACCACTGTTTTCCTTCACATAGAATATTACAATCTCGTATCTTTGAAGACTTCAAAAATATATTAGTTCAAAATCCATTTCTTGGTTCCCACTGAGATTTAAATTATCTGAAACTAATAGCCTCACTGCAAGAGTTCTATTCCATGGCTTGTAAGCTGAATTCACCAGCATGACATCTATGTTTTATATATGTAAATTCTACAGGTTTACTGTAAATTCATGACATCGACAACAACACTGGTTGTCTAAAAGATTGGTACTACTACTGAAACAAATACACAAAATGAGACAGGAGGTACCCATAATTCTTCCTCCTTGCCTATTTTATTATGGTGATCATGGAGAAATTGTAGATAGTCTACAGCACAAAAACTAAGATAGCAGCTGAAAGCAGTGTAAACTATAAGAAAAGGAAATATTTGCATATAAATCAAGGTAAGCAATAAGGTTTACATCATGGTACATAATAGAAAATTATTTTATTACAGAAGCTATTGCTCGCATACTCGCTTTAATCACCGCATTTTCTAAAATTTGGCACAGGCTATATTAAGAGAAAATTTACGAGCAATAACATATACTGTATTGACAAGGATTATCCTTTAGAGTTCTTCCAAATACTGTAAGGAATCTAGTCCACAAAACAAAACAGTAATTATTACTGGGGTAAACATAAAAGGATTAGTGTCAGCATCAGGGGAAGTAAAGCACAATGAGGTGCTCCAGTCTGGGGCTCGCTCACTTATTTTCTGTAACTATTTCTTTCCTCTCTAAATAGCTGTGCAAGTAACATTGTCACTGCTCATCAAATTGGAATCAATAGTTTATGTGTAGTTTTTTAACACAAGCACAAACTGACCTAAATACATCTGTTATCTTCTGTAGCAAGAGTTGCATTTAGAATAACTATTTGTTACCAGTCTTGATACTCTCACAAAAATCTGCTTACAATCACAGCTATTCACAACAGACAGGACTAATTCCAAGTCCTAATTACTGAAGCCCCATTCTCCACAGTACCTTAATTACTCCTTGGTAATCAGGTGAGCACTTACAGTAGGATACCAACCTCTTCACAGGTTATCAAGGGGCCATTTAGTTCATTTCAGCTGCCAAATTCTTGATTACTATTGCACTAAATAACTTATACTATGCAATAGTGTAAAGTTCCTCTGATGGTGACAGGGGACTTTCAGTACCTTTCTGTGGAAAAGGGCCTGTGGGTATAATCTTATTTTGGATTAACTCCCTTGGTTTCTTCAAATAGGAACAGGTTTCCTCAACCTTGTGCAAGTCTCACTTGACTTTGCTCACCTCCCTGCTCCTCTATTCCACAAGGATATTCTCCTCTGCTCTTCTATTTGTGCCACTAGCTCCAGTTCATCCTTCTGCTCTTCAAACATGAGCACTCCCCTGTATATATGTCCCTCTACCCTTTCTGTCTACTCTCTTCCCATCAGGGAGCCACAGATTTTAACTATGGCTCCTATATGAGGCCTCAAAAAATAACAGCTCTTCCTCTCTCCCTTTTTAATTTCTGTTCAACTTCTCCAGAAGCTTGTCAGATCTTTCCACTTATATCTGACTACATCTACAACCAAATTCATTCTTGTATGCCCAAACCAAATCTGTTTCACTCCCCTAGTAATGACAATAATAGCAGTGGCTCACATGTAATTCACACAACATATCAGAAGCAGATGCTATTTTTTGTCATCACCATTCTACAGACAAGAAAACTAAGATCACACAGTCTTCCAGGATTCAAACCCAGGCAGAATGACTTCAGAGGCTTCCTCCTTAACCACAGCTACTCACCATCTGAGACTATCTATGATTTAGTCAACCTTACAAATACGGTTATTCCCTATATTGCACTCAGGGTCCAGCCAACATTTCTGAGGTCTCCATTCTGCATTGATGATTTCCTCCACTGTAATCCAATATCTAGACCGTTCAAATAGATGCCACTGAAGACTAGCTTTACCATCCAGGCCCTGATACCACCCAGTGCTCTCAAAACTCAGGGACCACATACCATCACGTCTTCCTCCCTCTAATGAAGCAAGGCCTATACATACTGCAGGGATATTAGGAAGGAGAGATACATTTAAGTTGTTTGGCTACATTCACTTTTTCAAATTGCACACCTTTTATAAACCCGAAGTGTCAAACAAATGAGCCTAATTTCACTCATTTGGTTATGGATGCTTCTATTTACACTACTATTTTTACATATATTTGAGAAATGACTTACGTTCGGAGGAATCACCTCCTAAAGTATCAAAGTTAAAAGGACTAAATTTTATTTCAATCAATATTGTCAATTCCACACACCTATAAGAAATCAAAGTCCAGAATATGTTTCTTGATTCAAACTAATAGACCAATGAACCAATAAATTGAGATCTTAATATGGATCTTAATATTTTAATAAAAATAAATGGCTTATTTGTTAAGATGATATACACATTCATCCTCTTCCAGTGTTACTCTTAGCAACATGAAAGAATTATGAATCTGTAATTATGTACTCTGGCTGTGTTGCTATTCACAAAGGAAACCATTGCACCTATGTGGAATATTAAAATCCCAAATTAGCTGGAAAGCAGATCAATAAAGCAAAATACCTTCTGACCTAGATTCAGTAGGGAATGAGCCATTCTAGGAAAAAATATTCCAGGGAGTTGAAAGTTTCCATTCAAACACATCAATGTTAAGTTTTCTTGGTTGAAATATGTATGTCTGTCTACAATGACTATGATACTGGGATTTTCAGATGCAGATGGATGGTACCTAAGACCAAATGACCAATCAGTGAGTGCCACAGGTTCCACATTCACACAATATCCTTAGGATTTGTTCAACTAAAAGCGGATTTTTTTTTTTTACAGAAACAAAACACAAAGAATAGAGGAGTGATTCCCACAGTGGGAAGGGACGGAATGTTTTCTTGTTGCCAGTGGCCATCTTCAGAATCAAAGGTGGGAGGAGACAGAGCAGAGCTCTCGAACTGTTGACTTTCCTCATCTGCAGTTGAGAACTACTACAGGAGGAGGAGCCTTGTAACTTTGCTAAAAAGCTTCTTTACTCCTTGACCTGCTGATAAACACAGCTCTTCTCTATTTGTCTTTACTACATTTCTCACCATTCAGCTACCTCAGTCACTCTTATAAAGTCCACTAGAAAACTGTTACCACCCTCCCGATTTTGCATTTGTCACTGATGGTTTTAATAACCACAAGCCACTGACATTGATGCTACCACTGATCATCTCCACTCTCCTCTCCCTTCTTAATATTTTTTTAGCTTCTGTGCATGAAGGCTACGGTTTTCAAGTCAGTTACCAGCCTGAACATGCCTTTTTCTCTCGTCATCAAACCAACGACTTAATGTGTAAAATTTAATCCCCAAGTCTTCTTTGCATTTGGCCCTGGGTCTGAGTGGCACACTCTTGTGCTCTCTCACTTGGTCTCTTTTTTCTCTCTTCCTCCTCCATCCCACTTTCCCATTTTAGTCATAACTCAGATTTTCAGGACTTTTCTCAACACCAAAGGAGATCGCCACCTTTCCCCACCCCTCACTTGTGTGTACACTGATACCTGTACTGGTTATTTTACAAGTATCACAAGATTGATCCCTGGCTTATTACTAAGAGTTCACTGTGGTCTTTCATGTATTGGAGCTTAATACTAAATAAGTCCTTGTGGGGAAAGAAAACACTTTATGAGACGTTAATACAATGGCAAATTCATGAAATAAAATAATAAATTTGTACACTAGAAAATGTGACTCCTCCCCCCATCAGTCACAGTGTGGGATGAGAATTACAAAACAAATATATTTATCAATGATTTACACTAGCCCAAATAGACTTCAAATTTTAAAATGGGGATGTGTCTCATAGGGGATTAAAGATGGCGGCACGAGAGGTGAGACACAGGCTTCCTCCTAAAACCGCATATAATACGAAAATATAATTAATACAACTAATCCTGAAAGAGCCAACAGGAAAGAGGTCTGCACCAAACTCCATATACCTGGAGAAAAGAATAAACCTCACGGAACAGGGTAATGTACCAAAGCGGAGGCCCGGTGGGACCCAAGTCCTTCCCCTAAGCCAGCTCACCAGTGAGAGGAAGAGAAACAGAGCTGGGAAGAAGTGGACGTCTGGCACTGCTGAATACCTAAAGTCAGAGATCTGCTCTGGGAGCACAAACATACACTTCATGGTGTTTTCATGGTACTCCTGTGAGTAGGGGTGTGGAAAGCTAAGACAGGCAGAATACCTGGAGAGACTGAGATTCCAGCAGCTTGTGGAAAGCAGGGATCCATATCTGGTTGCTCTGGGACAAAAGAAAGGTGGGCAGTCTAAGAGACTTCCTAACAGCAAGAGGGCTGCTAAAGGGGCAAGGATTGCACAAACCTTACTGCTCAGGAGAAAGGACAGGTAGACAAAATTATCCGGGTACACTCTGCCTAGCACGTTCGGAACCCTCACCATCTTCAGGAGCTCCAGCTCCCTGGAAGGCTACAGAGCTCCAAGGACCCCCTCCATGATACGCAGCCTACTGAGCCTTTCTCCCGGCCAGCCCCACCTGGCTCACAAAACGCCAAACCCTACCTTAGCCTTAGGCCAGCCAGAGGGAAGCCCCATTTATAGCAACTACAAACGCAAATCATAGAGGCTTATGCGTGTGTGCTTGGCCCACTAGTTCTGGCAGCAGAGACAGGTAGAGCAGCCGGGAAGCAGGAAACAGCTCTTTCCTGCCCCCAGGCACCAAACTGCTCCCCTGCAACCCTGACATTGCTTTAGGGGCTGAGCAGCTCCAGAGAGTAGAGCTTCTGGGCACTAGAGGGCGCCATACACAAATATGAAATGACAAAGGAACCTGGTCCAAAATAAAATTATGAATACAACACGAGAAACATTCAAATGAAATCAACCTCATGAATCTGCCTGAAAGGGATTTCAAAACAAAAATCCTTAACATGCCCATGGAGGTACAGAAAAATATTCAAGAATCAGGAAAGAATTCCAGGTGGAGATCCAATCATTACAGAAAACAGTATCAGAAATGAAACATAAAATGGAAAGTTCTAAAAGAAGATTGGATACAGTGGAGGAGACAGTAAACAAAATAGAAATTAAAGAAGAGGAATACAAAGAAGCTGAGGCACAGAGAGAAAAAAGGATCTCTAAGAAGGAAAGACTATTGACAGAACTGTGTGACCAATACAAACGGAACAATATTCGCACTATAGGGGTACCAGAAGAAAAAGAAGAGAGAAAAAAGGATAGAAAGTGCTTTGAGGAGATAATTGCAGAAAAATTCCCCAATCTGGGGGAGGAGATAGTCTCTCAAGCCATGGAGGGGCACAGATATCACAACACAAGGGACCCAAGGAACACAACACTAAGACATATAGTAATTAAAATGGCAAAGATCAAGGATAAGGACAAACTATTAAAAGCAGCCAGAGAAAGAATTAAGATCACATACAAAGGAAAGCCCATCAGGCTATCAACAGACTTCTAAGCAGAAACCTTACAGGCCAGAAGTGAGTGGCATGTCTTTAATGCACTGAAGCAGAAGGGCCCTGAACCAAGAATACTTTATCCAGCAAGGTTATCATTTAAATTTGAAGGAGGGATTAAAAACGATTTCCAGATAAGCAAAAGCTGACAGATATTACCTCCCACAAACCATCTCTACAGTGTATTTTGGAGGGACTGCTATAGATGGAAGTGTTCCTAAGGTTTAATAGCTGTCACCAGAGGTAATAAAACCACAGAATAGAAGGTAGAACAGTTAATTACTAAGCAAATGCAAAATCAAATCAACTATCCCCAAAGTCAATCAAGGGATACACAAAGAGTACAGAATATGATATCTAATATATAAAGAATGGAGGAAAAAGGACAAGGAGGAGAAAAAAAGAACCTTTAGATTGTGTTTGTAATTGCATATTAAGTGAGTTAAGTTAGACTCATATATAGTAAGCAGTTAACCTTGAACTTTCGGTAACCACAAAACTAAAGCCTGCATTTGAAATAAGTACATACTTATCGATAATCACCCTAAATGTAAATGGTTGGTATGCACTAATCAAAAGACATAGAGTCACTCAATGGATAAAAAAACAAGCCCCATCTATATGCTGCCTTTAAGAGACTCACTTTAAACCCAAAGACATACACAGACTAAAAGTGAAGGGATGGAAAAAGATATTTCATGCAAAAAACAAGGAGAAAAAAGCAGGTGTTGCAGTACTTGTATCAGACAAAATAGACTTCAAAACGAAGAAAGTCACAAGAGACAAAGAACGACATTACATAATGATAAAAAGGTCAATCCAACAAGAAGATATAACCATTATAAATATCTATGCACCCAACACAGGAGCTCCTACATATGTGAAACAAATACAAACAGAATTAAAGGGGGAAAGAGAATGCAATGCATTGATTCTAGGAGACTTCAACACAGCACTCACTCTGAAGGACAGATCAACCAGACAGAAAATAAGTAAGGAGACAGAAGCACGGAACAACACATTAGAACAGATGGGCCTAATAGACATCTACAGAACTCTACAATCAAAAGCAGCAGAACACACATTCTTCTCAAGTGCACATGGATAATTTTCAAGAATAGATCACATTCTAGGCCACAAAAGAGCCTCGGTAATTTCAAAAACATTGAAATTGTACCAACCAGATTCTCAGACCACAAAGGAATGAAACTAGAAATGAATTACGCAAAGAAAAGGAAAAATCCCTCAAACACATGGCGGCTTAATAACATGCTCCTAAATAACCAGTGGACCAATGACCAAATAAAAACAGAGATCAAGCAATATATGGAGACAAATGACAACAATAATTCAACACCGCAAAATCTGTGGGACGCAGCAAAGGCCGTGCCAAGAGGAAAGTATATTGCAATACAGGCCTACCTCAGGAAAGAAGAACAATCCCATAGGAGCAGTCTAAACTCACAATTAATGAAACTAGAAAAAGAAGAACAAATGAGACCCAAAGTCAGTAGAAAGAGAGACATAATAAAAGTTAGAGCATAAATAAATAAAATTGAGAAGAATAAAACAATAGAAAGGAACAAAGAGAGCAAGAGCTGGTTCTTCGAGAAAATAAACAAAATAGAAAAACCTCCAGCCAGACTTATCAAGAAAAAAAGAGAGTCTACACACATAAACAGAACCAGAAATGAGAAAGGAAAAATCACTACGGACAGCACAGAAATACAAAGAACTATGAGAGAATACTATGGAAAATTATATGCTAACAAACTGGATAACCTAGAAGAAATGGACAACTTTCTAGAAAAATACAAACTACCAAGGCTGACATAGAAAGAAACAGAAAATCTGAACAGACCAATTACCAGCAAAGAAATTGAACTGGTAATCAAAAACCTACCTAAGAACAAAACTTCTGGACCAGACGGCTTCACCACTGAATTTTATCAAACATTTAGTGAAGACCTAATACCCATCCTCCTTAAAGTTTTCCAAGGAGTCGAAGAAAAGAGAATACTTCCAAACTCATTCTATGAGGCCAGCATCACTCTAATACAAAAACAGGGTGAAGACACCACAAAAAAAGAAAACAACAAACCAATATCCCTGATGAACATAGACGCAAAAATATTCAACAAAATATTAGCAAACCGAATTCAAAAATACATCAAATAGATCATCCATCATGATCATGTAGGATTTATTCCACAGATGCAAGATTGGTTCAATTCAAAAATCCATCATCATCATCCACCACATCAACAAAAAGGACAAAAACCACATGATCATCTCCATAGATGCTGAAAAAGCATTTGACAAAATTCAACATCCACTCATGATAAAAACACTCAACAAAATGGGTAAGGAGGGCAAGTACCTCAACATAATAAAGGCCATATATGAAAAACACACGGCCAACATTATACTTAACAGCGAGAAGCTGAAACCTTCTCCTTTAAGATCGGGAGCAAGACAAGGATGCCCACTCCCCCACTTCTATTCAATATAGTACTTGGGGTCCTAGCCATGGCAATCAGACAACACAAAGAAATAAAAGGCATCCAGATTGGCACAGAAGAAATTAAACTGTCCCTGTTTGCAGATGACATGATATTGTACATAAAAAACCCTAAAGAATCTACTCCATAACTACTAGATCTAATATCTGAATTCAGCAAAGTTACGGGATACAAAATTAATATGCAGAAATCTGTGGCATTCCTATACACTAACAATGACCTAGCAAAGAGAGAAATCAGGAAAACAATTCCATTCTCAGTTGCATCAAAAAGAATAAAATAGCTAGGAATAAACCTAACCAAGGAAGTGAAAGACCTATACTCTGAAAACTACAAGACACTCATGAGAGAAATTAAAGAAGATACCAATAAATGGAAACACATCCTGTGCTCATGGATAGGAAGAATTAATACAGTCAAAATGGCCATCCTGCCTAAAGCAATCTACAGATTCAATGCAATTCCTATCAAAATACCAACAGCATTTTTCAATGAACTAGAGAAAATCATTCTAAAATTCATATGGAACCACAAAAGACCCCAAATAGCCAAAGCAATCCTGACAATGAAGAATAAAGTTGGGGGGTTATGCTCCCCAACTTCAAGCTTTACTATAAAGCCACAGTACTCAAGACAATTTGGTACTGGCACAAGAACAGACCCATAGACCAATGGAACAGACTAGAGAGCCCTGATATAAACCCAACCATATATGGTAAATTACTATATGATAAAGGAGCCATGGACATACAATGGGGAAATGACAGCCTCTTCAACAGCTGGTGTTGGCAAAACTGGACAGCTACATGCAAGAGAATGAAAGAGGATTATTGTTTAACCCCATACACAAAAGTAAACTCAAAATGGATCAAGGACCTGAATGTAAGTCATGAAACCATAAAAGTCTTAGAAGAAAACATAGGCAAAAATCTCCTGAATATAAGCATGAACGACTTCTTCCTGAACGCATCTCCTCAAGCAAGGGAAACAAAAGAAAAAATGAACTCATGGGACTACATCAAACTAAAAAGTTTTTGTACAGCAAAGGACACCATCAACAAAACAAAAAGGCACCCTACAGTACTGGAGAATATATTTGTAAATGACATATCTGACAAGGGGTTAACATCCAAAATATATAAAGAACTTACATGCCTCTACACCCAAAAAGCAAATAACCCGATTAAAAAATGGGTAGAAGATATGAAGAGACAGTTCTCCAAAGAAGAAATTCAGATGGCCAACAGACACATAAAAAGATGATCCACATCACTAATCATGAGGAAATGCAAATTAAAACCACAATGAGCTATCACCTCACAAAGGTAAGGATGGCCAGCATTGAAAAGACTAACAACAACAAATGCTGGCGAGGATGTGGAGAAACAGGAACCCTTCTACACTGCTGGTGCAATGTAGGCTAGTTCAACCATTGTGGAAAGCAATATGGAGGTTCCTCAAAAAACTAAAAATACAAATACCATTTGACCCTGGAATCCCACTCCTTGGAATTTACCCAAAAATTACAACTCAGATTCAAAAAGACATATGCACCCCTACGTTTATCACAGCACTTTTTAAAATAGCCAAGATATGGAAGCAACCTAAGTGTCCATCAGTAGATGAATGGATAAAGAAGAGGTGGTACATATACACAATGGAATAGTATTCAGCCATAAGAAAGAAAGAAATCCTACCATTTGCAGCAACATGGATGGAGCTGGAGGATATTATGCTCAGTGAAATAAGCCTGGCCAAGAAAGACAAGTGCCAAATGATTTCCCTCATTTGTGGAGTATAAAAACGAAGCAAAACTGAAGGAACAAAATAGCAGCAGACTCAGAGACTCCAAGAAAGAGCTAGTGGTTACCAAAGGGTAGGGGTGTGGGAAGGCGGGTGGGGAGGAAAGGAGAAGGGGATTGAGGGGTATTATGTTTAATACACATGATGTGGGGGGTCACAGGGAAAACAGTGTAGCACAGAGAAGGCAAAGAGTGAATCTGTGGCATCTTGCTACACTGATGGACAGTGACTGCATTGGGGTATGGGTGTGAATTTAATAATATGGGTAAAAGTGGTCACCACATTCTTTTTTCATGTGAAACCTTCATAAGAGTGTTTATCAATAATACCTTAATAAAAAAAAAAACCTTAAAGAGTGGTACTTTTCTCCCCTATTGCTATTTTTCTCCTTAGAATCTAGAAAATACCCGCGCATTCAATAAGTACTCAAGAAATATGTTTAAATAAAAATATAATGTAAAAAATATTGAGGATAAAGAGTGGGGCTTATGTAGCATTACATAGTAGTATAGAAGTCATAGATTTCACACCTTTGAATCTGTACATTTAAAAGCATTATAGGATTATTTTTACACCTCTATTTTCAATAGTATTACTTTCATTTCTTAAAATTGAAGCCTATAAGTAAGAGAAGATGCTTAAATTTATAAATACATGTGTTTTAACACATTTGAGTGTTAGTTCAGTCTCTCTCTCACTATTTCCACATAACAGTTTTCCGGGTATGCTGTCTTACCTAAGCTATTCTCCTTGCATGAGAGCTCTATAAGCAGGATCTTAAAGAATTAATTTATTAATAGTTGTTCCTTACACAAAGAAATTATCTCATGTTCTACCTTCATCCATAAAATGCTTATCTACATTTGTGTGGTCTTTTTCTTGTTCTTTATATGACATAACATTTCTAGGAAAATAGTTCGAACGTAGAGCCAAAAAACAATTCTGCCAATTAGGAAAATGTGTCAGGAAAATTCTTTTTTCCTAAGAGGCAGCAAGTAATGCTCATATAATGAGAAACTTTCAGAAACTCTTTCCCAATTACTCAAAGTAGACTAATTAGAGGGTCAGAAATCAAGATATGGCTATGAAATAAATGGTAGAATGCAATAGAAGTAATAAGGAAAACCTCCTACCAGAGGGAAATCTCTATATTGGAAGGCTAATGTTACATCAGTATGGAGGAAATAGATTATGAAGAGCCACAAAGCTTTTGGCTAAATTTTACCTTGATCCTATAGACTACAAAACCCACCATCTGTTCTGAAATATGATAATGCCATGATTCTGCCGCCCACTCATACCTCCTTGACCATTTTGCCACAATCTATATGTCAGCCACACAGTTATAAAGCCAAATGTAGCTGCTGCTTTTCACAACCCCTCAGTCTAGACCACTAAAATTATTCCAGTTTTTACTAAAGAACAGCAAGAATCCATCATTTCCACCCTTTATCTTATTTTATGAAGATCAAGGACAGCTAATTTAAAGTCCTGATTCAATATCCCATGAAAGGAAATACATTTAAAATTCACACACACACACACACACACACACTCTTTAAATAATGGACACACTAAATTTACATATTTAAATGGCTATTTTCTCTAAGATTCATGGTTTAAAAGAAAGGTTTTTCAAAGACTAAACTTTTTTCAAGCATATTAAAGTAGTATTCTGTTAGTGGGAATTGATTTTATAAGTCCATCAAGAAGAACCATGAGACTATCTGGATAAACAGAAACATCTAACATCAGACATTTTATAAAAGAGCTACAGTCCTATTAAACAAAGCAAAGAGATGATTTACACATTTTGTTTTAGTTGTAATGTATGAAGATAACCCAGATTTTCACAAAAAAGTATCTATAACTGTTAAGACTTTTAAAATTGTGTCTCTTGCAATCTTAGATTACTTTACCATTAAGGGTGCCAAGAGAAACTATATTCTGAGGTGTACACAAAAATGGATTTAGCTGGTCTTAATAAATCGCTAATCTGAACATGGGTGTTTGAACATGGGTGTTATTTTTGTAACTTTTAAAATAAGTAAAGCTCTCTTTTTAAACAGAACTGTGGGGAAAAGCTTGCACGACTCATGAAGCACTTCTACCAAAGCCTCAGGTGAAGAGCATGAAAAGAAAACAATTTGAAAAGCATTGCTCTAGATGATCAAACACTATGGCAACCCACATTCCTATATGTAAATGCCATTGTTTTTTCAGAGAACGCATTTGTGGGTATTTATAGATTCATGCTTGATAACAGCTAAACTGTCATGACTTTGTAAAAGAATAGTGGAACTCTGAAAGTAAAGATGTCTAAAGGCATTCTAATTCAAATAGCAATCTAAGATTTATGTCTGATAAGATACAAAAGGAGATTTTAATATTTAGAATATTCAGAACAACTATGCAGCAATGAATCTAAACAAGGCCCAAATATAACAACTGCAGTGAATAAAAAAAAAGTATCAAGTCAGACATTTCATTACTTCAAACCCCACTATACTTGTGTAATGTTTTCTTCTGGTAAGGATGGAGAGGACCGAACTGCTCCTGATTGAGAGTTAATAAATTAGTTTGGATAAAATTACCTCATAAAGTACATAACACTGTTTAATTTCTTTATTTTTTGTTCTCAGTAAATAATTGAAAGGCTTTAATAGAGTTTCTATCAATAAGCTATGGCAGTGAACTGAATTTAAATAAAGAACTCATTAGTCCACACTTGCATTTTAAAAAATTAAAAGGGGAAGGGAAAATTAAGGAAGAATGCCAGATGATAAATGTGGAAGGAATAATGAAATTAGAAATTACAATTTTCTAAAACCCCAGTTATAATTTGATTCAGGCAAGAATCAACCAATGTTAAAACCATGTAAAACACTGATGAGGCACAGGTTATTTACACAATCTGAAAATATAACCCCACATTATCACTTATTAATTACAAAGACAAATGGGAGATACTCTCTCAACCAAATGATCACAGTTAATAGCACCAATAATGGGACAAACTGATAGCCATGTTCCTCATGTTGTGATGCACTGAGGACAAACACCAACTACATAGCATCCTTGACAAAAATGTTTATCCTGAATCTAATTATGGGGAAACAGACAAATACAAAATGAAAAGCATTCTGTAAAACTAGTTTGGTCTCATCAAAATGTTAATGAATTTTTTTTTAAGTCTAGGTACTCTTCTAGATTAAAGAAGACTAAGATATGACAAATGTAACATGACCCTGTATTGGTTCCTAGAAAAAAGAAGTTATAAAGAACAGTATTGGGATAGTTAGGAAATTTTGAACATGGGCTGTATATTTAGATAATAGCGTTGTATCAGTGATATGTAAGACAAGCCCGAATCCCTTAAAAAGATGCATGTGAAGTATTTAGGGGTGAAGTATTACAAGTCAGCAACTAAGACTCAGAAAGAGAAAAAAGGAGATATAAACAAACAAACACAAAAGAAAATATAGGAAATACAAAGTAATGTTAACAATTAGAGAATCTGGGTTGAGGGATGTGGGTATTCATTGTAATATTCTTA
Organism: Smutsia gigantea; assembly: GCA_032199065.1. Taxonomy (NCBI): domain Eukaryota; kingdom Metazoa; phylum Chordata; class Mammalia; order Pholidota; family Manidae; genus Smutsia; species Smutsia gigantea. The sequence goes on along the minus strand of JAVSCE010006330.1, from coordinate 4,593 downwards.
TAATAACTGTACAGATTTGAAATTTCTCAAAATAAGAAATTAAAGCAAATGATAAGATATAGTAGTGCCTTCCTACACATTCAACAATATAAAGGACAAAATAGGTAATATAACTGATTCCTTTAATAAAGATATTAACTGCCAAAATTCCAATCAAGCTTTAACTCAGTTCAAATGGTTAATTTTTTATGACAAAAAGCTTATAAAATATTTTGGGTGATTTTAATCAACTTCATAAAATGTGATAACTCAAAAACAAAATTAAAATTATGCACTTGTATATTCACACAATCTGATGTGACATTTTCTAATTGGGCTACATTAAAAACAAAAGCATGAAATTATTTTAGCAGCTCTTTCAGCATAGTCATTTGTTTAATACAACTAATTTTTCCAAATGAAGATTTTTTGCTTCCTTTGCAACAGTAATTCAAGAGTGCCCCCCAAAAGTAACGAAAATAGAGGCTTACCAAATTTCATGAGACTTATTAATACATTTTCTGCTACTCTATATCCATTCAGCACCTATAGATTTTTCTCCAAATTATTTACATCTCACAAATAAAATTATCACTATGGTTACCTGACACAATTGGGATTTAGTGTTGCATATCTTGACAGCAATTTGTATGTTATGTTTATCCAATAATGGAACAGATGATCATGGACATTTTTGTCAGATTTTTTTAAGTTATACAGGAAGATATGTAAAAATGGCCTATAACTGTTCATAACCTCAAACACTGCTAAAGATAAAACCAGACCGTAATTATTTAATGCATCAAATGCTTTTAGATATTGGGTTTGCAGTAATCAGACTGTAATTAAATGAAGTGAGGGTGCCAAGATTCATTAAAATATTACTTTGCTATCAAAAGCTATAATCTACCAAAATGATCACTACCAGTTTACCTCATCATAAAATAGGGATGGATTCCTGATGGGGAAGCATAGCGACAAAGAGTGGTAGAAACCACGTTAAAAACAACTATGCAGCAGAGGAACAATTGGCTATCAGAACCACAGACCTCAAAATACTACTACAGAAATTTCCCCACTTCTGAGTTTGTATGACCTTAGTTTTAGGAAATCATTGAACCCCTAATTTATAGAGTTATACAATATGCAGCTGGAGAAAAGAGCTTAAATGAAATGAGAAAAGGATACCATGGCTCCACAGTTTAACATGCAGTTATTTTAGTATTTAGATGGAGGATTAGGGATAATCCTCGTGGTTGTTTGTGCCTTTTCATAAAGAGAGTGACTTTAAATGTAGTCTGTGGTCTAGGGGCCTTCTTAAAAGACTGGCTTTCACAAGTTGTAACTATAACTGGCATCTCAGCTGACACTGAGGAATGAGGGAATGAATGTATGCATGTGTCACTGTAAGCTGGCAGTTGCTACGGACTTTCTTCCAAAAATGTGTATGAGGAACTACCATGGGAATCATTTCTTTGACTATTACTATAATATGGATTTCAATGTATAGTGTGTTTCACAGTTTACACAGAGCTTCATAATTCTACTAACATGGCAGGGTAGGTACAGATAAAGAGACTTGGGCTCAAGAAAGGCTGAGTGTTTCACCCCAAATCCCTCAGCCATTAACAGATAGAGCTATGAGCCAAACCCCAGGACTTCTGCATCCAAACACTGTAACTTTCACTGTTATAATTTATGTTATAAGCATCCATTTTGTGTGGTGGCTATCCTATGGGTATGATTCACTTTGCTCACCAGGCTGTGAGCAAAAACAACTGAAAAAAAAATCCTCATGAAACATCACAGTTAGTGTGATGAAGAATGATTTGAGGGGTTTCCTAGATTATGGGGAAAGAACGGGAGGCAGACAGGCTCTCAATATTTTTTAGTAACAACTGTATACGAAAATCACTATCACCCGGGAATCCCACTCCCTGGAATTTACCCAAAGAATACAGCTTCTCACAATCTACAGATTCAACACAATCCCTATCAAAATACCAACAGCTTTCTTCAATGAACTGGAACAAATAATTCTAAAATTCATATGGAACCATAAAAGACCCCGAAAAGCCAAAGGAATCCTGAGAAGGAGGAATAAAATGGGGGGAATTACACTCCCTGACTTCAAACTCTACTACAAAGCCACAGTAATCAAGACAATTTGGTACTGGCACAAAAACAGACCCACAGACCAGTGGAACAGAATAGAAAATCCAAACATTAACCCAAACATATACAGTCAATTAATATATGATAAAGGAGCCTTGGATATACAATGGGGAGACGACAGCCTCTTCAGCAGCTGGTGCTGGCAAAACTGGACAGCTACATGTAAGAGAATGAAACTGGCCTACTGTCTAACTCCATACACAAAAGTAAACTCAAAATGGATCAAAGACCTGAATGTAAGTCATGAAACCATAAAACTCTTAGAAAAAAATATAGGCAAAATTCTCTTGGACATAAACATGAGTGACTTCTTCAGGAACATATCTCTCCGGGCAAGGGAAACAAAAGCAAAAATGAACAAGTGGGACTATATCAAGCTGAAAAGCTTCTGTACAGCAAAGGACACCATCAGTAGAACAAAAAGATATCCTACACTATGGGAGAATATATTCATAAATGACGTATCCGATAAGGGGTTGACATCCAAAATATATAAAGAACTCATGCACCTCAACAAACAAAAAGCAAATAATCTAATTAAGAAATGGGCAGAGGATCCAAACAGACACTTCTCCAAAGAAGAAATTCAGATGGCCAACAGGCACATGAAAAGATGCTCCACATCGCTAATCATTAGAGAAATGCAAATTAAAACCACAATGAGATATCACCTCACACCAGTGAGGATGGCCAACATCCAAAACACAAACCACAAATGTTGGCGAGGATGTGGAGAAAAGGGAACCCTCCTACACTGCTGGTGGGAATGCAAATTAGTTCAACCATTGTGGAAAGCAGTATGGAGGTTCCTCAAAAAACTCAAAATAGAAATACCATTTGTCCCAGGAATCCCACTCCTAGGAATTTACCCTAAGAATGCAGCAGCCCAGTTTCAAAAAGACAGATGCATCCCCATGTTTATCGCAGCACTATTTACAATAGCCAAGAAACGGAAGCAAACTAAGTGTCCATCAGTAGATGAATGGATAAAGAAGAGGTGGTACATATACACAATGGAATATTATTCAGCCATAAGAAGGGAACAAATCCTGCCATTTGCAACAACATGGATGGAGCTGGAGGATATTATGCTCAGTGAAATAAGCCAGGCGGAGAAAGACAAGTGCCAAATGATTTCCCTCATTTATGGAGTATAACAACAAAGCAAAACTGAAGGAACAAAATAGTAGCAGACTCAGAGACTCCAAGAAGGAACTAGTGGTTACCAAAGGGGAGGGGTGTGGGAGGAGGGCAGGTGGGAACGGTGGGAGAAGGGGATTGTGGGGTATTATGTTTAGTACACATGGTGTTGGGAATCACTGGGACTGCATTGGGGTATGGGTGGGGACTTGATAATATGAGTAAATGTAGTAACCACATTATTTTTTCATGTGAGACCTTCATAAGAGTGTATGTCAATAATACCTTAATAAAAAAATAAAAATAAATTTAAAAAAATCACTATCAATAGCACTGTCACCACTAAAACGAAGGAACTAGGCACTACACACACAGAGTAAATGAGAATGAGAGCATTTAGATTGGGTATATTATCAAGTAGCACTTATAATTCTGAGGCCTCAAACTGTACAGTCCAAAAGCAATTAAAAAGAATGAAGCACAATATGGAAAAGTTAAAGCATGTAGGAGAAGAGGAAGCTAAGGGGCCACTTAAACCTCCAAGTACCTAAGAGAGACTGCATGGGTGATGATGGACAATTGTGCTCAGTGAAAGCAGGAAATGTATCATGAGGAAAGAGACGTAAACTGCAATAAGATAAATTTATTTTATTCTTTAAAAAATAAGATTTTAAGATGCTGGACTACATCTCCAATGGAAGAAGACTATGGCTCTTGAAAAGCATTATAAAAGTAGCTTTCTGATTTCACTTTATATGCTGTTCAGCATCAGAGGATTTGTGAATATGTAGAGATTGAACAAAGGGATGTTTAATTATTTTATCACTGTTACAGCCTAGTGTATTTTAAAATGTCTAAGGTGTACTAAGATATAGTCTTTGCCCTTTGAGAGTTCATAAGCATTTTAATTACATAATATTAATTAAACAAAACTAATATTTAATTGAAATTAATTATGAAAGGCAAGAGTGCATAAGAAAGGTGAACACTGATGATATAAATTTGAAGAGGCACAATGTGTAGTCTATTTTAGAAATTGGGAAAATGGTTTGAAAAGAATTAAAGGCCCTTGCTAAAAATGGGATTATTTCTGATATTTATATCTGGTTATATATAAAGCAGCAGTAGCTCCTTCCTCAAACTGAAGTTGCTTAGTATGTTCTGTTCTTCTGAGTTGATGTTACCTGTTAGCAAATATCTGCTATGGAAGCACAGAGACCATGTCTGCTCAGTCATTTTGGGCCCATAGGGCAACATTTGCACAGACGTTTTTAATTCTCTGTGATAGAGTAGCTTTCC
>JAVSCE010006329.1:0-155461 GCA_032199065.1 Smutsia gigantea | reverse complement strand
GGTCTCTGGACATTTCACTCCACCCCTACTCTACTCCCAGGGTTTACTAGAGATAGGCCCCCCACCCATGGCCCACTTGTTAGATCCCACACCCACCCTCACTGTGAGTCACCTGGCTTGACCCACAGATATTCCTTGGACGACCCCTCCAACATCCTGGCCTCTCATTTGAGCACCCCGTGCTGACCACATCCTCCGGAGCTTCCTGCCATCTTCAGACCACACTCCTACTCTGTGGCCAAGGAGGGACCTCCAAGTCTTTGGCCCCTCGTTCTGAACCCCCACCAAAGCTTATGGGCCCCCTCCCTCCAGCTTATACCCTGTAATCATCACTTCAGCCACTCTTAGCAATATCCCCAAATCCCTCCCTTTCTGTATGGTTTTATGTCACAGAGGAGCCCTCAATGTCTTAAGGAAGCTAGAAGTTAATGTCTCCCCTATAAGACTTGAAGTAGGCACCTAAGACTAGTATGGCAGCTCCATTTTCTGGGGGACTCAACCCCCTTCCAGCTTTCTGCTCTACCATTCTAGGATACAGCCCTTATCCTCCTGGTGCTGTATGACTGCTAGAGCTCCAGCCATCAAATTCAAGTTTCAGGCAGCATGATAGAGGGAAGGGGAAGGGATCAGTAAGGTAACACCATTTCTCTTTTAAGGCTACTTCCTTTGACTCATATATGACACTTCTACTTAGATTTCAATTATCAGAACTTGGCCATGTGACCACCACTAGCTGTAAAGGAAGTTGGGAAATGTAGTCTTCCAGTGGGGGTGGGGTGGGGAGCCCCTTCCTAGCTGAAATGCAGTATTATGTTACTAAAGATAAATATTTGGAAGCCACTGGCAATCCCTGTATCTTAGTTTGGTAGGGCTGCTGTTACGAAGTATCACAGACTGGGTGGCTTAAAGGACAGAAATGTATTTATTCATGATTCTGGAAGTTAGAAGTCCAAGATCAAGGTGTCAGTGTCAGAAGCGTCAGTTCCTTCCGACGCCTCTCTCCTTGGCTTGTAGATGGTCATCTCTCTCCCTGTCTTCACATGGTCTGCCCTCTGTGTGTGTCTGCATCAGAATGTCCTCCTCTTACAAGGAAATCAGTCGTATTGGGTTAGGGCCCACCCTAATAACCTCAGTTTAATTTAATTACCTCTTTAAGACTCTCCAGATAGAGAAAGGTACTAGGGGTTAGGACTTGAACGTACTGATGTGGGGGAGAGACAATTCGGCCCATAACACCCTACTCCATTTCTGATTTCCAAAACCACCTCCACGGGTACATCAAGCCAGCCATTCGTCTTGGAAGAAGCCACAACCCTTACAGCTTGGAGGCTGTCACGATCTTCAAAACTCAAACACACATAAGGGCAGAGAACACTGAAAAAGGGATGAAACGAGTAGAAATGAATTGTCTGGAGACCATGGGGCAGTGCAGATGTGTGCCCTGCCTAAAGGGGGCGGCTGCTGCTACCTCCACCTAATGGCTGCCTCTTGGAAATACAGTCTCTGTGTTAAAGCTCTTGCAAATTTTGTGAAAGAGATGCCAAACATTTTATGTGACTTCCCCAAATTTTATATGATGGCAACTGGTTCATTAAAAAAAATACTTTCCAGGCCAATTATAACACATCCAAGGTATGGACTGGGGCCATGGGCCACCAGTTGCAGTCTCCATTCCGGTTGGATCCTGGAATTCGCCCTGTGCATACTTACTGAGTGCATTCCAAGACTCGGGGCCCTCTCCTGGGATCGGGGACACAGCAGTAAAGGAGGACATGTTTGTTTACTTAAGAGACACACTCAAATGATTGGCATATAAAATATATGTAATTGCAAACTGGTGAGATCTCTGAAACTATAGGAGACAAAAATAGGAACTGGATTAGATTAGATACTGGTCAGGGAAACCCTGTATGTAGGTGATGCAAGGTACCTGGGGGTGAAGGATAGGTAGGAGTAAGGGGAAAGATGTGCCAGAAACAGAAACCAGCATGTGCAAAGGCCCTATAATGCTAGAGAACATGATTCTTTTCCTATCAGGGGAAATGAAAGGTGGGCCAAGAGAGGTGGGAAACCTGGCCTGAAGCATGTAGGACCTAGTAGGCGTTTTAAGGAATTTGGTCTTCATCCTCCCCTCTCCCTGCAACAAGCTAAAGGTAGGTCATGCAGAGGAGGGTTCCATCATACAGATAGTACAGAGGCAGGAAGCAGACTTAGGGGTTTGCTGGCCTCCCGGCTAGGCACGTGGGAGGAGATAAGAGGCCTATACCAGAGACATGGGGCCGAGGAAGGGGCACAGACACGATGACGAGTCCTGTTGAGCTCGGTGGCCTTGGGGAAGGTCTTCACTACCAGGCATCCTTCCACTCTCCAGGGTCCTTTGAAGTTGGCTTCGCTGATGCCGCGGAGAAAATGAGGAGAGTCATTGTAAATCTTAAAGAAGGTAAAGCAGACTCCATCTCCTTCCCCAGGCATACACGTTTAGGCAACCGCTTTCCTAAGACCACAGTCTGCTCCCTTCAGCCCAATTCCCAGTGATCTCTGAGCCCCTTACCCAGCGCGGACCACGCTGCGTCCGGTCCCCGCCCCTTCGACGGAAGGTTTCCTCCTTGGGGTTCGGGATGAACCCCTTCGGATGGGCCTGTCCCAGATAAGTCAGCGTCTCTTCCTGGATCTGTGTACACATGCGCACTGTTAAAGGGTTCCTTCCCCACCGGGCCTCCTAAATTGGTTACTTCTAGCCTGACCACACCTCTCACTGGGCCCCCTAATTAGACCCTTCCCCTCCGAGGATCGCCCAGTGGGTGGGATACCCGTGCCTGGTCCCGCCTCCTTCGCACCAACCTTGTGCGTGCTGCCCTCCGTCCCACCTTCCTCCCCGGCACTGGCTGTAGACGGCGGGCAGCAGGCCCGGCCAGACATCTTAGTGAAATGCTGCAGTCTGGGCTCCACCTACAGGTGGAATGCTGCAGCCTTGGCCCGCCCCACAGGTGGGCCGCGGAAGCCGTTTTCTTTGCCGTTGCGGGAATGCACCCGGCGCAGTAACATCCTCTAGGGTAGATATGGGGAGCTTGAGGCAGGTACCTCCCGCGACCCCCGGATAGTAACGCTTCCTCTCTCCGCAGCGCCGGCCTGCATCCCTCCCTGCGGTAAGCACTTCATTCTGAGCTCACAGTGGCGGGGAAAGGGAAATGGTCGGGGCCAGAACCTGGAACTTTAAGTGGGAGAGCATGGGTGGGCCTCAGAGCCGAAGGAGGCCCGTAAGAGACGGACAAAAAGAAGTAACCAGGTATTGCTCAAACCTCCTACAAGACGGGTCCGAAAGCCAAAGGAAGCCACTAGGAATCCTAGAAACCGGAGAGTGGTGAGAGCCAGCCAGGGAGTGCAGGGAAGGTGGGCCCCCGATTCTGGACAGAGCTCTGGGAGGGGGCCGTGGCTGTGGGACTCGCAGGTTGCCCTGACAGTGTTCCCACCCCGCAGGACTGCAGGAGGTCGCCCGGCGTTTCCACTGCCGCGGGTGCTACTCCAAGGTCTGTGACCTCCCGCTGGACTGCCCAGGTGAGAGGGGTGCGCCCAGAGGGGCGAGAAGGGGCGGGGCCACCCAGGGGCTGACGCGGACCCCCTTCAGTTCAGGACGTGACGGTGACTCGGGGTCGTCAGGCTCTGTTCTCTTGCACTGTGAACTTCCAGCTGCCTGAGGAGGAGATCACCTATTCCTGGAAGTTCGCAGGAGGTGTGAGTCCGGGCGGGGCCGGTGCTAAGGGCTGGGGGCGGGTTTTGCTTCCCTGGAGGATGAGGAGGCAGCCCTCAGGGTGTGGGACTTGGGGTCTTGCCCTAGGTTCAGGCTTCCTGCTAGGAGAGGGATCAAAGTTCAGAAGGCAGGACCGGGGCTAGGGCTCGTTTACCGCCTAAGGGTTTAGGGCGGGAGAGCGAGTAAAAGCCCCGGGGGTGGAGTCAAGGTGGGAGGCGGGGCTAGTGTGGAGTGCGTGCGAATAAGGACAGGGTGTGGCCAGGGCCCGAGGGGGTGTGGTCTACCCCGGGGGTGGGGCTTGCGCGCCGCGGTTGGGCAAGTCTGGACTGTGAGAATCTGACCTGGGCTCGGGCGGGTCCTCGCCTGTCCCGCTGCTTCATGCCATACGTCCCGCAGCTCCGGACTCAGGACCTGACCTACTTCCGAGAGATACCGCGGGCGCAAGGCAACCTGGCGCGGATCCGGCCGGCACAGCCCAGGCACGGCGGGACCTTCTCTTGCGTGATCACGCACGACCAGCAGCCCCTGGCGCGGCTCTATTTCTTTCTTAATGGTACGGGCGGGCCTGCACGGGGACTAAGCTGCGTGGGGGCAGGGACACCTGCTGACGTGCGCGTCCCCGTAGTGACCGGTCCACCCCCGCGCGGGGAGACCGAGCTCCAGGCCACCTTTCGGGAAGTGCTACAGTGGTCGCCCCGGGAGGCAGAGATGATTGAACCCTGGAGGCCTAGTCTGGGCGAGCTGCTGGCCAGGCCAGAGGCCCTGACACCTAGCAACCAGGGCCTGCTCGCAGCTGTTGCGGCCCTAGCATCAGCCAGTGTGACAATTCTGGCGTGGTGAGTCCCTGGGACCCTGGAGTGTCTGGCTCTCTCCTTGCTCGGACCTGGGAGCCCAAGCCCTCAGTCCATCCTCAGTTGTCTGAGCACCCCCATCCCTCCTTTCTCAGACTCAGGAGTCTAGGCCCCCAGGCTCTCCTCCCTCAGATCCGAGTCCAAGCCCACACACCTTTGGGACCCAGGTGTCCATGAGCCAGATTTCTGGCCCCACCCTCTCCCACACGCACAAACGCTTCTTTTGTTTCTCCAGGATGTTCTTTCGATGGTACTTCAGTGGCTACTAACAAAGGCATCTTTTTCTTCCTTACCCTATTTACATCCCTAAAATAAAGGACATCTTTCAGCTCTATGGATTGGTTAGTTTTTGAAGGTGATCCCTGCTGATTCAGGAGAAGGGGCAGCATAACCCTCTGCCCAGGTGAATCTGCCCCCGTGGTGACAGTAACATGTACTGCTGTCAGTGCATGCCCAGACCCTCCTCACACACACACCCAATTTCTGGCAGTTCACCTTAACCTTCACACCTGCAGAAGACACCCTTAATGGAGTCCTTGCTGTCGCCTTGAAAGCTTGCTCCTGCCCAGGGAGGAGGAATTTCCTGTTGTCATGAAGGGCACCCCCATCCACCCAGCTGCTCAGTCAGAAACCTAAGAGCCGTGTTAATTCCTCCCCTGCTTCCAATCTATTTCCAAGCCTCAGCCTTTTTAACTCCTAAATAGCTCAAGAAGCTGCCCTCTCTTTATGGGCCCAGCCACCACCTTCTCTTGTTTGGATCACTGCAGCAGTGTCCTGGCCTTTTATAGCTTTAATAATTTAAATATAAGTTGTCCCTCCTCTATGACAATAGAAGTCAGAGGTGTGTGTCTGGGTATCCTTAAGTATGGATCCCACCGTTTGTTTACTTACCTAGTTGCACCTGGAAATCAAAACAGCTGCCTCTTAGTAGTTTCTGTATTTGCAAACCTGGCAAAGTGTGTGGAATTCAGTAGGTACTTGGTAAATGTTTTTGTGACTGACTGACTGAATCAAAGAATGAATGAAAAGAATGTAAATAGTTGGCACGTGGTAGTGGCTACTGTTGTGGATAGCACAGCTCCAGCATTTTTGACCTGACCAGCAGGAAGGCTGGAGATCTGTTCACTGAAATAAGGGAGACTGCTGGAGAAGCAGTTTTTGTGGGGATTAAGGAGGAGGAAAGGGAGGACAGATGACAAAGTGGGTTTAGTTACTAGGTCTCCAAGTGGAAATGTCTTGGAGGCAGTTGGGCATAATAAGTCTGGAATTTAGGGGCAAAGTCTGATTTGAAGATTAAAGAAGTTTCAGAGTCCCATCTCCAGGCATGGAGCACGAATGAGGCATTCAGGGCCATAACACTGGATGAACAGAAGAAATCAGTGTAGATAAGAGAAGTGGATAAGAAGAGGTTTCTCCGAAGTTACGCAGTCAGCAACATTTAAGAGGAGCCAAGAAGGAAAACTGAGGGGAGCAAGGCAGCTGTGGTATTCTGAAAACAAATGAAGAGCGGAGACAGTGATACCTGGGTCCGATGTTGCCAAATCATGAAATAGGAGGCCCAAGAATTGGCCACTGGTTTTAGCACCATGGATATCATTGGTGAACTTGACAAGAGCAATTTCAGTGGAGCCATGAGGGCAACTATCTGCTTGGCGTGGGTTTAAGAGTCGGTGGGAGTCAGCATCATTAGTCAGGGAAATGCAAATCAAAACCAAAATGAGAAACCACTTCACCCACTAAGATGGCTGTAATAAAGTGAGGTAATAACAAATGTTGGCGAAGATGTAGACAAATCGGAACCCTCATACTTTGCTGGTGGGAATGTAAAAATGGTGCAGCCACTGGAAAACTGTCTGGCAATTCCTCAATAAAGTAAAGAGTTAACAATATGATCCAGTAATGCCTTTCCTAGAGGATTCCACCTAGGAGAATTAAACCTATGTCCACACAAAAACTTGAACATGAAAGCTCACAGCATTATTCACAATAGCCAAAAATTGGAAACATCCCAAATGTACATCAACTGGTAAATGGATGAAATGTGACCCATCCCTGCAATGGGACATTATTTGCTGATATAAAGGAATGAATCAGTGATACATGCAACACCAAGGATAAATCTTGAAAACACCCTAAACCAAAGAAGCCAATCACAAAAGAGCACATCATATGATTCCATTTACAAGAATTGTCCAGAACAGGTTAAACCTATAGAGGCAGGAGGTAGGTTATGGTTGCTTTGGCGGGTGATGGTGGGGGTACATAGAGGGGTGAGGAGTGACTGCCAGAAGCTAACCGGGTTCCTCTGCGTGATGAAAATGTTCTAAAATTAGATTATGGTGATGGCTGCACAAATCTATAAACTTACTAAAGACCATTGAATTACATGCTTTAAGTGGGTGAACTTTGTGGGAGGGAAGTTGGAGACAAATACAACTCACAGGAGTTTTGCTATAGAAGCGGGCCAGTAGCTCAAGGGCAAACTGAGGTCAAGACAGGTGTCTTAAAAATCAGAGAGTGAGGAAAGGGGCTGGGGAGGGTGGGTGGGGAGGGAGAAGGGGATTAAGGGGCATTATGATTAGCACACGTAATGTAGGGGGGCACTGATGGACAGTGACTGCAATGGGGTATGGGGGGACTCGATAATAAGGGTGAATGTAATAACCACATTGTTTTTCTTCTGAAACCTTCATAAGAGTGTATATCAATGATAGCTTAATTAAAAAATAACACATTTCAGCAAAAAAATAATGTAGGGGGGACACGGAGAAGGCAGTATACCACAGAGAAGACAAGTAGTGACTCTATAGCATCTCACTATGCTGATGGACAGTGACTGCAATGGGGTATGTGGTGGGGACTTGATGGGGGAGTCTAGTAACCACAATGTTGTTCATGTGACTGTATATTAATGATACCATAATAAAAAAAAATCAGAGAGTGACAGCTCCTTTGGATGTCGGTGGGACAGACCCCAGAGGGAGGGAAAAACTGGAGAGCAGGTGAGAAGCAGGGTGCAATGAGAGCTGAGGTGAGGTCTAGCACCCAGGTAGGGGGCTGGGGTGGGGGCTGGGGTGGGGGTGGGGGCTGCAGCGCAGGGAGTTTAGCCTCAGGAATGGGGAAGGTGGCCTATGTGGCCACAGATGACATGAGTGGGGAGATGTGGAGGTGGGGACTCTGAAAGTTCTTGTCACCTCTGCTTTCCCAGTGACATAGGAAGCAACCAAAAGAGAAGGTGCTGGGGTTTGGGGAAAGAAGAGTGAGTCAGCTTTCTTAGTGCGGGAGTGGAAGGAACACAGGGCCTAACGGGGGTGGGGGGGTGGGGGGGGCAGGTAGCAGGCATTCTGGAAGGTTCTGTGAAGTTGAGCAAGCTCACCCTTGCAACAACCCTGACCCGTGGGAGTCATAGTCTTATTTTCCCAAGAGGCAACTGAGCCTCCGAGGAAGGAGGACGTCCTGTCTGGGCCCAAACAGCTGAAACCCAAGACTGAGCCACAAATCCCCAATTGTCAACCACGGAGCCCCCTCCGTTCTCAAAAAAGGTGGAAGCTCAAAAGAAAATAAATAAAATTATTTATTACATCCTAATCACACAGTACAAATGGAGATTAAATAAGAACAGGGAGAAAATGGGGCCCAAGACAGTATGTGGGCACCATTGTCCCCCTGCCCCTAAAAATCTACACCCTTATTAATAAATACCCTTCCCCAGAGACCCAGAAGTCCCAGCCCCAAAGCAGTCCAAGCTGAAGAATCTTGGGTTGACCCCCTCACCTCTTGGAGGAGGGAAACTGAGGCCCAGAGAATCACCCAGCAAGTTCGTGGCTCCCGACCTGGAAGGTCTCCTCTTGCCTCCACTGAGCTCCCCTGGACGGGCACTCCGCGTGCCTGACTCACACCTGCACGCGGTAGCCCCCCGCCCGCCGCCGGCACAGCCTCCTTACGCCCACCCAGTAGAGCGTCAGCATGACCGCCCAGTACCCCACGTAGGCGCCAGCCCCAGCGGCCAGGTGGCAGGCCTCGGCGCCCCGGGCAGGGCCGCTCCAGTCGGCCCGGGCCTCGTGCACCACACTGCGGACCAGGCCCCCGAGCAGCAGGAGCGCCCAGAGCGCCAGCGGCAGCACCGGGACGTAGTTGGCGGCCAGCTTCCGCCGGCCCGACGTGCCCCAGCCGCTCTGGTTCATGGTGGCCAGCGCCAGGAACTTGGCAGGCAGCAGGCCGCACATGTAGAGGGGCGCGTAGAGCGAGAGCAGCACCATGCGCAGGCAGCCGCGCAGCCAGGCCGCGAAGGCCGCCTTGGCCAGCGCCACGCCCTGCACGCACAGCAGCACCCACAGCAGCGCCCACGGGCGCCCCGCGTAGAACAGCCGCAGCACCGTGGCCGCCACGAAGAAGGGGAAGAGGCCCGAGACCACCGCCTCGTAGGTCATCCACGCGTGGTGCCGGTGCCACCACAACGCGTTGTACAGCCACTCGCGGAAGTACGACTTGGACCAGCGCGTCTGCTGGCTGAGCCAGCGCAGGAAGGACGAGGGTGTCTCCGAGTAGCAGCGGGACCGGGACGTGTACCTGGACCGGGGAGGGGACAGGGCGTCGGCTCGGCTCTCCCGGGGCCCGGGCCTGGCAGGAATCCAGAGCCAGGAATGCCCACGGCGGGTGGCCACTGGGGGAGCTTGCCTAACTTCTGGGTCTCGGTGCGGCATATGTGAAATGGGACCAGAGCCATTGCTTCCTCACAGGGCTACGGTGAGGACTGGGTGCCCATCCCATTAAATGCCAAGTGCTTAGGGCGTGGACACTGTACTTGCTCAATAAATGCAAGCTGCCGCTGCTACCTTTAATATGACTAATATCGCTGTTGCCATTACTAACATCATTACGGTTACTGACACGATTACTAAGCTATCACTAACCTATTACTAATACTCTTGAGCTTGCTGTTATTGGCGGGCGTCATGGTGAGGAGCAAGCCTGGCTGGGTTCCCACCTAGCGTAGCCCAAGTGTTAGAGCTCAAAGGGAACCATCTGCCTCCTTCCGGTGGCGGTGGCAGACATCACTAATCAATCCCTACCCGGTTCCAGCCAAGCCCACACAAGGCCGGGATCCCTCCTATGGGCAGTCAGCAGGTGGCCACCTGCTGTTGTTTGTTAGGAGGCCTCAAGCTATCCTGTGCCCACGAGTATTACCTGACAGTGTCCAGTCTCCTTCCTCTGTGTCACTTGGCACCCTGCAGGGCCTCCCTGCTCCTGCCCTTGCCTCCTGCAGGCTGCACGCTACAGCTGCCACCAGGGTCCTGTTCCAACAGGTCACGCCTTCCCCCAGCCCCTCCATGGTGCCCTCATCTTAGTTCAAAGGTCTCACCTGGCCCACAGACCTTCTAGGGTACCCCGCTGACTCCCTGTCCTGCTCTCCTGACACTCTTCCCCAAGCTGTTACTCCAGCTGCACCATTTCGGTCTCCATCCCTACCTTTCCTCCACACCCTATTTAACATTTTATGGCCTACTCGGGAACTTCCTGTCCCCTTACTGGCTTTATCTCCAAAGTATAGATCATTATCTAACATACCATAAGTTCTACTTATTTATCTTGTTTATTGTCTATCTCCCCAACCAATGCAAGCATGAATTTGTGTCTCTCCTGTTGACTGGTGCATTCCCAGAGCTTACAGCACCTAATGAGCATCTGCCAAGTGAGGGGTGCATGGGTTCCCTTGGTGCGCCTCAGGTTCTCTCTGGCCCCTTCACAGGGTCTGGCTTTGTCGAAATAAATTTCTCCTGAACTTCACCCAGTTAAGCCCAAGTCTCACTGAACTACACGCCTTCTTCATGCAGCACTTGCTAGAATGCAGGTGCCCTCTCCTGTCTCACTCTTCCTCTTCACAGCTCCCTCACCAGTTAGATTCCATTCTGTTCCTCTCTTTCCCTTTCCACCTCACTCGGAGTCATCTGTGCCTCCGTGGTAGAGCCATCTCCCCATCACACATTGTATCTTTTAGGTGGAATTCCCCACCTCACTTTGACTCATTTGGTGGAGTCCACTGGATTAGGCGGTTCAATGTAAATGCCACTCCTGCCCTTCAGAGTATCTCCCGTTCTCCCCTAATGTCTCACGTAGGGCCCATTGTCCTGCCAGTTACTTGGGGTTTGGAGAATTCCCAACACACACACACACACACATGCTCTCTGGGATACTCATTGGCCCCTCCTGCCATACCCGCCGACACCCGGTCCCCTCAGCTCACTTGGTGGCATAGCCCATGCTGAGCATGCGGTTGGTGAGGTGCCGGTCATCCCCAAAGGTGCAGTGGGTGCCCAGGAACTTCTGGTTGTACCAGGCCTCAAGGAACTGCTGCAGGAGATTGTTTCTGTACAGGCCTGGTGGGGGGCAGCGAGTAGGCCATCAGGCTCTGCGGTCACCAACATCCTCCCCAGGCTCATCTTCAGCCTCCAACCCCATCCTCAGGCAGCTCGATCCCAGTTGCAGCCCCAATGCCAGCATCAGCAGCCCAATCCCGTTCTCAGCACCAAATCCATCCTCAACCCCAGACCCATCCCAGACTTACTCCAATCCTGTCCCCAACCCACATACACACCCACCCTGACAGCAAACAACCCCACGTCCTCAGCCCATGTCCATTCCCAGCCCCAGCCCCATCCGAAAGCCCATGTGCAACCGCAACCCTGACCTTGACTCTGACGCCATCCCGTCCCCTTCCCCAGCCCCTGTCCCCATTCACACCCTTTCTCCAATCCCATTCCCAACACCTCCAACTTCCAATATTACCCCTACCCCTAATTCCTGCCCCAGCCCCATCTTTGTCCCTAGTCTCAATCAAATCCTCACCCTTTCTGGCTGTCCTTTCCCTCCCCACCCCATCTGTGGCCCTCCAAGCCCTGTCGCTGCTCACCCAGTGGACCACTGATGCAGGACACACAGTGAAAGTAGCTCTGACAAGCCCGCTCCACATTGAAGGCCACCCAGTACCGCAGGCTGCTTAGGAAGCTGACCCAGGAGTCCAGAGGGTTAAGGATCCGCACGTCCCCACCAACAGCTCCTACCCGGGGGTCCTCATCCAGCACCCGGGCCAGCTCCAGCAGCGCCATGGGGTCCAGCCTTGTGTCTGAGTCACAGACCTGTGGGGTGGAAGGGGCCAGGATGAGGCCAGAGCCCTGCACAGCGCTGGTGCTTGAGAGGAGGGCCCCAAGAGGTGGGAAGCAGCTGGACACTCTGTAGACAATCTGAACATAACTCTGAATTCTTTAGTCATTTTCAATGCCTAATCACATTTTAAGAGGACCTCCCCCCCCACTGCAAGCCAAGACTCATGACCCATACCCTTGTATAATACCCTCCACTGGTGGGTGGGTGAGACCTGTGACTTGCTTCTAACCAACAGACTATAGCAAAAATGATGGGATATAATGCCATGATTATACCTCAAATGGAAATGGTGAGTTTTGCAACGTACTTAAGATCCCTAATCTGTTGTGATTTCCTTGGGTGAGCCTGACCTAATCAGGCGAACCCCTTAAAAGCCGGTTTAGAAGTCAAAGACTTCCTCTTGCTGGCCTGGAAGAGGCAAGCTACCACAAGTTCTATACTGCAAGAAAATGAATTCTGCCAACACATGAGCTTGGAAGAGGCCCCTGAGCCTTAAATAAGACCCAAACCAACTCCAGCTGACATGATCATAGCCTGACGATACCCTGAAAAGAGGATCCAGTTAAGCTTTGCCCAGACTCCTGATTCATGGCAACTATGACATAATAAATGTGGTGTTTCAATTTGCCAAATTTGTGGTAATTTGTCATGCAGCACTAGAAAACTATTACAGTGCATGACTGAATGAATCTCTACACCAAATGGATGAATGAGTAGACTACATGAAAAAATGAATCTCTATATTGAATAGAAAAATGGATGAATAAGTCGACAAAAGAATCTGAACACTGAATCAGTGAAGGGACTAAATGAACAAATCTCTACACTGAAGGGATAAGTGAATGAATAAATGATCTTTCCATATTGGAGAGACAGATGCATGTATGAGTGAATACGTGAAAGAAAGAATTCCTACAGTGGATGAAGAAAGGAATGAATCTATGTTGGATGGCTAAGTGAATGAATCTTTAGATTGGACGGATGGATGGATGGATGGATGGACGGATGGATGAGTGAATGAACATAAGAAAGTCTGTATCCAATGAATGAATGAATGAATGGGAAAAGGTAGAATCGAATGAATCTCTACACTGAACGGATAAATAAATGAACAAAATGAATGCATGATCTCCATTTTAGTGGATGGATGGATGGATGGGTGACGGAGAGAATCTCTACACTAAATGGATGAATGAATAAGGGGAGGAAGGAGAGGTTCATTACAGTCTCTGCAGTGCACGAAGGACCCCAAGGACGATTTGGGGCGTGAGGCTCACGGTCGCGTGAGGGCGCTGTCCACTCACCTGCACGTAGTCCACCAAGTCTCCGAGCGCCTTGAAGGCGGTGTACATGACCTCGCGCTTGCCGCCCCAGCGCTGCGCTACGCACACGCACCTGCGCGTCCTCACCAGCGCCTCCACGGCCAGCCTCCCGGGATCCTCGGCCTCCACCTCCCGGTAGGCGCCCGCGCCCGCCGCGCCTGCCGCCGCCGGTTCCCAGGGCTGGTGGTAGTTGCCGTCCCACACGTAGGTGGCAGGGTCCTCGTCGGCGAAGACCTCGCGGAACATGTCGACCATGTAGAGGTCCTCGGCGCGGTTGCCGTCCACCACCATGAGGACGCGCAGCCGCGCGCGCGGGTACTGCAGGGCGCGGGCGGACACCAGGCACTGGCGCAGGTACGCTGGGTCCTCCTGGTACGCGGAGATGGTCAGCGCCACGCTGCGGGCCCTAGCCGCGTCCAGGGGCCCCCGCGACGCCGCCCGCCGCGCTGCCGCGTCCACGCGCCTGTGCTCCAGGTATGCGAAGAGGCTCTGCGCCACCAGGTGCGCGGAGAGGAAGGCCCCGTAGAGACCGAAGGCCAGGAGGCCATAGCTATCGGAGGCCAGCGGCACGCCGGCGGCATAGGCCCAGGTCATGAGGCCCAGGATGAGCAGCGCGAAGGCTATGGTCAGCACTCGCCGGGCCAGGCCGGAGCAGTGTCGCGCTGCCGGGGTGGGCTTGGGCACGTCCTGCTGGGCGCAGAGAGACGCGGGTAAGGGGAGAAAGAGTCCTGAAATCCTCCTCTGGGGAGGGGACACCTTCCCCAAGCAAATGATTACATTCCTTTTTGTAAAGAAAATCCCCTGGGGACTACAAAGTTATTTTCATTAATGAAAATAATTATAGAAAACAACTATCAAGGCTTAGTGCCTGATTATATTGATACTAATACCTTTCCCCCACATTTTTAACAGCTCTTAAATCCAGGAGGATCACACTCAATGGAGTGTCACACCTTAATTAACAGGGGTTCCCCCCTTCCTAATGGCACATAAAATAACAATGCATCTTACAATCAAAGGTTTCTTAGTGTTGAGGCAATAATTGTAATAATAATATACATCTAAAAAAATAATGCAATGTGAAATGTTCTGGGCCCTGCTATAAAACCCTTCATAGGAACTAACTTTTTTTAGACCTCACAACAGCCCCAGGAGGTAGGTACCCCATTTTACAGATGAGGCAACTAAGTGACACAGAGGCACAGAAACCTGCCCGAAGTCACACCTGGAAAGCAGAGAAGTGGGGATTTGAACCCTAAGAATCAAGTCACTGAACCACAGCCTTCTAGGCTGGCATTAGTCCTCAGGGGACCCCTGTGGGACAGTGTGGACTGTCACCATACAGATAGCAAAACTGAGGACCAGTTAGCAAGGAGGAGCGGCTTGTTGTAGGTAATGAAGCTCACAGGGAGAGAATGCTTAACTCTGAGTTCTCAAAGGCATGGCCTATTCTCCACCACCCAGCTCCCTACCAGGGCCAGGTGCCCAGGACATGTTGGACTAGCTCGGACTCAGAGGGGAGGCATGCCTCTGTTTTCTCATCTGTTACATGGGGATTTAGCCCTTTGCATATGCCAAGCACTGCTCCATGTGAGACAGGTCCTGTTACAGACGAGGACACCAAGGTGCAGAGAGGTGTCTTTTCCCGTCCAAGGTCACTCAGGCAGTCAGGCTCCCTCGTCCTCTATGGTGAACTGCCTCCTGTGTCACCAGCTCCACCTCACGGGCTGTTACGAGTTAAGTAAGTCCTCAAAATATACATCTGCGCTGTCCAACACAGGAGCCACCCGCCATATGTGGCACTGAGCACCTGAAATGCAGCCCGTACAGCTAAGGAACTGAATTTTTAGTTTTATTTTATTTAAATACTTAAACTTAGAAACTGATATTTGGTTCAGTTATTGGAAAGCATGTAAGGGTGTTTGGACCGAGTGGGTCTGTGACACTTTTTTCAACTGTAAATTTTATGAAATCTAAATACAGATCAGATATCTCCAATGAAAACATAGCACCTGCATGAGATTAGTTACACATCTGGATTTTGAAGTGCAAAAAAAAAAAGGAAAGTAAACTATCTCATTAATGTGTTTATATTCATTACCTACTGAAATAATATAGTCGATATGTAGCAGGGGCGGGCACACTACAGCCCTCAGGCCACATGCCTGCTGCCTTTTTCATTCCAGTCCTGCAAGCTAAGGCTAGTTTTTGTTTTTAAATGGTTGAAAAAATAAAAACAATAATATTTTGTAACACATGAATAATATTATATGAAATTCAACTTTCAACATGCTTAAATCAAGTTTTATCGGCCCACAACCATGCTCATCTGTTTACGTATCATCTATGGCTGATTTCACACCACATCAAAGTTGAGTAATTGCAATAGAGACCTTATGGCCTACAGAACCATCATACAAAAGCGAATGATGACCTCTGATACGCTGGGTTCAATAAAGTATAGTATTAAAATTATTTTCACCTGTTTTCTTTTTACTTGTTTTAATGTGGCTACTAGAAATTTTTTAATTATGTCCATGGCTCGCATCATGTTTCTTTAGGATAGAGCTAAGGTCGAGCTTGTAACTGGTGCTAGTAGCCACTCGGTATTAACCACTATTACCATGTCCTCTGGAGCCCTTCTCTATCCCTTTGCCCTGAACCTGGCCCTGCCTGAGTTGGTATATAAACAGGAGTGGTCCCGTTCATGCTGGGGATCTCCCATATAAGTGGGCATCTGGAGAATTCTAATCCCAGCACCACGAAGGAGCACACGTGTATGGGCTGCGGACACCCCCACCCCCACACATACACGGAGAGAGACGCACAGGCTGTGCCCACGTAGGAAACACTCATGTTCTGGATGACTCCAGACACCTGCTCTTAGAACTTGGTGATACAGAGACCCAACAGCTAAAGGGGTGAACATGGGGACACAGCCCTCCAGCAGGAAGGAACTACACCGCGGAGAGATGCCTGTGAGTCAGAAGCAAAGGGACACTGTCCGAAGAAATAGTAGCGGTTGGCATTGAACCATATGAAATTGCCATTTTTACAGTTCAAAACTAACCAGATACCGGCGATTTCATTTAGCTCAAGTTAATATTTATGGGACACATCAAAGTAGAAATACGGACCCACGTTGTCAGGCCAGTATAGCTCTTCCTCTCTCCCCAGCTCCCCGGAGCACAGACAGACCCGTATTTAGAGCGAGATAAGCATGGACACGTCCATCTCACAGGTCTAGGCGCGCTGGCCCCCTGCGCCCCCGAGGCCCGGCCCCTCAGCCTCCCGGGGTCACCGCCCCCACGCGCCCAGCACACACCTGTCTCATGGCCGCGTCGCCCCGCGCTCTCCTCGGCCGCCGTCTCCCCGCGCCAGGAGCCGGGGGTCATTTGAAGCCCAGAGCAGGCGGGGGCGGAGGCGAGGCTGACGTCAGACCCAGCCCCGTCAGGGGCTCTGAGGTCACGACCCGGCCGGCGGCCGCACCCGCTTCCCGCCAGCGCCCCCCGCCGCGCCTCCCGGCCCGGGGCCGCCCCTGTCTCCCTAGTCGCCCCCATCGCGCCCCAGCCGCGGACTCCTCGGCCCTCCCGGTCTCGGCGTCGCCCTCCACCCCCGCGGCTCTGCCTCGGCGCGCTCTCCCCTGGCCCCACGCCGGACTGTGCCCCTCTCGCCCCCCGCACGCCCCCCGCCTCCTCTCCCCCGCCGCCGCCACCCTCCGGTCCCCAGGACTCGTCTCGGCCGCGGCCGCGCGGAAGGCCGTGCGCCCACGTGCCCGGGCAGGGGTGGCTGCGCGCGGGCTTGTGAGGCCTGCGGTCCGGAACTGGAGCTGAGGGTCGCCGCTCGGGGCAGCGCCTCCCTGGCGGAGTTGCGCGTGCCTGTCCGTGGGTGCGCGTGCCAGGGGCTGGGGCGCAGGGACCTGTCGCCCAGGGGCTAGGGCTGAACTCAGAGAGTCCACCCTGAGTCAGAGTGAATGTGGGCGTGGCCTCCCTCAGGCCAAAGAGAGGCATCTGGGGCGTCGGAGCCCCCAGGCTCTCAGGGTCAGGAGACTCAATAAATGTCATTGTTTCCATGCGTTTCTTTCCATGACTTAAAAAAAAAATCTGTGTATCTAATTCTCTGCTCCTCTTACCATAAACTGATAAGGTCCATCTGCGTACAGCTGCCTCTCCCCGTGTCCCCCTGCGTGCTGACCCTCCATTCCCCCCTCCTTCCCTCTGCCTTCCTCTGAGTCCCGGGCGTTTTGTCTCTGTCTCCCTGGCTGTTCCTCTGTCCGTCTGTTATCAGGTTCTCCCTGTGGGCTCCTGTCTGTTGTTCTCCATGCTTCCCTGTCTTTTCTCTGTGTGTATCCATTCCTCTGAGCTTGTGTCTCCCTCTAAATTTCTCTCAGTCTCCCTGACTCTTACTCTGTCTCTCTTTCTTTCTGAGTTGCTCATCCTTTGTCTGTCTTCCTCTCTTACTCTCCTTGGGTTTCTCTGCCGTTTTTTGTATACGTCTATCTCCTTCTCTCTGGCTATCTGTATGCTTATCTGTATTTTTTCTTGTCTCCCAGTTCTTGTTTCTGTTTCTTCCTGTCCCCCTCAGGGGCCAGCCAGCTCTTTCTCCTTCCTCTGCTTCCCTGGCATCTCTGTGTATCTGTTTCTGAGGAGCTGTCTGTGTAGGTGTCCCTCTGTTTCTCTGACTCTGTCTCTCTCATTCCCTGTTTCTCTGTTTTTCTGTCCCTAAGTCTTCATCTCTCCCTACTGCTCCAATTTGTCCAGCCTGTCCATAACTTTCCCCTGCAAGATGTGAAGTCCCCACTCCCTGGGTTTTCCCGGGGAGGCAGGGTGTGGGGGCCAGCCCAAGCTGGGCCTTTCCCTGGGCCTAGCTGTCAGGGAGAAGACGGCCAGTTCAGGGCCCCAGTGAGATGCACCGCCCACCTCACCAGGGCGGGCCACATCTCTGACGCTGCTGCCAGGAGCCTGGGCCACCGCCTGGTGTCGGGCTGTGTCAGGATGATGGGTCCTCCAGTGGGAGCAGAGCCCAGAGCCAGAGGGGAGGGTGATTCCTCTACCCCGGCTGGGGTGGGGAGCAGCCCAGGCTCCATTCAGTGCCGGGCATTTGGCGGCCCAGCCCCCACTCCGCCCTGCCCGGGTGGAGCAGCTGTATAAAACCAGATGTTTCTAAAACCAGAGTGTGGTTGAGGGAGGAGGGACCAGGGCTTTAAACCCCAATGGTTTCTTCCTCCAGACCTAGGAGTCCAGGTCTCCAGCCCCCTTCGCCCTCAGACTGAGGACTCCAGGCTCCCAGACCCTCCTTCCTCAGACTGGGGACTCCAGGCCCCCAGATCCTCCTCCCTCCCAGCTAGAAGCCCAGGTCCCCAGACCCTTCTCCCTCAGATCCAGATGTCCAGTCTCCCAGAATTCCCTGCGGGGACTGATGACCCAGGCTGGAAGCAGCCAAGACAAGAGCTAAAAGACACAGGTGACTCCAGCACTCCCACGGGAGGCAGGGGCTGTGGCAGCATGACTCTATCCGGCTCCCCGTCCCTGAGCCCCTGACTCAATGGGGGCCAGTCTCTGCTCCCTGCCCTGGGTCCGCAGTGGCCCTCTCAAGCTCTCCATCATTCTCAGAAAACCTCACGCTGTGGTTTACAGAACACTATGACAGAAGGAACATAGAGTGGGGAGATAATAAAGCACAAATGGAGAAAAGGGAGAAAACATTTGCTCACTGTAAGGACATTGCCCACACCGCTGACGGGCCGGGCTCCTGGCTGGGTGATGCCAGGCACCCAGAGATGACTCAGACTGGGCCCTGCCCTGGAGGAGATGCCAATCTGGTGGAGGAGACAGCTGTGTAAACAGAGGACCACAGACCAGTGCAAGGATGCCCCAACCCAGCTGGAGAGTCAGAGAGGGCTTCCTGGGGGAGGTGATATCCTAGAGGAACTGGGTCCTGACTGATGAGGAGTTAGCCAGGGTAAGAGCAGGGACAGGGCTACGGGGCAGTGGGAGGGAAGGTGGAGCAGAAGGGCACCCAGGGAAAGAAATGTCCTGGCCAGTCAGGAAAGTACAGGCAGGGGGGCATTATGGGAGCATAAATGGTGACGCACAGGGCTGGGATGGGGTGCATGGCAGGGCCCACCACATGCAGGGGTTTGAGGCTAGGACTTTGTCCCCAGGCACTGAGGAAGCATGGGAGGGCTGGGAGTAGGAAAAGCACGGGAGCAGCTCTGGGCACCTGGGAGGGACACTCTGGCGGGGGACATTTGGCCAGGGTGTCTGGGTGGCAGGTCATACCAGGGTCTTCTCTGGGCGACGGAGCTCTGGGTCTGAGCTTGGTTGCAGATGGAAGCTGTGTGATTAGAGGACACTCAAGTGCAAATTGGACTTGTGCAGAGGTCCACGAGAAAGCCAGGGGAGCAAGGAGTCTAGGAGGAGAAGGGGGACATGTGGCGGACTCCCTGAGCCTTTCATTCTGACATTGGCCTCATTTCGGGCAGGTACTCCTTGGCATGATTACTTGCCTCCTGGGCGACTAGGAACTTAAAGAAATCTGTTTTATTAAATGCTTCAGTCCAGGTGAGTGATTTCTCTGCAAGGTGTACTGAGAGACTTTTGAGAATCTAGATGCAGAGAGCCAGTGGAGAGAGGAAGGGAGGAGGGGGTAGATGGAGGGAGCGGAGGGAGAAGGCAGGGAGAGAGGGAGGAGGGGAGGGGAGAGGAGGGAGGGGAGGAGAGGGGCTGGACACCTGACCACCCCGTTCAGGATGGAAACCTGCCCTGCCCTGCTGGGGAATCCTGAACCGTCCTCCACTTTTTCTTTGCTCCACAGTGTTGGTAAGTTCCTGCATAGGGTATAACTTGTCCGTTTATGATCTTTTTTGAACACTGTGTGTCTCCCTTGTTAGAATGCAAGCTCTACCCTGGCAGCAGTCTTTGCCCATCTTGTTCATGACTCTATTTCTCAGGGTCTGGACTGGCACTGGGTACGTAGGAGGTGCTCAGTACGTGTGTCCCGTGAATGAGTGAGATCGCGATGAAGGGTCAGAATGGCAGGTGGAGAGGAAAGAGAAGAGAAGGAAAAGGGAGGAATGAGGGAGGAGGGAGAGGGGAGGAGGGGAAGGGTGGGGGAGTGGAAGGGAGAGAGCCTAGCGCTGGGGACCCCCTACCCAGGGGCTGGGGTGGGGGGGTGCCTGTCAGAGTGGCCAGTGCTGAGAGCCATGGGTGAGGAGCTCCCAGGGTGGTGGAACCCTAGGCAAGACGCCCCAGGATCAGCAAAGATCCATATCTGGAAGTGAGAGCCTCTGGACTTCCAGGAACTCTGAGGGCCTGGCTCGGGGCCCTCAGGGGAGCCTGGTTGGGCACGGTTCCCCCCTTGCCCCCGAGTTCTGGGAAACACCTAAGCCTCCAAGATTCTGCAGAAATCCTGGGAGGAGATGACTGTGCACCCACCTTCTGCCTTTGGAAGCCATGGGATCTCTGGGCCCTGTCTGGCCACCACCCTATCCCCCCACCTCCACTTCACCAAGCTGAGGATGCTTCCTCTACTGCGCCTGCTCTTTTCCTTGGAGGGAACAGACAGAAAGAGCTGGAGAGAGCTAGAGGGAGGCTTCTGGTTTCTGCATGCAGCTCTATGCTCCACCAAGAAGCAAGACAGGAGGGGTCTCATTTTCCAGAAGGAGAAATCAGGGCCTGAGAAGAGCAGTTTCCTGGCCAGAGTAATGTGGCAAGGAGGAGGCAGAGCCAGCTGAGATCACTGAGGGAAGAGGGGGCTGGGGGCCTGGGTCCCGGGTCTGAGGGAGGAGCGTTGGGGGCCTGGGTCCCGGGTCTGTGGGAGGGAGGGGGGGCTGGGGGCCTGGGTCCCGGGTCCGAGGGAGGGGGGGGTCTGGACCCCCGGGTCTGAGCGAGGAGGGGTTTGGGGCCAAGAGGAGGGGCATATGGGACCTGTGGTTCCGAAAGAAGAGAGATCTGGCCCCTGGACTCTTGAGTCCGTCACCTGTGAGCTCTGACAAGAAAATGTTTGAGACCCAGGTTCCCCCTGCCAAAGTGGTTTTAGCTCTGTGCCTTCCCCACTGCCTTCCCCAAGTCCCCGTGGTTCCCTGTCCGCCATGAGTCGTGGGTCTGCTCCAGACACAACAGTCTGAGTCAGAAGGTGGATGTGAGGACGGGGAGCCTGACGTTGGCCTGGGTCCCCCAGGGAGGAGCCCCCCTCTCGTTCCCCTGAGCGTCTTTCCTCCCCTCTGCCAAGTGGGAATGTGTCGGGTCATCCGCACAGGGTGGCCCTTCAGTTTAAGAGAGGGCGTCTTGCCGGCCCCCTGGGTTTGAGATGAGAGTTAGGTGTTCCTGAGTCAGCATAGCGGCCTAGGGTCTTCATGACTGACTCAGGGGACCACGGGGGGACCTTTCTCTCTGGCCTGGGGAGTTAACCAGGTGGGGGTGGGAGGAGCCCCATGCCCCGGAGCCAAAAGCTCCTGGGTTCCAAAGCCGGTGGCTTCAGGCAGGCCACGTCCCACGGTCCCCTCCCCGCCCCAGACAAGGGAAGCCCGGTGTCAGGCGGATGTGCACAGACAGGCCTGGCTGGTCATCCCCAGAATCCCAGGCCCCAGCCTCCTCTGTCTCAAGGCGGGGGAAAGACCCTCCCACTCCAGGCTATTTCAAGGAGCCTGGTGCAGCAGGAAGCTCAGAAAAGTTTAGGGAGCAGACTGGCAGCACGCAGCCCAGCGTGTCATTGAGGGCGTGCCCTGGGGAGTCCGGAGAGAGGAAATCTGGAGCAGAAGCCTGGAGGCCCCGTCAGTTCTGCAGCCACCGTCACCTGGTAGCCTCAACCGCAATGCCTTCCTTTCCGAGTAATGCCTGAGAGAGAAAGAGGAAATAACGCCACCATGGTTCTCTGCCTACTGCTGGCACCCAGGTCTCATCCTGACTGACACTCTCCCCATCTCCATGATGAGCTCCATTTACCAAATGCTGAGACCGGGACTCGGCGAGATGAAGGAAGGTGCCCAGGAGCACGTAACCAGGACGCGGTGCCACCATCTGCTCTGCTCTTGTCACCGCGCAGCCGCGGTTCTGCCAACTGGTCTGTGCGCACCAGGGCATCTTAGCCATTTGTGGGCATTTGCTAAAAATACAGATGACAGCCCCCTCATCCCATATATATTCTGAGTCAGTGAGCTCAGGGCCCCAGAAATGACTTGAGCCAGTGCCCCCGACAGTTCTTGGGCCTTGTAAAGTTTGAGAACCATGGTCCACGGGTTTCAGAGTGAGGTCAGCTGAACGATTCCCCGATATGTTGACTGTCTAAGGGAGGTTCCAGGAGGAAAGAAGGCTTCGAGGCGGTGGAAGGGCAGGTCTGATGGGAAGGCCCAGGTCGCTACAGTCTGGGTCTCTGAGGACAGAAAGCAGAGGGAGGGCAGGCCATCTCCAGCAGGTGGGAATACCCATGACGTCAATGGCCATCATGATCTATACGAAGCCCCGGCTGCCTACTCCACATTTGGTAGCTGTAACCAAAAGATCCCTCTCAAATAGTTATTATAACCCCCATGTTAAAGAAGAGAAAATTGAGGCTCACAAAAGGGAAGGGACTTGTCTAAGGTCATACTGGCAGTGCCAGAAATGGAACTTGAACACAGCTCTCACACATCCCGAGCGTGGGCATTCTGCGCTGTGCCTGCTCGGGGTTCAACGCTCGGCTCCCCAGGAGAAAAAGGCTGTGTGGGAATACATACTTTTGTGATGCATCTTACTGGCTGTAAAGGGTATGTAGCACATGGCTTGCAGATGATAATACAAGACAGGATACTCGTTATTGTTAAGTTCCGACAATGACACATTTCAGGAGACTTGATATTTCTTGCAAAACCCAGGGCCAGTTTTCGCCATTCTGTCGCCAACAGCAATGCCGTGAAATCAGACTACAGATAAATGCTCGACTACTGTCCAACCCAGCAAAGCCACAGCTCATGAGGGCGGGCTGGTATTTCTGTTCTGTTCACAAGAGACAGGTGTGAAAGGAAGATGTAGGGTTAGGGCTCTATTTGTTCATCAGAACGCAGCAGAGTAACTAGGGAATGATGACTTTTAAGAATGTCTGGCTTTTTAAACATATCATTCATTTAATTAAATTTTACATGATCAGTTTTTAATAATGGCTCATAAAACGCCTGGCATTTTTTACCTCTGTCTCTTTGTGAGCCGGTCTGAGCCATCTGAACCCATTACTGGTGTTGCTCCCATAGATATACCGTGGGGGAGAAGAAATGATTTTCTCTGTCTTCACTGAGCCCTCTGTCAACTCACCCCTTCTCAGCTGCTCAGCCTCAGAAAATCCTGAAATGCATCCTTGACCTCCTTCTGTGCCAGGGAAGTGCCCCTCTCCCTCCTTCCCATCCTCCTCTTGGCCTTTCTCCTGCCCTCCTCCCCTTCTCCTGCCCTCCTTCACTTCTGCCTCCATTTCTCATGCTTTCTTCCTCTCTCTCTCCCCCTCCTTCCCTTCTCTCTCCCCCTGCCTCCTTTCTCCTTTTTCTCTCAGTAAAATTTTTACTGAAATATAACATACATCAGAACATGCACATATCACAAATGTTCACATCAAAGCGTGTTCACCATGTTCACACACCAGTGTAACCTGCACCCAGAGCAAGAAGCTGCCCCTTCCTGGTGCTGAATGTGCACGTGAGCACACACCACACTGCACACACGCTGTGCGCACACACACACACTGTGCGCACACACACACACACACACACACACACACGCAGAAACACTGTGTGTCCTAGCTCTGGTCAGCATAGGTTAGTTCCCCCATTTTTAAGCTTCCCCTGATCGCGCCGTGCCTCCTCTTTCGTGCCTGGCTGCTTCCACTCAACACTGTGTCCCTGACATTCCCCCGCAGCTGTGCGTGCTGCTACGACCTGCTCGTTGGCGTTCCTGTAGGCCAGCACTTCCTTGTATGAATACAGTCTCTTTCCATGGCCCAGACAGTCCTCTACCGAGGGGTTAATAGGTCCGTCTTACAAGGGAGAAGACAGAGGAGCAAAGCCAGGAAGCCCTCGGGGACGGGCGTCTGGGTCCCCAGCCCTCCATCACAGTCGCCCAGGAGCTGAGGCTCTCCACCCCTCCCAGATCTGTTCCGACCTGGACAGAGCTTCTCAAGCTTCCATGATTCCCGAAGGAGCAGAGCTGAGGGACAAGAAGCAGAAGCATAGCTGGGGTGCTTGAGTGACAGGAACAGGGGTCCTCCTTGATTTCCGAACAGCCAAGGATATGATGCCTGTGTTACGGCCATTTGGGGGCAAACTGGAGCCTCCGGAGACTCTGTCCAGACCCCTTACCTCCACGCCCCTTCTGTCTTGTGGCCCTCTGCATGTTGGGGTTGATTTGTGATCCTCTGCGCGGAGGACGTACAGGTCTCTTTGAGGTTTTAAAGGTTATCAGAAAACAACAATGACTACCTCAAACATATATGTCAAAAGCAGAGAGCAAACGGGATTCAAAGACACACAGGAGAGCTCGAGGGTCCTCAGTCCTTCAAAGCTGTGCGGGCTGTGCCTGCCCAGCTCTGTGGCCGCAACACAGAGGCAAACTGGGCCCAGAACAGCCTTAATCAGCCTGGAGTGAGGCAGGGGAAAGTGGGGGGGGGGCGGTCCCGATCATCCTAAAGCTTCACTGGCCAGGCCCGTGGCCTCTAGCCACGTGCACCTATTTATATTTAAATGGACTAAAATTAAATTAGGTTTATAATCTAGTTCCTCCACTGGAGAGAGACTCTGGGCGTGGCTGCCATGAAAAGGGGCAGATCAGTGAGGAGGGAAATGGCGAGTGACTACCGGGAGGTGTGACGGCTCCATTCTGACCCCACTTGCAGTGTGTGAGTTTCTTCCCCACACCATGCAGTTCTCTGACCCTGGCTGGGTGTCCTACGACTTAACTCAATTGTTACACTATCTATGCTGAGATAGCATCAGATCCCACAGGACTGCCTCCCGTCCCAGATGTCAGTCACAACTCCGGGTCGTCACCTGCGCTTCTGACCTACTGTCTGTAAATCAGAGGTTTCCTCAACACTCTCCTTGGGTGCGATTAATTTGCTAGAGTAGCTCACAGAACTCAGGAAACACATTTACTCACCAGTTTACCGGTTTATTCTAAAGGACTTGAAAGGTCATGAGTCGATAGAGGAAGAGATACACAGGGCCAGGTTCCAAACAAATGAGCTTCTGTACCCGTGGAGTTTGGGGCCCAGCATGGTGGCACATGGAAACGTTCTGGTTCCCCAGTTCTCCAAACCTCATCCTTTTGGGGTTTTATGGACGCCTTATTAACTAGGCATGATTGAGTAAATCACTGGCCAGTGGCGACTGATTCAACCTCTAGCCAGGTCAGGAAGGTGGGACTCAAAGTTCCAACCCTCCAATCACGTGGTTGGTTCCCGACAACCAGCGGGCATCCTTAGGGGCTTCCCAAAAGTCACCTCAGTACCATACCAAATACACTTTCATCACAGGAAATTCCACAGGTTACAGGAACTCCGTGCCAGGAACTGGGTCGAAGATCAAGTCTAGCATATGAATCGTTCTCACAATTGCTGGTGTGCAAGCCACCTAACAGGCAGATGGCTTGGCTAAGGAAGAAGGTCTTTTCCCTCCAAGAGAAAATACTGGGCAAAAGGTGTGCAGGGAAAACAGGCCCTAAAACAAAACCTGGCACACGCATGTTCACCGTAGCACTCTTCACAACAGGCAGGCACAGCGACAGCCAGAACAGCTGCCACTGGAGGAAAGGAGAAACAAGATACGGGCCATCCACACAACGGAATATTATTCAGCCGCAAAAAGTAATGAAATACTGGCACACGCTACAACGTGGATGAACCCTGACAAGGGAAAGAAGCCAGACACAGAAGGTCACGATATTGTGTGATTCCATTTAGATGAAATATCCAAAACAGGCAAATTCAGAGCCAGAAAGCCAGGGCTGCTTGATGGGCACAGAATTTCAGTTTCGGGTGACAGAAAAGCTCTGGAACTTGATAGGGGTGATGGTGGCACGACGGTGTGAATGCACTTAATGCCGCTGAAATATGCACTTAAAATGGTTAAAATGCAAAAGGCTATGTTATATGTATTTTATCACTATTTTTGAAAAGCAGAAAAAGAAGAAGAGGAGAAAGTGTATGGACATCAGAAAATAGATGGGCGACAGCTTCAGTGTCGCAGAGTCAGGCAGACTTCAGACTTTCTTCCTCCCGTGACTCTCTCCTGAGGGACTGTAAGATTTGTCCCTTTTCCACCTGATTCTGCACCCCTCACCCTTGGGGACATGAAAGCCCCTTTTCCTCTGCCATTGTGAAACGTCAGGCATAACACTTGGTTCGTTTTCAGAGATGGGCGAAATGGACGGGTGAGTGCCCACAGACACCGTGGGATCCAGGTTACACTGTGTGGATTCTGTGCTAGAGGAGGTCAGAGCAGGAATCCCCATTTTGACTCTCATCCCTGTGGTTATCTTGGCCAGACAGTTGGAATGCCCTTCTGTACGCATGGGGTGGGCTCAGTCCTCTTGAGGTGGAGAGCAGGACAGTCATAGCGGTCCAAACACAGGCTGGGTATGAGCTTCAGTTAGACTGGGCATGCAAAATACACACCAGGCTCTTGCCAAGAGCTTCTCTTCCCTTGTGGGCCTTGCGGCAGCCTTCCTCAAATGGGGACTGGAAGCTGAACTAGGTTAATGGGCCAGTGGCTGGCACACGGTGTGCACTGCATAATGGTGGGTTTTTTAAGGTTTTTGCAGATGAGGAAACTGAGATGTAGAGCATTAAGTTAACTGCTTCAAGTCACCCAATAGCTCAAGCTGTCAAATCCCGGTAAAGGGCTCTTTCTGCCGCTGCCATTCTGCCTCTGCGGCCAAGCTGTCTGTTTCAGCACTCACTCTCCACATATTCCGAGCTCCTGAAAGAGGGCTAGTCCTATTTGAGATGGCTGTACGAGTAAAATACCCATCAGATTTCCAAAACTTGGGATAAAAAAACAAATGTGAACTATCTCATTAGTAATTTTTATATGGACAACATGTTGAATGATAATAATTTGGCCATATAAAGTTAAGTAAAATATGTTACAAAAATCAACTTCATCTGGTTCTTCTTGCTTTGTCTAAGCGTCCACTCGTTTGAAGTTGACCTCCCTTAAAGAACTTCAGAGCTCTACAGTCTGAGAAGTGACTGTGGGTGTTTTCCTCCCCCCATCCAACCACAGAGACACCCTGAGAACTGTCTGGCCTCAGGAATCTCTAACGCAATCATTTAGGTTGAGGCAATGAATCAGGAAGATTCTGCAATGACAAGAGGCGACACACCAGAGAGGGAAAGCTGTGCAACTGGGAGTCCACCAGCATTTGAAGGTGGGGGAGAGAACCTGCGATCTATACAACCAACACAAATCACGGCGGCTGCCACGGCTTGAGTCCTTTCTAGGGGCCAGTCACTGGCCCGCACCCTCACCTTTCTTGCCTCTGAGCTCAAGTTCGGCACTGGCTGACCGTGACCCCTGAGTGACAGAGGAATGATCTCAGGCTTTGTGAGGGGCAGTGCTGGCCTTACGCCGGAAGGCTGCAGTCCTGCAAAGGCAGAGCCGAGTCCTGTGGCGGGTCCCAGGACCTACATGTGGGAACGTCCAGGATCAGTCTCTTCATGTACACACATCACTGCTCTGGAAGCTACTGCTTCCCTTACCTTTTTGCTCCCCATTATCCATAACACTTACTTTGGTCCTTCTCTTTTCTCTGTAAAGCCCTGACCCTCGTCTGTCATCCCCACCAAACCCACCCTGTCCCCTCCTGCACCGCCGTCCTCTGCTTTTGCCTCTGTGACCAGAAAACAAGTATTCCTGCCCAAGACCCATCCCCTACTTGTCCCCGGATCCCTTCCTTTGCTCAAGACTTATCTGCCTCCTGAGCACCCAGATTTCCACACTCCACTGCTCCCATCAGCACCCCAATATGGTCTGGCACTTCCCTCTTCAAACGTCCACCCTTCAACTCCACATTCCTCTGGTTTCCAACCAACTCCTTGGCTCACAGCAAAACATCCTGAAAGAGCTGCATATGCTTGCTGTATTCATTTCTTCACCTCGTATTTCTCTACACGACTCCAAAGAGTCCTTTGACCCCACATTTCCCTGAGTGTGCCCGTGTCAAGGTCCCCAGCCTCTAGGGACACATTTCTCACCTGGACTCTCTGTAGACTATGGTCCTTGTGCTGTTCTAAGTTCTAGTGTCCTGAGAAAAATAAGGACAGTCATCCTCAAAACATTATTCCCAAGGACTTTATCAATTAGGGTGCTTTCATATATAAATAATTTACAATTATACTTAACTGGCTTAAACCAAGACAAAAATGTATGGTTTACTTCAGAAGAATTGTGGAGATAGCATTAGGTTCTGTCTGAATAATATCAAGTACCACATTTTAGTTTTCCACTTTATCATCCCCAGTATGGTGTCTTTCTTCTGCAGATTGTCACCTCATGGCTGTAAGACAGCTGCCAGAGCTCCTGACTTTACACTGCAGCATTCCAAGCCAGGAGGATCGGAAATCACTGAAGATTTTTAATCAGAAGTAGGATGTGTTCAGATTTGTATTTTCTAAGCACTTCTTTGGGGTCATACATAGAAGACGCATTTTAGAAGTTTCCCAAGAGAGGAAGGGTAGTCAATGTGGATGTGACCAAGAGTCAAAGGGAAGTCAAAGTCTTATGGGGAATTAAAATGACAAGGCAGAGGGCCCTACTCTGCATAGATAGGATGGGCTCAGGTGCTGGGAGAAAACAAGAGACACGCAACCCCACAGAGAGAAACTGCAGATAAATTTCCAGGTCTTTAGAAGTCTGGCTGTTCTTCCTGCAGCTGGGCTTCCCGGATGCCTCTGCACCTTTCCATAAGCCCCCTTTACTAAAGCACAAGTAGGTTTTGTTACTTGCTACCAAATGTCCCATGATTAATGCACCAGGATTTGCACAACTGGATGGAGCAAAGTGTCTAAGGTTAAAAAAAAAAACAAAAACAGGAAAGACTCAAATGGAGTCAGATTTCATTGTCTAGTTTGGGTAAGGCCAAAAGGAAAATGGCATTAGGGTTTACCTTGGTGGGGTAACTTCTCGCCTGTGCGGCAAAAATCCAGGGCCCTTCTGGGAGCCGCCCCGTCTCTGCGAGCAGCAGTCTCTCAGGAACTCACGGTGCCTGAGGCCGTGAAGCCAGCCCGCCGGAGCTGGGAGCCCAGGTCTACCACGGACTAGTTCTGCAACTGACCAGCATTTTCCATAAAGGGCCGGAATTATAAACATTTTACATCTTGCAGGCCGTGGGGTCTTCATCTCAACTAGACAACTCTGCTGTTTAGCGCACACACAGCCACAGACAACGTGTAAATGCTGAGCATGGCTGTGGGCCAACAAAGCTTTATTTAAGGACACTGAAATTGGAGGTTTGTGTAATTTTTATTTGACCGAGAATATTATTCTTTTGGTTTTCTTCAGTCATTAAGAAAATGTAAAAACCATACTTGGCTCATGGGTCATACAAAAACGTGGCAGCCACCACCTCCCGATTTAACTTAATTGAGCTCTGTCACTGCATCCGTGAACTGAGAACAATACCCTCTCAGAGGACATTTCTGAGCAGAACCAGTCATAGAGCTGATGCAAAGGTAGCAGAGCTTAGCATTAGTTAGCATGGATACTCGGGCAGCACATCCCACCTACTTGCTAGGAAAGAATCTTTTCATCTCACGTTTCCCCTTCTCTCTGGGTGAACCTACCCAGGCGTAGGGCTTCGACCACACCCCAGTGAACGGCGCCCATATCCCTGCTTCAGCTCAGATCTTGCTCTTGAATTCCAGACATGTCCTCCTGGGGTTCATCTTTCCCTCAGGCCCCTTTTCAGAATTTGATCTCATCTCCTTCTCCCGAACCCTGTTATGGAATGCACTGTGTCCCTCCAAAATTTATATGTTGAGATTCTAACCGCCAGTACCTCAGAATGTGACTGTATTTGGAGACAGGGCCTTTGATGGAGTAATTAAGTTAAAATGAGGGCGTTAGGGTGAGCCCTGATCCAATCTGATTGGTATTCTTATAAAAAGAGGAGATCAGGTCAAAGACCTGCAGAGAGAAGACCATGTAAGGGTGCGGTGAGGAGACATCGTCTGCAAGCCGAGAAGGGATCTCAGAAAAAGTAGCCCTGATGACACTTTGACCTTGGACTTTCAGCCTCCAAAATGCAAGAAAATAAGTCTCTGTTGCTAAGGCTCTGATCTGTGGCACTTTGTTAAGGCAGCCCCAGCAAACTAGTTCTGTCCTCTGGTTTCCTCACAGGATTCCATGTCAGTGATGGCCCCCCAAGGCCGCCAAACTATCCCAATGTGGGGACTTGAAAGAAAATAACCACAAAATTCTTTGAGAAAGAAGTAGGTCTGTGCTGTCTCCCCTTGAACCTGGGTGGGGCTGGGACTACTCTGACCCAGTGGAATGTAGTAGAAATGACACTGCATGACTCCTGAGGCTAGGGAAGAAGAGGCAATGAAGCTTCTACTGGTTCTCTTGGGGCGCTTGTTCTGGAGGAAGGTAGCCAGCATGCAAGCCATCTGATTCCTCTGAGCCCGCCATGCAGGGAAGGCTCCTGGAGGTCCTCAGCATGCCAGTCACTCTGACCCGGGCACCAGACACATGGATGAGGAAGCCTCCAGGGGACTCCAGTCTGCAGCCTTCAAGTCACCCCCAAACCTTTGAGTCTTTGGAGGCAGAAACAAGCATCTCCCCTGTGTCTTATTCTAATTCCTAACCCACATAATGAGCATAATAAAATAGTTTCTCTATGTCACTATGTTTCAGGGTGGTTTATTATGCAGCAATAGTAACCGGAACCCAAATCAAAGCGTTTGGAGGGTGGTGTCCCCGGAGAGGGCATGACCCTGTACCTGTGTTTGACCCCTGAAATTCAGAGGCCTGGACTCCTGTCTTCCACAGCAGGCTGGAGGTGAGGGCAATATTCAGACATAAGTTTCTAAGGAGAGTATGCTGATAAAATATCCAGGGTACTTTCTGAAAATTTAAGAAGCCCTGGGTTTCTGTCACCTGATTGGTTCCCTTCATTGTCCCGCCCCCTCATCCTTCAGCAAAGCAACTGCTGAAACCCTTGCAGCCTGAGTCACTCTACAGAAAACCAGGAACCAGCCACAGGAGAAGGGCCTCCGCTGGTGGTAAGTTGGGCATCTAGCAATTTAGAAATTATTATTTGGACGTCTACTGTGTGGCAGATGCCTCCTCAACTCCAGGGCTGGACTGTCCAATATAGAATCCATTTGCCACATGTGGTTGGTTAATAAGCTCTTGCTTGTCTAACCTTAGAAGCGCTGTAAGTGTAAAATGAATTCAATATATTCAAAGACTATGCAAAGAGGATGGGGGGGCAGGTAAAAGCCCTGGGACACCCCAAACTTTAGAGTTAAATTAGAGGAGGAAGAGCTAGTAAATGCACAGATGCTGAGAAGCTCTGCAGCCTCTTCCAGCCCCAGGTTCTGCCACAGACTCCCAACTCCCGTCCTTCCCCACCGTGAGAGCCCCTTGACCCATTGTTTGGTTAGTATTTAAGTTCAATTTTAGAGTTTGGTTGGGGTTCTTGGATAAGTTATTGGTAATATGGAGTAATCTGTTACATCCTGTGGATTCTGGGCTAGCGGAAGCCAACAAAGGGGGCTCTATGTCTACATTCAACCCTCTGTTTGTCTCTGCTTGATATGGAGCTCTTTGGGATGCAAAGAAGTGTCACCCACCATATAGCTTTAGAGTTCTGTGGGATAAAGAATATGAGAGTAATAAGCTTGTTAATAATATTTGTGTGGTTTTTAGAGACCATGCATTGTGTTAATTGCTATATATGGGGATCCAGTTTTGATCTACATGACAGCTCATAGTGGTCATTATTTCTAGTTTTCATAAGAATAAGGGGATGTTTAGAGCAATCATGAAACCTTCCAGTGAGTGAGACGAGATGACCAACTGAGCTATAAAGACAACCAAGAGTGTGTTGTGTGTACACTTCATGTCATGGCATAAGGAAAATGTGTTTCAAGAAGGAGCAAGGGGTCAGATGTGTCCTGTGTCACTAAGATAGCAGGATAAGAATTGAGGCGGGACCCCTGGAGGCAGCCATGTGGAGGCCCTAGCATCCCTAAGGAGAGCACATTCCACGGAGCGCTGAGGGCTGACATCATTTTGGAGTGTGTTTAGGAGAAAATGCAAGGTGAGGAAGTGCAGACGTTCCCTTCCAAAGTTTGGCCGTGAATCCTCTTCACAGAAAGAATTCTCCTGAGAGAAAGAAGGCTGAAGCTGAGAAGAAATATAAGCTGAGGACTTTTTTTTTAAGGGAGGGGATGTGATGTTTATGTGATAGTGAGAATGAATTAGTAGAAAGAAGATCTTGTAGACTGGGGGTGGAGTTGGCAGAAGACAAAAGGGATAATGCAGGAGGGGACGTTCTTGAGGAGGTGCCAGAGAGACTGGGATCCAGACCCAACGCGGCAGGTGGCCTTTGGAATAAGCAACTCCTTATTCACTGTAACAGGTGCGGTCTACTGGCAGGTCCAGGGGTGGGAAGGCTAAAAGGTTGGTACTATCTTCTCATTAAAATGTGAGGCGAGAGCAACCGCTGCGCGCAGGGGCCGGGGTGGGGGTGGAGTGTTAGGAAGTCTGAGGAGAAATGGAGAACTGAAACAATTCTTTCAAACATGGAAATACACCTTCACTGGGGAAGTGGAGTAAGCTGACAAGGACTGCTGGGTGCCTGCTTGACATCTGTGGTCATCAATCCAGAAGTGCTTCTGGATTAATAATTGCAACACTGGGCAAGTCACTTCCCGTGCCAGAACCATGGTTTCCTCCTATATTACATAATGATAGTACTTACCCAAAAGCAAGGATGTGGTAATTGTAGATAAAATATACAGTGACTGGCACGTATTAGGGGCTCGGCAAATAGCAGCCGCTGTAATCTATGGTCATCACCTGTGGTTCACAGGTTCTTCCCCCCTGAAACTGGGGGCGGGGGGGGGCTGTCATTTCACGACTTTGCCTCATTAGCCTTGGCACGATCATCCTTCCTTGTTGTATCTGGGTTCAATCTGGTGTGACTTGGTCCAGAAGCAGACAATACATATTTTTGGATTCTCATTCTTAAGAGTAAGAAAATCTATCCCAGAAGCCCCCCGGGATTATCTTCCCACAGTGTTACTGTCTGGGATTTTTGTCATGTCTCCACTGATAAAACAATTTCTTGCAAAGCAAGGGGGACGCGAGCTACTAGTAAGACTAATCAGGATTTGCCTCCACAGATGGAGAGAGGGACAGCTACCCTGAAGGGTGAACGACTGAACAAAATGTGGTTTGGGTAGAAGAAAAGAAAGAGGGAATCATGCCGGGTGGGCAACAAGCAATGTCTTTCATAGCTGTGGAGTGGAGAAAGGACTTGCAAGTCAGATCAAGCTGGACAGAAGGCCTTCCACCACTTACTGCTTAAGTGACCTTTAGCAGGTTTCATGACTG
Organism: Smutsia gigantea; assembly: GCA_032199065.1. Taxonomy (NCBI): domain Eukaryota; kingdom Metazoa; phylum Chordata; class Mammalia; order Pholidota; family Manidae; genus Smutsia; species Smutsia gigantea. The sequence goes on along the minus strand of JAVSCE010006329.1, from coordinate 121,795 downwards.
CTATGCACACTCATTTATTCTTATGCAAACTAGAAATAATGATGAACATTATAGAGCTGTCATGTAGATCAAACTGGATCCCCATATACAGCAATTAACGCAATGCACTGTGTTAACTGAACTATATTTATGGTCTTTATAAGAACCATGCAAATATTAACAAGCTTACTACTCTCATATTCTTTGTCCCACAGAACTCTAACTTCTTTGCATCCCACAGAGCTCTGTATCAAGCAGACACAAGCAGAAAAGCAGAGAGCTGAATGTAAACATAGGGCCCCCTTTGCTGGCTTCCACTAGCCCAGAATCCACAGGATATAACAGATTACTCCATATTACCAATAACTTATCTATAAACTCCAACCAAACGCTAAAATTGAACTTAAATACTAACCAAACAATGGGTCAAGGGGTTCTCACGGTGGGGAAGGGCAGGAGCTGGGACGGGAGCTGGGAGTCTGGCAGAACCTGAGGCTGGAAGAGACTGCAGAGCTTGCCAGCATCTGTGCATGGAGTCATCAGTGGAAGATGTGTACCTACTGACTCGGTCTAGTGCTTCCCTCACTATGCTGAAGCTGCGTCCCACCAATTTCCTGTCCGTACACCCTCAAGTCAGTATTCTTCTGGTAGACAGGAGCCTTGCAGCAGCATACCTTCTTGGTTAAGTAATCAGCCTGATAGGTGGCATGCATGGAGAACCATCCTTTCCCAAAGCAATAGCCAAGAGAGTGCCACAAGGTTTAGTAGAGCAGGTCGTCCTGGTTGGAGTGGGAACTATAGGGAAGTTGATGTTGGCCATGAGTAGGGAAGCTGTGAAAATGAGATGGTTCCACAGCTGAGAAACGGCCGTTGTTGAAATGTTTCAGGTGTGGGCAAGATGGAAACCAACATATCCACCTTTCTGAATGGATCTGAAGAGATACCCCAGGAGACTGCAGGCTTCACGGCTCTGCAGATCCTCCCACTGGTAGTGCTTGCCATCACCTTTGTCCTGGGCGTCCTGGGGAATGGGCTTGTGATCTGGGTGGCCGGATTCCGGATGGCACGCACGGTCACCACCATCTGCTACCTGAACCTGGCCTTGGCTGACTTCTCTTTCACGGCCACTCTACCATTCCTCATCATTTCAATGGCCATGAGGGAACAATGGCCTTTTGGCTGGTTCCTGTGCAAGTTAATTCACATCGTGGTGGACATAAACCTGTTTGGAAGTGTCTTCCTCATTGCCTTCATTGCTCTGGACCGCTGTATATGTGTTCTGCATCCAGTCTGGGCCCAGAACCACCGCACTGTAAGTCTGGCTACAAAAGTGATCATTGGACCCTGGATTCTTGCCCTAGTCCTTACCTTGCCAGTTTTCATCTTCCTGACTACAGTAAGTGATGGGAATGGGAATATATACTGTACTTTCAATTTTGCATCCTGGGGTGAAGAGAGGGTGAAGGTGGCCATCACCATGTTAACGGTCAGAGGGACCATCCGGTTTGTCGTTGGCTTCAGCATGCCGATGTCCATCGTCGCTATCTGCTACGGGCTCATTGCTGCCAAAATCCGCAAAAAAGGCATGATTAAATCCAACCGGCCCTTACGGGTCCTGACTGCTGTTGTGGCTTCCTTCTTTCTCTGCTGGTTCCCCTTTCAACTGGTTGCCCTTCTGGGCACAGTCTGGCTCAGAGAGATGCTGTTTGAAGGTAAGCACAAAATCCTTGATGACCTGGTTAACCCAATGAGCTCCCTGGCCTTCTTCAACAGCTGCCTCAATCCAATGCTCTATGTGTTCGTGGGCCAAGACTTCCGAGAGAGACTGATCCACTCCCTGCCTGCCAGCCTAGAGAGGGCGCTGAGTGAGGACTTACCCCAGACCAGTGACACAACCACCAGATCTTCAGTTCCTGCAGAAGTCGAGTTACAGAGAATGTGAGGAGCCTGGGAGACATTTTGGAGCTCTGTCTGCTCCTGCCCTGCCCCCATTTCCAGTGTCATCTCACTTTGGGTCATCCATGAAAAATACTTGAATGCCCCCTGATTTGGTGGGAAGAAATAGACATACGGGTACTTCAGCATCATTTTGGGGGTTTTGGACCCCAGCCTATACCCAGTGGAGGTAGGAAAACAGCACAAAGGAAGAGAGGAGAAAGCATGACGGGGCATTTGTAAAGCTTGCTTGAGAGAGTATATTACAGGGAAAATGTTATTTCACCATTAAGAAAGATGTTGGCTGTATGGTTTTTTTTAAAGCTATTTTTCATCTGACTACCAAAGTTTCTTTCTATTCCTAGTTTACTAAGTTTTCTTCTTTTTAAAATCATGCACGGTTGTTGGACTGTATCAAATGCATTTTCTGCATATATTAAAATGATATTATTTTTAATCCCTTTTTTTTACATCATCATAAATTACATTGATTAATGTTTGAATGTTAAATCGCCCTTGCATTCCTAGACTAAACCACACTTGGTCATGACGTGTTTTATGTATCTATAATTAATCTCACTAGATTTGTTTAGAATTTCTGCATTTATGTTTATGTAAAGATGGGTCGGTTATTTTACTTTGCTCTAGTGTCTTTGTCAGGTTTTACATCAAACTTGTAATAACCTCCTGAAGAATTGGGAAGTGAATCCTCTGATTCTATACTAAATTTTATGAATGTTTAGAGAAATGCACGAGTGAAGCCAGTTGGGTCTTGGGTTTTCTTTCTGGAAAGCTTTTAATAACAAGTTCAATTTCTTTAAGAATTACTAAACTATTCAGATTTTCTATTTCCTCTTCTGTCAGTTTTGATAAACTGACTTGCAAGGAATTTCATCCAAGCTGTCAAATTTATTGGCATCAAACAGTGTAATAACTGTGTACAACACCTGGGTGGTTTCCTTCACATGATGAGAAGGGATTTGGGTCTGTATTCTTCACTGATGGATCCCCACACCCTGTGTGTAAAATACTGCCTGGTATGTGACACTCAATAAACAGTTACTGAATTAATTAATAAACAGTAGTATCACCCAGGTGTCAAATGAGAACCTTTAATGTCTAGTTAAAATTATCTCTGACCCTCATGCCCAGCAAACTCTCAGCCTCCTCCCCACAATTTTTACAAATTCCCATGTGGTTTACATTTTTATGAACACCTCTGATTTTATGAGTTGCTGCTTCAAATAAAGTACTCTGGCTGATGGTTGCCTGTGACTTTGTTTTGAAATACATCAATCCAGGAGAGTATTCGGCCTCTTTTCTTCTACCTGCAAGTCACAAATGATACTTGATTGTGCGACAGTTTCCTGATGCCTTGGCAAAAGAAAGAACTCGAAGAAATATTTGGTCGCCTTGTTACCAAAGTCCTTTTCCACGCCACTGCTTACTCAGTCAGCCTTCTCCCTTTCACCCTCATGTTACCCCCAGAGGTTTGCATTTCCACTGCACAGCGGTTTACTTATTTCATTTGCATTTTTTGACTCCAAAAAGTGCTCTTTAGTTCTCAATAAATGTATTCTCTTCAACGCCCAACTAAGGTATGATCACAGATAATGAGGAGCAAGTAACAAACGCAAGAGGGCAAAGCCAGAGGCCATGAAGGTCACTGCGCATCCTCTAGATAGAACCAGTGCTTCCAAACTGGCCAACTAAGAAATTTCCTCCACTGCCAGTGAAGGGAATTCTCACTATGCCTGCTCACTGGCCTTGGTTAACTGTAACAGAATGCTGCCTGCTACGGCCTCTCCATTTTTCTGTTCTCCCCTGCAAGTCTTCCTCGTGGATGTCCAGTTCCCAGGGCATCACTTACTGGGTCTCTGGAAGCTGAGGATTCTTTTAAGTTTATGGAACACTTAACACAAAGAAATACTTCTAGACCTGATGGAGTCTAAGACTCCAAAAGAGACTTTGGAGCTGTCACCCTTGGGAAGGATGGTAATACGTCTTTGGGGAGCGGAGTACACAGGGATGTCGAGTAGGCAAAGGGGCAGGATGTGATAGAGACTGTCAGCTTCCTACCCAAATATTCATCCCACTCCTTTATCATGGGAATTGTGGGGAAATTCATCCACCCATAACACTTTTCTCTGCCGTCCTTCCAATCAGATGTGAGGAAATGATAAGCAATGAGATGCAATGGTTGTTATCACATAAATGCACCAACCGCTCCTCATTCTCTTCAGTGCTTGCTTTGTATTCCATTGGGCTGATGCCAAAAAAATTCAATCAGTCACATATTAATGAACTTCCACGGTATTTCTAACCATTTCTCCAGCCTTTGCCTAAGATCATTTGTACATTGTTCCTAATCTTTTGCTGTTGCTAACAATGCTACTATGAGTAGCTGTATGCACACATGTCCCTTGCATGTGTGTGCGCTGGGCTGGTCTGTAGGGCAAATTAAAAGATGACATTTAACTTGGTTGATTTTCCTCTCTTATCTAGGGCTAGGGCTATACAGCTCACTGTGACCTCTCTCAAGAAGACAACTTCTCTCGGTATATAGATGGAAGCTTGACTGGCTGGCCAAGAAAGATCAATCCAATTGAAGAATTACTGTTAGTTTCTGTGGTTTTGTCAGCAGTATTGTGCCTACTGTTTTTTTAAAGTCCTTATCTGTTTAGAGATACAGATTGAAGTAATTAATGATGAGATATTTGAAATCTGCTTTAAGGCATTCCAGAGTAGCAAAAAGGGAAAGAAAGATGATATAAAACTGTGAAATATTTATAATTAGTGAAGTTGGTGACTCACTTTACTACTTACATTGGGATTTACATGAAATTCCTATTAAGACTTTTTTAAAAAAGGCTCACCTAAACCCAGCAACCCCACATACCTTCAAGTACATGTGTTCACGCTCAACAGCACACGTGCTCACAAAGGTTCACTGCAAAACTGTTCATAGCAGTTCAAACTGCAAACAACCCAAAAGTTCACCAGCAGAATGAACAAACTGTAGGGTTTTCATGCACTCAGTTACTATTTGGCCACAAAATATTTTTAAGAACTACATCTACATAGATGAATCTTAGATATCAGGCTACGAAAATAAAAGATGACATAACAGAGGATGTACGGCTTTCCACTTATATTTAACATTTTTAGGGATACATAGCCATGTAGGGCACTTAGAAGGTGATGGACTGACTCCCGTCACCGTCGGGATAGTGGTCACAGTCGCAAGGGGGGGAATGATCAGGGAAAAGCATCCTGTGACTGATGGCTTAACGAATGCTGATAGTCATCTGTCTTGACTTGCTGGCGGTATGTGGGTGTTACTTTTACAAAGGTGCATTAATCTTCCTGTTTATCTCTTATTCCATTTTTCCTAAGGTTTGTTACAGTCCACAGTTCATAAGTTTAAAAAAAAAATAGTTCGGTCAAATTCAGGCTCCTTTTCCTTTACACGAGGAGTTTCACAGCTTCGGGATTTAGGCTGTTTCCAGTAGGGGGACCCATTCATATAGGCACTGCAATCCTTTAAACTTGGACTTGTTAGGACAGGGATAGCCGAGGCGTCAGGGGTCAAACGTGGTCAAAAGGCAATCCTGGCAGGACTGACTTCCATGTCATTCTGTCTGTCTCAAGGGCTAATGAAAATGAACTCTTAGAAATTGAACTCCACCTCGTGGCTACTACATCACAAAGCAAGGACGTGGAAGTCTGGCCTCATCCTCAGCTCTGCGACCTCGTGGGGGAGAGAACTAGGAGAGCTTCATTATTTTCCCAGTGAGCTCCAGAGCGAATTTCTAAGTGCACCTGAACAATGGACTTAAGTCTTTTCAGATCCGGGAAGTCCCCTTCGTTCCAGAATGTTCCTTCCGGAGCCTGGGGAGCGTTCCTGTTTCTCATCCCAGCCTGAGTTACCACTGCTCCTAGTTAAAAGGAAATCTGGGTAAATGTTTCATCATCTTGGGACACTGAGGATTGTTCAACTGCGTTGTTCTCTCACTTTCCCATCTTGTGCCTCACCCAGCTCCACATACTATCAAGGTACTATTTCCGAAATGTGATCTACCACTGCAGCTTTTCCATCAGAATCACTTGGGTTAGGTCATTGTGGCATCAGGCAGCTAATTACTGTGGTGCAGGATGCAGGAATCTGTATTTATCCCTGAGGCTCCCTGGTTACTGTCATGAGTAACCATCCAATTCTTAGCAGGTGGATAAATTCTCTCTTTACCAGAGAGCAGACAAAGAACTGATATTAGATCTTGGATACAGACTTATCCTAGTCCTCACCCTAGAACAGTCTTCCCTACGAGGGGCTAATGAAGCAGCCATTGGGACAGCGATGGGGGCAGAAGTTGTTAGCAAAATGTATCTGACCAAAAGGTTGCTCTCCCCAGCATCTTGTTCAAGGCCCTCTGGAGCTACTCTGTGGCTCTGCAGCAGAGGTGGGCAAGCTAAGTGGTCAATATTCTGTTCTTCTCAAAGGGGAGGTTCTCAGGAACAGTTATCAGAATTACTAATTAATCAGAAAGTCTTTCCCACCCTTTCCACCTCCAAATTCTCAGCTTCTATGATGTGAACCAATACCTTATAATAAGTCTCACACTCACACACCCACATACTCTATCGGTTCTCTGGGGAACTGTGACATATTAAGACATCATTCCAGGTTTGATGGGTATAATGGTACGGTGGCAATAGCCTTTTAAATCCTTATCTATTACAGATACACAGTAAAGTATTTAAGGGGGATATAATTTGACATGTGATATTTGTTTAGAAATAGACCCAGGGAGAAAAAGGAAAAGCAATCATGAGAGATCAACAAAATGTTTTAAATTTTTGAAGCTTTCTACTCTTGCCTATGTTTCCATTTTCCATTTTAAGGTCCTTAAAAAATAATCACTCTTTGACCCAACAAACCCACTCCTAGATATATGTCCTACCAAAAAAATGTGTGCTTATGACCACTAGGACACATAATATGTGAGGGAAAAACACAGCTGAACAGTGTGTGCCCCAGATTATGAAATATGCATATATTTCATAGTAGCCCCAAACTGGACATAAACCAAATGTCCATCAACAGGAGGACAGATAACGTAGTATATTCTTAATGAATTACTGTGCAGCAATAAGACTGACTGCATTAGCCTACACAACGTGGATTCATCTAAAGGTCATCATGTTAAATGAAAAAAGCCACATATACCAGAATAGACATGTTATATCCCATTTACATATAGTTTTCTAAAGATAAAATTATTAAACTATACTAGGGCTCTCTGAGCCAGGAGTTCTTTCCTGTCACTTTATTTCTAAATAAAAGCCTCTACCCTGGTTCTCCTACCTTGGGTGTTTGCTAAGTTCATTCTTCAGCTCCGCAAACAAGAACCCCAGCATCATCTCTGGGGGCTCGGCCGGGATAACTTTGGAGATGGGAGCATCCTCCTCAAGCTTAAAGCCAGACACACCTCTGTCCTGCATTCTGAAGAACTGGGAGCAATGTGATCCCCAGCCCCTGAAAAAGAAGTGCTTTATCTTCTGCACACAAGCCTGGCCTCAATACAAACTCTCTGATGGAGAGGCTTGGCCCCTGAGAGAAGTATGCAATATAATAAGGTTATGCAGCTCATTTTATTTTGCCACAAGGAAGGAAAATAGTCAAAAGCCCCATAGACTACTACAATATGGAACTAGTTTTCTAAATTATTTTGGTGGAAATCTATACTACTTATTGGGTTCATCATTATCCTCAAAAATTGGGAGGTTTTTAAACTAGACTCCCTGAAACAGAAGAAATCTATCTTCTGCAATACAGCCTGGCTTTAAATGACTGGTGCTAGAATTGTACTTGCCTTTCATTTCCAGCCCCCTGGATATGTACAGTCCCTATCAGTTCAGAGACTTCATCAGCCCTGTTAGTCCGGGGTCATCTAAACCTTAAACCAGTTATGTAAACTGCTCACTGTTAGAGGGTATTCTTGAACACTGAGATACTTTTAGTCAAATAAGCTAAAAGGAAAGAAAGCAATTGGATATCAATAACTCAAATCTTTGTATCAGTTTATCTGTGTATATGTTCTTTTATGAAAAGTGTTGCTAATTGTAGTCATTACATCTCAATCTATATGTTTGTGTGTCCAAGTGTGTAAATGAAAAATGTTTTTCTACCTCTGGATGGTATTGATAAAAATTTATTTAAAGACAAGTGCTTGTGAAAACTGGGAATTCTAAAACTTCCAGAATAAAAGATATTAAGCATTAATGCTAATTTAAGTTGAACTGAAATAGACATGTCTTTATGGTTATCAGCTGCCTAAGTTTACCTAAAGTCATAAAGTACAACTGTTTATTTAAAGAGGGAGAACACAATGTAAAAGGAAAGTTGTAGAAAGCTTCTGGAAAAATTGACATAGTCATGCTATGTGAAATTAAAGCAAATGAGTCTCAGTATCAAGTACACAGCAAAATTAGAATTTTATTTTCAGTTACAAAGACAAAGTTTTCTTAAACTGTTCGTCTGCTCTTAATGTTGAAAGATTGCAAAGGGTTCTCTAATTGTTTTATCTAAGCAGTTTCTCATGCTTAAAGTCTCAATGAGTTGTCCGGATATTTAAGAAAATGAGATCTTAATATTAAAAGGACTAAAAGCTAAACTTTGCTAACAACTGTAACCTTCTGTATTTGCCTTTGAGGTATTTTGTTGTCATTCTGGTTAAATGGATAAGTATTGCTTCATGGTAACCCATAATTCAATTTAAGCAAGTGCCAAAGAAACTTTCTTCTGACAACTTCCCAAAATCAAATTCAAAAAGGTGCTTTTACCTCTAGTTAACTCTGATGTTTTCCAGAGGGCCGCTGGAACATGTCAGAGGAATTTTCTCCTCATTGGGGGAAATATGTGGCTAATTCGGCTTATTTATCTGATATATAGTTACCTGCTTAATTAGCTGGAAAGCACTGTCAAAGAGAATGATGCTAAACTTTGTTACTAAATGTTTTGCGTTACAGAAATATCCAAATATTCTTATGTCAACTGTCTTATAGTAAGTTCTCATCAGATCTTTAGCCATTGTCATTTGTAAGTCTTTTGTCATTTATAGTCACTGTTTTATTACTCCTAAACCTGTAACAAAACTAGTTAAGAACTAGATTCCAGCAGAACAGGTATTGGTTACATAGAATTAAGTAAACTAAGGAAGATGATTTTGTGGCTTTTTGTTTCAAATTTTGCTGATAAAGTGTTTCAAGCTTTTCCTCTTAAGGTGACAACAGTTTAGTAAATGACAATATCTTTATAAGCAGAATTGAAACATTTATTTTCTCTCTACCTGATCCCTCCAGAATTTAAAAACTCTCAGTGACTATTTTTATATTTCATGGGAGTATGTTTATTTGCATAAGTTCAACAAGAATCTGCTTTCCTTGTTAGAGGACCAATTAAAAACACAGGTTATATTACCAAGGCTTTGACTGGAATGTTACACCTGAGAGACACGTGCGTAAACTCAGATATGAACAGACAGCTTTAAGGAACTAAGGTTGACTTTATAAAGCCAACAAAGCCCCTTGGAAGAACTGGCCTGGTACCTTGCTTCCAGGGTTCCCAGCAGCCTTACCAGGTGAGTAAGGAAAGTCACTTCCTGTCAGGTGTAGGAACCTCAGGATGTCTTGGGGATCTCGAGAAGAGAGGAATTCACCCAAATCTACAAGTACTGCAGGCAAAACCTGATGGCAAGTCTGGCTTGGCTTTCTGGCCTCGAGAGGCCTTTAAAAGTCCAATCTGAAATTCCTTATAAAAAGTACCAGCAAAGCACATTTAAAAGAGCCTATGTAATCAATTGCTCTTCTTGATGCACTTATGCAAATAATCAAGCCAAGTGTTAATTATTTTCTTAATCTGGTTACTTCTAATAAAGATGAGGGTAATGTTAGAGAAAAGTATTGTTTCAATAATGCAGCCTTTATCTATACTAAATCCTAATACTAGTCATTGGGACATAAACTAGATCCAGAATTCTAGTTTCCCCAAAATATCTGGCTATGATTCTACAGATGTGTTACTTTTTCTCCCATTATTTCAATTAAAGTTTTACTATTTCTAGTTCTCATATTCAACCATACATTCTTAATCTTGTCAAGTTTGTCCTTCCAGAATGGAAAATCCAACTCCAGATGTTGCTACTTAACCTAATAACACGATTTGTTCTATCTTGCCTAGAAGCCATAAAACTACAAATAGTAATAGAAATGGAACCCGGAATAGAAGTGCCCATCTTCCAAGGATGTCTCAACTGACCACTGATGGAGACCTAACTGCACCCCTTACTGCACCCCCTTCTCAGCAGGAAGCAGCCAGAGTGGTCGCCCCCTTTCCCTAGCAGCAGCTAGGGTCTCCATCTGTAAAGGGGGGAATGAGACAGGGACCTTGGGTGTAGTCAGAGTAGGGTGAGGGCCTCCAGAAAAAGCAAGGCAGGATATTTACAGTCAGAGCAAAGTAACTACATGCAAGTAAACCCCCCACCAAAACTCTGTGTTAAACATTAAGCTCTAAAGTCATTCTTCAGTGAGATCAGTTGATACTCCCCAGATAAAGGAAAGTAGCCCATGTTTTTATCATGCTAATTGTTTGTAATCATGTGTAAGATTCACTTTAGCATGCTAAAAGGGATTTAATATCTCATCAAGGACAAACATCCTAAGGCCACTTTAACACATTGACACCCTAAGCCCTTCATCAGTTCCCCAAAATCCTTAACTGCCTATAAATCCCCTAGACAACACACCACCCTGGACTCACTTGTCCAGTCCTGGCGTGAGCCAGGAGCTCTTTCCCCTCACTTTATTTCTAAATAAAAGCTTCTACCCTGGCGCTCCTACAAAAAAAAAAATTAAACTATACTACTTAGGTATTAAAAATATTTTTAAAAGGCAAGGGATTTATTACATAAAAGCCAAGATAGTGATCACAGCTATGGGGAGAGACCAGATTTGATCTGTAAAGTATCTGAAAAATATACACGGTTAGCTGGCAGGCTTCAGGCTTTTCTTTCCTGGCCCGTGTAGGAGCACACAGGTATTTGTTTTACAAGGATGGGCTAAGCTGTACATTTATACCTTAATCACTTTTCTGCATGTTATCTCCCACAATAAAAAGGTTATTGTTTTTTTTAATCAATTCATCTTGTGTCCCTTTCCCTTTACACTGAAGAAGCCTCCTCGCTTCTGGAGTCCAGGCTGCCTGAAGTAGGGCAACCTACCGTTATCAGAGCCATGTTACCTACAATTGGGCTTATTAGGAGAGAGAAATCTGGGGGGTCAAGGACAGCAAGAGTAAACCAACTCTGGTCTCACCTGATGTTGCTGCCACTCATGGGACCTTTATTTGTCCCAAGAACTAATGAAAACTCAAGTTGGAACACAGTTTCCACCTAGTGGCTGCCTGGAGCTAAGACACAATTAAGGAAATGGAAGTTCTGCTAAATCTCACTTCTTCATCCTCTTTGGAAGAAACTCAGGGGAACATGCTTACTTCCCTGTCAGCTTCTGTAGGGTGAGTTTTCTGGGGCCCTCTGAATAAATAACCTTCCAAGAAATCCAGCATATCGTCATCCATCCAGAATGTATATTCCAGAGACTGGCCCTCACCTCATCCCTCACTGACACTAGACCAAAGAAAACAGGTCATGAAGGTTTTACTATCTCATGACACTGTTGTTCAACTGTCTCTCTCTCCCATCCGCACCCCCTCTGCTCCACAACCTCTAAATACCATTAGAGGCAGTGTCTCCATAATGCTGATCTCTGGTGTGGCCACAACAGAATCAGCTCCGGAGGTAGTTAAAAATACAGATTAAGAAACTACATATTCTATTATTCAGCCATAGAAGCAAGAAATGCTGCCAACACCATGTTGGTAACACCATGGATGGACCTTGAAGGCATTATGCTAAGGTCACAAAGACAAATACTACATGACTTCACTTATATGTGGAATCTAAAAATAAACAAAACACCAAACTCACAGAGAAAGGGATCAGGTTTGTGGTCACCAGAGGAAAGGGATGTGGGGAGGGGAAATTGGAGGAAGCTGGTCAAAAGGTACAAACTTCCAGTTACAAGGTAGGTAAATCCTAGGGAGGAAATGTATGGCACGAGGTCCACAGCTCACACTGCTGAATGATGGGCAGATGTTAAGAGTAAATCCTATGAGTTCTCATCACAGGAGAAACTTGTTTCTTCTTGTTATTGTATCTACATGAGATGACAGATGCCAACTAAACTTACTGTGATAACCATTTCATAGTATATTCAGTCAAACATTATACTGTACACCTTAAAACTTAACGGGGATGTGTGTGGATTATACTGCTCGACAGGATTTGCACTGGCCCAATCTGGGGATATACGAGCTCAAACCAATGACAGCAACAGATGATAAACCAGTGAATACAATAACTCTTTTGACTCCATAGTGACATTAAAAAAAATAAACAAATAAGCACCTAGATGTGGGAGAAGGGAGAGCTCTTGCCTGGTATAGGACGACAAATATCAGACATACACAGAATGAGAGCCGGAAAATCATGGTGTCATGGTAAAACCTGAAGCAGGTAAGAATAGTCAATGCGTGCTAAAACTAATATCAGTCTGGTGAGGGACAGGTTATTTACAGAGTCTCAAATAATCTCTCTGCAACTTACTACATTTTTAAGGGGGACCTGGCAACTTTAGAGTGGGAAAACCAGGCAGGCAACCTCCTGAATCTCCCCAGGAGACACGGTGAGGACACAGTACCATGTATGTACTCTTTCTGCCCAAATTCACAACCATTCATCGGGAGACATCACACCAACTATTAAACTGAAGGATATTCTGCAAAATCAGTGGTCTTTCCTCTTGAAAATGGCAAAGTCATGACGGACAAAATCAGGAAATGAACCACGTTGAAGGGGACTAAAGAATACAATTATCATCAATGCCTGCTCGAGAATTCTCTCCTGCATGTTTATTATCTCACGATGGAATTGCCTCCATAAATGCTTTCTCATTTTCTCTCTATCTGTATTTCCTTCCCGTATGACATGTCTGGCGTCCGCTGAGATGTGACTTGACACTAAAGGATTTCAGATTTTTTTTTGTTGTTATGCATGAATCCAGATTTTTTTATTGTTATAAAGAATAATTATTAGAGACAAAAACAAACTTTGAATATAATCTGTAAATTAGTGCTGGGGCCTGTGGGGAGGAGTCGAACAGTTCCTGAGTGAGGCATCGGGCTGTATATACAAGACGACAGGAGGGCAAACGGTCTGGTGCAGAATGCAAAGAAGCTTTATTCTGGCATGGCTTATATACACATGAATTGCCTACAGATTAGACTCACACACCTTTCTCAAGGACCTCAATCCAATCACTTAAGTACTGCCCACCTATCACTACAATGGGACATTAATCCAATACTTTAGTCACATATGCGTGGGGGCATCTGGTCCAGGTGGCTGGCCTTGAGATAAGACCTCCCTGCATTACTGAGATACTTGTTCCTGGAATTTAGGAAACTTTTCAAGGTTTCTCTCAGAGTAAGGCCCGGTTCAGGCCTCAGATGGACACTAGGCACAAAAACACACTCAGTCCTGTCCTGTACTCTTGTTCCTTCTGTTCCAACCGCTCTCCACATCTCCCCCTTATTTATTTTTTAAAATGCTTGAATGCATGGGATGACTGTGCCTGTCTTAGGTTGGTCAAGAACGGGGATGGCCTTACCGTCATCAGGCTGAGGGTTGCATGACCCATTCCCTGTCTTAGGTTGGTCCACTCCCCTTCTTGGCTTACCCGTCATTGGCTATCCAGCCTCCTAAGCCAAAATTGGCTGGGGGGGTTGAGTGATAAGTTTTGCTTGTGGAGACGTCCATAGATTTGCTTCAGCACTTTTTCTACCAAACATAGTGCTGTAGGGACCAATATAAGTAGAAGAAAGAGCATTAGAGCGCAATGAAGGAGCCCAAGATCTATTTTGGTAGAGGCCCAGGTGGGGATCATGGAGCTTAAACTGTCCAAACACTGTTCTGTTAATTTTTCTGGTGACAAATCTAATTTTGCCTCTTGAATAGGTATTATCTCTTGATGTAGCTTTCTAGTATTCAACACATTAACTTGATCACCCAAGTAAAGCATTGTATGCTCTAAAGCCTGGAGCTTATGTTCCACCTTGGAATCACTTGATTCTTGGGTGGCCCAGGCAAGAGACACATTATGAGCCAAATTATCTACAAAATCTGCAGTCAGAATTTCTGAGAGAAAAGTTACACAGGAAGTAAAGTGACAATCATTGAAGCTAATATTGAATTTTGAATTATTCCCCACATTTACACAGACATCACTGATTAATAGAAGAGGGATTGACACAAGCAAGCACTGTAAAATATTTTGCATTATCATTAAAACGCCACTCATCATTTTCATCATTCATGTTCACCCTTCATCCTGACGCAGCTGCCAGCTTCCAAATATAAGTTAGAGGATGCCCATTACTAGACCACCACATTCCAGCCGTCAGCTGATGATCTGAACAGTTATCACAGCTAGACCAGTCCCAGTAGTGCCCTGTTGACACATTACACCGTTTTGGGGTTCTTTCTACACAATGGGTCCATAAGATTGTTGCATTAATCCTCGTATTCTCTGCGTCACAATAAGGCACTTGCTGAGGGGAAAAAGGATGTCCATGGTCATAGTCACATTTGGATTTATTCTTGGAATAGTCATCCCAGGACAGGACATATTCACCGCTGGCATGACCACTCTGTTAACTTTGTTGTCCACAACATTGATACAGTTGTCAGAAGGCCCAGCACGGAAGCACACCGGCATTCCTTTTCCTTCGGCTGAATAATTCTGATAAGGGCTCAGGGCAGGTGAATTCCTGGAGGTGGAAGGATGGCCCAGAATCCTGGTATCATTGACCTGGACAATGATCTCCGGGCCGTCTCAAACCACTGGGTGGAGGATCGGAGGGTCTGGCACAAGTGCCCAGTGTGTGTGGTTGGCTCCTGCGGTGGTCAGCAGAATGCAGAGGAGTATGAGCTTCAGCATGGCGGACCAATCTTTCTGGGAGCCACCTGGCTCCTTCTGCATCCTGTGGAAAAACACAAACATGCCCTCGTCCCCAGATTAGTACTGGATCTGGGCCATTCCATTGACCCATGAGAGGAGCCTTCCACCTCACCCTAGCATATGAATCCTTTGTTTTTGGATGCCAAAATCTATCCGCTGCAGATCTGCTCTGTTCATCTACAGTGAGAAAATTTTAAATAAAAGGTGCATGGTTTAGATAGTTTGCGGGAGTTTCTGGGTATAACTCCCGCTTTTTTATTTTTTGAAGCTGATGCTTCAGGGTACTGTGTGTCCTTTCCACAATACGATGTCTTGCGGATTGTAAGGAATACCTGTTTTGTGAAGGATTTGAAATTGCTTGCAGAAATGCTGAAATGCGCGGCTGGTATAGGCGGTCCCATTGTCGGTTTTAATCTCTTTTGGCACTCCTGTAATGCCAAAGCATTTTAAGCAATGGGCTGTAACGTGCTTAGTGGCTTCTCCAGTTTGTGCTGTTGCCATCATAAAGCCAGAATAGGTGTCTATAGAAATATGGACATACTTAAGTTTTCCAAACTCAGGTATTTTTGTAACATCCATTTGGCACAGCTGATTAGGCACAATTCCCCGGCGATTAAGTCCCTGGTGATGAACAGTGTGATGAGTGGGACATATGGGACATTGCTTTACTATCTGTCTGGCAGCCCCTCGGGAAATTTGGAACTGTTGTCTTAAGCTTTGACTATTTTGATGATGTAAAGCATGGGATTGCTGAGCTTGTTGTAATTGGGAGAGGAAAACATTGCGGGTAGCAATGTTAGCCTTAGCATTTCCTAAGGATAAGGCACCTGGTAGGCCTGTGCGTGCTCTGATGTGTCCCACAAAGCAGGGGACTTTATGACTGTGTATGTGTGTTTATATCTGGGTGAATACATTTCTTATTTCTATATTGAGAGATTCTATAGCTGCAGCAGTTTCTGGGGGGGAATAGCTTTTGCAACATACTGACTGTCCATAAGTGGAAAGGCTCAGCGGGGGCAGCAGAAAACAAAGCTGCAACAGCACGAAGTTCTGCTATTTGTGCTGAAGAGGTGGGACTGAGAAATGTGTACGTTTGGTTTTTAAACACAAAGACAGATTTTCCATTTGAGGAGCCATCAGTAAACGCATTCTAAGCTCCTACAATAGGTGCTTTACGTGGTATTTTTGGAAAAATAAATTCTTGTATGTCTGCGAATTGAAGCAACTTATTATTGGGCCTATGGGTCCCTATCGGTCCCCCAAAGCTGGCAAACCCCCCAAGCATCAGAAGAGGCAAACAACCAAGTAATCTGATCCTTCTTAAATGGGACCCCGGTGTAGTTTGGATCTCTGCCAAAGTATCTACATGCATTCTCTCTAGCAAGATGAACTACAGCAGAGACCGCTTCACGGTAAGGGGTAAGTACTTTCGCAGGTGAGACAGGGAGGTGTATCCACAAAAGAGGTCCTTCCTGCCATATTACAGCAGTCAGGGTATGTGAGGAAGCCAACACATAAACTTCTAAATCTTTTGAATAATCAATATATGAAAGTTGCTGATTCTCCATGGCTTCTTCTATCTACCTTTTCCAAGGGAGCTCTCCCTTCAGGAGTGAGTGTTCTGGCAGAAGTTGGGTCAGGATCACCTTTTAAGATTTCAAACAAAGGCTTTAACTCTCCTGTAGATAATTTTAAATGAGGTTGGATCCAGTTTATGTCTCCTAGTAATTTTTGAAAATTATTCAATGTTTTCACATTATCTTTTCTAAATTGTATTTTCTGAGGTAGAATGACCTTTGGATACAGAGCTTTTCCTAAGTACTGAAAGGGCAGCTGAGTTTGAATATTCAATGGAGCAATAAAAGGCCCTGCATTAGCTAAATCTTTCTGTATAGAGCTGAAGGCTGCGAGGACTATCCCCTCATTCTGATGAGCAAAGAGAATATCATCCATATAATGTGTAATATACACTTATTTATATTTCTTTCTGGTTAATTCTATAGCGTTGGCTACAAACTTTTGGCAAAGGGTCGGGCTATTTGCCATACCCTGAGGAAGAACGTTCCATTAATAATGTTTGATGGGTTCTTTAAAATTGACAGATGTCACACTAAAGACAAAACTTTTACTATCTTTTTCCGCCAGGCGGATGGTATAAAAGCAATCATTTAGATCTAATATCACACTAAAGGTGCCCTGAGGAATAGCAGATGGGGAAGGGAGCCCAGGTTGTAATGCTCCCATTAATTCCATAGTTTCATTAACCTTCCTTAGGTCTTGTAGCAACCTCCACTTCCCTGATTTCTTTCTTATAACAAATACAGGTGAGTTCCATGGCAAATTAGAAGTTTCTATATGACTGCGGTCAAGTTGCTCCTGCACTAGCAGCTCTGCGCTTGTATTTTTTCAGCTGAAAGAGGCCACTGATCCACCCATACAGGGGTATCGCTGAGCCATGTTATCGGATCTGCGTGGGGAACAGGGGGCTCAGAGGCCTCTATTAAAAATGTCCTAGTCCTTGTCTGTTTCTTCTAGAGGAAGTTATGAGAGGTTGATTGATGCCCTGTCCCTTAGCCCCGAGTCCCTGTGTGGGAAGAAGTCCTTGGTCTAATAATTGGGTAGTGACTTTATCACTGGGGCTCTACAGGTATACTCCCATTTCTTTCATAACATCTCTTCCCCATAGTTTGTCTGGAAGGCCGGCAACTATATACGGTTCAAAGCTGCCACTATGATTTTCATCATCCTTCCATAACAAGATATCACTACTCTGCTCTGAATTTTGACTTTGGCCTATGCCTTGAAGATGTGTCACTGTAGGTTGTTTAGGCCACTCATAGGGCCATTGATCACTGGTAGAAACAGATACATCTGCTCCAGTATCTAGGAGGCCTTGTATTCTTTTTCCTCTTATGGTTAATGTTAATTGTGGGCATTTATTGCCAATGGGTTGAACCCAATATGCATCAGACGAGCCAAAACCCGCCTGACCTCTTTTATCCTTTATATATTTGTTTGGAGATTTTACTTTTGGAAGGAGGATTAATTGTGCAATTCTCTGAGGGGGTTGAATGACTGTTATGGCTGTTGGAGAATGAGCCATAATTTTTATTTCTCCCTTATAATCTGGGTCTATCACACCTGGTGCTACTAAAAGCCCTTTCAAGGTGGCACTGCTTCTGCCTAATAATAATCCTACACATCCAGCAGGGAGTGGTCCACACACTCCTGTGGGAAGGGCCTGCATGCCCATCTCTGGGGTTAGTACTGTGTAGGACAAGGAACTGCGGTCCACTCGTGCGCTGCCTCAGGTGGCTCGATAGAGGTCACAAACGGATTTCCTTGACTTGGGATGAAGGCTTGAAGAGCCCCATTTAACACTGTTTTCGGTCCTGGGACTGGCCCCTCCTCCCGTTTCCCTGTTCCTGATCTAGTTTATTTCCATTTACATCTCTTCTTGACTTACATTCTCTTGCCCAATGATTGCCTCATTTACAGCGAAGACAGAGACCCGGTTGTCTTCTTGTGTCTCCTAGACTCTCGTTCCTATTTTTGTTTTGGCACTGCCTTATCTGGTGACCCATTTGTCCAAAGCCAAAACAGCTGTCAAGGGGCACTGAAGTATTCCTTGTTTTGGAAGCCTGCTGCTGGAAAAGCACTTCTTTGACTGTTTTCCCTTGAAGTGCGGCGGCCATGGTTAACCCTTGTGTGTAAGCTGGGCCGATGTCTGAACAGAGACTAATATAATCTGAAATTGTGCCCTTTTTTCTGAAAGGGCGAAGAGCTGCCTGGCATGCAGAATTTGCATTTTCATAGGCTAATTGTTTTACAAGGAGTAGGCCCGCATCTGTATCTCCTAGCAATCTGCTAGATGTTTGCATTAAACGAGAGACAAAATCTTGAAAAGGCTCATCTGGCCCTTGCCTAATTTTAGATAAATCTTCCGATTGTGCCCCCCCTGAGGGCAATTTCATCCAAGCTTGCTTAGCAGCGGCATTTATTTGTGCATAGGCAGCAGGATCGAAATCTAACTGCCTGTTAAGATCACTGTAGGGTCCTTCCCCCATAAGCATTTCAAAAGTTACTGGATGGTTTTGAGCTCTATTAGTATCAGCTATCTTTTGGCATTGCTCCGCATATTCTGATCTCCACAATAGATAATCTCCTCCACTTAAACAGGCTTGTGCAATAGCTTTCCTATCAGAGGGCGGGAGAGCATCAGCCGTAAAAGCCTCAAGCATATTTTGCGTAAATGGAGCAGTGGCTCCATAGGATGAGCAGGCCATTTTCAGCTCTTTCAGTTGTTTGAATGCTAAAGGCTGATGGATTCTGTGCCTCACCCCTTGCTCATCCACTTCCTCAAAGACCGGACAGGCTACAAAACCCATAGTATCTTCCCCTCTCTCTGAAGCTTGTTTCAGAGCCTTTTCAGTGGAGAAAGGTGCTGTGGCGGCAACAGCTGTCTTTTATCTGCTCTAGGTTTTAAAGGCAAGACGGCCAAGGCTGTAAGAGGCGCCGCAGGGGGATCAAGCCCCGCAACAACTGACTGAGGGGGAGTTGGAGAGTCTATTTCAATGCACCTTCAGCCGTGAGCTTGCTAAAGGTTTTACAGAAGCAAACCTCTGGCAGATCTAATTTTTCGGGCCTTTGTTCTTTAAGGTCTGCTAAAGAGCCGCGATCACTCTCCCATTTTCCCTCGTCTGCCACTTCCGATACAGTCTCCGGTGGTGCGGAAGGAATGACTCGACCAGCTTCAGTGTTTATAGTTTCACTTTTTCCTGTAGCCGAATTTAATCTCTGCCTCTCATGGCTAGGACCTAAACCATCTCTGATTAGAATCCAAAGCCCAAAAGCGCAAGCAAAGAGCAAACGGCTATTCCCATTTCCCATACTTATCTCTACTGTAACACTACTGTTTATACATAAGGAGGTTTTATACTTCCACTTTTAGCTAGCGAAGTAGGAAAGAGCTAGGAGCCCCCCTCGTCTGACTCAAAGGCCAGGGCGGCCTGGAGAAGCAGGCTGGAAGTCAGAGACTGAGAAAGAGACCCTCCTCACGGACACCCAGTCGGCCTGTCGGGGTCTGAGTCCAGACACGTGGGCCTTTGAGGAGCCGCTGAAGTGCAGCCTCAGCCTGGACTCTCGCAGCTGCCCACTGCTCTCCACAGTCCCTCGCATCCAAGGAGGTGCTGTTGAAAGGGAATCCTGGTTTCCACTCAGCTGACGTTCCCGGCTCCCAAGGGAGACGGGGGATCCACTGAGGGAGACGCAGGGGAACCTGTCGCTTGAGACTTGAGATTGGCAGCCGGGCTAGTCCCTTTTAAGTGGCGGACGAGCACCCGATGTTGTGAGCCACAGATGGCTTTGCTTTTTCTTTTTCTTTTTTCATAAGGAAAGTAAAAGAGAAAGGCAGTGTCTGTTCCCCGGGGTTATTATAACTTTTATTATACTCACAGACTGTTGGTACTTTTCTTCAACTCGTCTTTACAACCGTCCCCGCACTCTCTTGCCTTGTGCTATGGCAGAAGTGCTTCAGATCCACAGCGCTGCGTCTTCTCTCTTGGTGGCTGCCTGGCGTTGCTCCCCCTACTCAGGTCCCTGTTCGGGCTCCACTTTCTGCCGGGGCCTGCCAGCAGGAGTCGAACAGTTCCTGAGTGGGGGCGTCGGGCTGTATATACAAGACAACAGGAGGGCAAACTGTCTGGTGCAGAATGCAAAGAAGCTTTATTCTGGCATGGCTCATATACACATGAGTTGCCTACAGATTAGATTCACACACCGTTCTCAAGGACCTGAATCCAATCACTTAAGTATTGCCCACCTATCACTACAATCGGACATTGATCCAATACTTAAGTCACATACGCCTGGGGGCATCTGGTCCAGGTGGCTGGCCTTGAGATAATACTTCCCTACATTCCTGAGATACTTGTTCCTGGAATTTAGGAAACGTTTCAAGGTTTCTTTCAGAGTCAGGACCGGTTCAGGCCTTAGATGGAGACTAGGCACAAAAACACAATCAGTCCTGTCCTGTACTCTTGCACCTTCTGTCCGAACCGCTCTCCACAAATTACATAATCGCATGGGATCAATGTTCCTGATTTTAATAGTTATACCATGATAATGTTGGAGAACGTCTTTGCTCTTAGTAAATAGACACCTAAGAGGCATCATGTCTGAAACTTACTCTCAAATGTTTCAGAAAAACAGAACAACATGTATTTATGAGGTATGTCTGGAAAGACAGGCTATAATAAAGCAAATGTAAAATATTAACATTTGGGGAATCTGGTTGGGGTTCTTTCTACTATTCTTGCAGCTTTTCTGTAACTGTAAGACCATTTCAAAATAGTTACATAACAACACATGTATTCATTTCATACCTATAAATATTATACTTAAACTCACACAGCCTCAAAATTCATGTTCCATGATATCCTCAGGAAGAAAACACAAAGATAAAGCGGACTGTTAGCAACTTCTTCATGTCTTGTTCTCACTATTCCATACATTTACAGGTTTAAATGAGACTCATACCTACAATGGACACTTATTTCTTCCTCACACTGAAAGCCTTTTGAAACATTTTCTTTATCAACATGGTATTCACAACAACCACAAGACTTACTTTATGAAACTATTTAAGAGGAAATGATTTTCTAAACTCAGTGATCTGGCTTCATGTTTTCCTAAATATCACCTTAGACACAGTAAAGTTACATTTCACATGGTCACCCCCACATTTAATACCTTATAAGTTTGCATGCTTATATGTATTATATGTGGACATTTTTTTTCATAACCAGAAAAGGCTTTCAAGCATTGTATGGCAATCAGTTTTTCCTTAAATTCTCTAATAGCACATGCTTGTCACTTTTTTTAAATAATTTATTTTGGTATCATTATTCTACATTTACATGTGCAATATTATGGTTATTAAACTACCCCCTTCAACAGATCCCCCCCACCAACGCCATTACAATCCCTGTCCATCAGCGTAGTGAGATGCTATAGAATCACTACTTGTCTTCTCTGAGTTACACAGCCCTCCCCATGTCCCCCCAACATTACATCTGCTAATCATAATGTCCCTTTTTCCCTCTTACCCCTCCCTTCCCACCGATCTTCCCCAGTCCCTTTCCCTTTGATAACTATTAGTCCGTTCTTGGGTTCTGTGAGTCTGCTGCTGTTTTGTTCTTTCAGTTTTTTTCTTTGTTCTTATACGCCACATATGAGTGAAGTCATTTGATACTTGTCTTTTTCGGCTTGGCTTATTTCACTGAGCATAATACCCTCTAGCTCCATCCATGTTGTTGCAAATGGTAGGATTTGTTTTCTTCTTATGGCTGAATAATATTCCATTGTTCATATGTGCCACATCTTCTTTATCCATTCATCTACTGATGGACACTTAGGTTGCTTCCATTTCTTGGCTATTGTAAATAGCGCTGAAATAAACATAGGGGTGCATCTGTCTTTTTCAAACTGCGCTGCTGCAGTCTTAGGATAAATTCCTAGGAGTGGATTCCTGGGTCAAATGGTATTTCTATTTTGAGTTTTTTGAGGAACCTCCATACTGCTTTCCACAATGGTTGAACTAATTTGCAGTCCCACCAGCAGTGTAGGAGGGTTCCCTTTTCTCCACATCCTCGCCAACATTTGTTGTTGTTTGTGTTTTGGATGTTGGTCATCCTCACTGGTGTGAGGTGATATCTCATTGTGGTTTTAATCTGCATTTCTCTGATGATTAGCAATGTGGAGCACCTTTTCATGTGCCTGTTGGCCATCTGAATTTCTTCTTTAGAGAAGTGTCTATTCATGAACTGTGCCCATTTCTAAATTGGATTATTTGCTTTTTGTTTGTTAAGGTGCGTGAGTTCTTTATATATTTTGGATGTCAACCCCGTATCAGATACATCATTTATGAATATATTCTCCCATACTGTGGATCTCTTTTTGTTCTATTGATGGTGTCCTTTGCTGTACAGAAGCTTTTCAGCTTGATATGGTCCCACGTGTTCATTTTTGCTTTTGTTTCCCTTGCCCGAGGAGATATGTTCATGAAGAAGTCACTCATGTTTAAGTCCAAGAGATTTTTGCCTATGTTTTTTTATAAGAGTTTTATGGTTCCATGACTTACATTCAGGTCTTTGATCCACCTTGAGTTTACCTTTGTGTATGGGGCTAGACAGTAGTCCAGTTTCATTCTCTTACATGGAGCTGTCCAGTTTTTCCAACACCAGCTGCTGAAGAGGCTGTCATCTCCCCATTGTATATCCAAGGCTCCTTTATCAAATATTAATTGACTGTATATGTTTGGGTTAATGTTTGGATTTTCTATTCAGTTCCACTGGTCTGTGGGTCTGTTTTTGTGCCTTTATGATGTTGAGTTACTTGCCGTCTATACCCATTTTGTTGAGAGTTTTAATCATGAATGGATGCTGAGTTTTGTCAAATGCTTTTTCACCATCTATGGAGATGATCATGTGGTTTTTGTTCTTCTTTTTATTGATGTGGTGGATAATGTGGATGGATTTTCGAATGTTGTACAATCCTTGCATCCCTGGGATGGATCCCACTTGATCATGGTGTATGATCCTCTTGATGTATTTTTGAATTCGGTTTGCTAATATTTTGTTGAGTATTTTTGCATCCATGTTCATCAGGGATATTGGTCTGCAATTTTCTTTTTTGGTGAGGTCTTTGCCCGGTTTTGGTATTAGAGTGATGCTGGCTTCATAGAACGAGTTTGGAAGTATTCCCTCCACTTCTATTTTTTGGAAAACTTTAAGGAGAATGGGTGTTATTTCTTCTCTATATGTCTGGTAGAATTCAGAGGTGAATCCCTCTGGTCCGTGGTGCTGGGGCCTGCCAGCAGGAGTCAAACAGTTCCTGAGTGGGGGCATCGGGCTCTATATACAAGACGACAGGAGGAGAAACTGTCTGGTGCAGAATGCAGAATGTAAAGAAGCTTTATTCTGGCATAGCTTATATACACATGAATTGCCTGCAGATTAGATTCACACACCCTTCTCAAGGACTTCACTCCAATCACTTAAGTATTGCCCACAGATCAATACAATGGGACATTAATCAAACACTTAAGTCACACAGGCCTGGGGGCATCTGGTCCAGGTGGCTGGCCTTGAGATAAGACCTCCCTGCATTCCTGAGATACTTGTTCCTGGAATTTAGGAAACTTTTCAAGGTTTCTCTCAGAGTCAGGCCTGGTTCAGGCCTTAGATGGAGACAAGGCACAAAAACACAATCAGTCCTGTTCTGTACTCTTGCTCCTTCTGTCCCAACTGCTCTCCACACCGGGGCTTCGTTCTTGGGTAGTTTTTGATTACCGATTCAATTTCATTGCTGGTGATTGGTCTGTTTAGTTTTTCTGTTTCTTGCTTGGTCAGTCTTGGAAGGTTGTATTTTACAAAGATGTTGCCATTTCTTCTAGGTTTTCCAGTTTGTTAGCATATAGATTCTCATAATATTCTCTTATAATTCTTTGTATTTCTGTGAGGTCCGTCATTGTTTTTCCTTTCTCATTTCTGATTGTGTTTATGTGTGTAGATTCTCTTTTTCTCTTAATGAGCCTGGGTAGGGGTTTATCTATTTTGTTTATTTTTTTCAAAGAATCAGCTCTTGGTTTCATTGATCTTTCTGTATTGTTTTATTCTTCTCAATTTTATTTATTTCTTCTCTGATCTTTATTATGTTCCTCCTTCTGGTGACTTTGGCCCTCATTTGTTCTTCTTTTTCCAATTTCCGTAATTGTGTCTTTAGACTGTTCATTTGGAAATGTTCTTCCTTCTTTAAATAGGCCTGGATTGCAATATACTTTCCTCTTAAACTGCCTTTGCTGCGTCCCAGAGAAGTTGTGGCTTTGTGTTGTTGTTGTCATTAGTCTCCATATATTCTTTGATTTCTGTTTTGATTTGGTCGTTAACCCATTGATTAATTAGGAGAATGTTAAGTCTCCATGTATTTGTGAGCCTTTTTGATTTCTTTCTAAAATTTATTTCTATTTTTATACCTTTGTGATCTGAGAAGTTGGTTGGTAGGATTTCAATATTTTTGAATTTACTGAAGTTCTTTTTGTGGCCTTGTATGTGGTCTATTCTGGAAAATGTTCCATGTGCACTTGAGAAGAATGTGTATCCTGTTGCTTTTGGGTGCAGAGTTCTGTAGATGTCTGTTAGGTCCATCTGTTCTAGTGTGTTGTTCAGTGCCTCTGTGTCTTTACTTATTCTCTGCCTGGATCTGTCCTTTGGAGTGAGTGGTGTGTTGAAGTCTCCTAAAATGAATGCATTGCTGTCTATTTCCTCCTTTAATTCTGTTAGTGTTTGTTTCACATATGCTGGGGCTCCTGTGTTGGGTGCATATATATTTATAATGGTTATATCTTCTTGTTGGACTGACCCCTTTATCATTATGTAATGTCCTTCTTTATCTCCTGCTACTTTCTTCATTTTGAAGTCTATTTTGTCTGATAGAAGTACTGACACACCTGCTTTTTTCTCTTTGTTGTTTGAATGAAATATCTTTTTCCATCCCTTCACTTTTAGTCTGTGGATATCTTTGAGTTTGAGGTGAGTCTCTTGTAAGCAGAATATAGATGGGTCTTGCTTCTTTATCCATTCTGTTACTCTGTGTCTTTTGATGGGTGCACTCAGTCCATTTACATTTAGGGTGATTATTGATAGATATGTACTTATTGCCATTGCTGGCTTTAGATTCCTGGTTACCAAATGTTGAAGGGTTGCTTCTTTATTATCTAACAATCTAACCTAACTTTCTTGGTAAGTTATTGTAAGCACCGTCTGATGTTTCTTTATTTCTCTCCCTTCTTATTCTTCCTCCTCCATTTTTTATACACTAGGTGTTTTATTCTTTGCCTTTAGTTAGTATTTGGATGGTCTGTTTCTTTGCTATGATTTTATTTTCTCTGGTGACATCTTTTTAGCCTTAGGGGTGCTTCCCTCTAGAGCAGTCCGTTGAAGATATCCTGTAGTGGTGGTTTATGACAGGCAAACTCTCTCAACTTTCGCTTGTCTGGAAATTGTTTAATCCCTCCATCATATTTAAATGATAATCGTGCTGGATACAATATGCTTGATCGAGGCCCTTCTGTTTCGTTACGTTAAATATATCATGCCATTCTCTTCTGGCCTGTACGGTTTCTGTTGAGAAGTCTGATGATAGTCTGATGGGTTTTCCTTTATAGGTGATCTTTTTTTCTCTCTCTAGCTGCCTTTAATACTCTGTCTTTATCTTTGATCTTTGCTATTTTAATTATTATGTGTCTTGGTGTTGTCTTCTTTGGTTCCTTGTGTTGGCAGATCTGTGGGCTTCCATGTACTGTGAGAGCATTTCCTTCAGCAGCGTGGGGAAGTTTTCAGCAATTATTCCTTCAAAGACAATTTCTATCCCTTTTTCTCTCTCTTCTCCTTCTGGTACTCCAATAATGCGAATATTGTTCCATTTGGATTGATCACACAATTCTCTTAATATTTTCATTCCTAGAGATTCTTTTATCTCTCTCTGCATCAGCTTCTCTGTACGCCTGTTCTCTGATTTCTATTCCATTAACAGTCTCTTGCATGTCATCCAGTCTGCTGTTAAGCCCATCCATCGTTTGTCTGATTTCTGCATTGTCTTTCCTCACTTCCCTCACTTCCTCCCTCAGCTCTTGCACATTTCTCTGTAGATCCGTCAGCATGGTTATGACTTTTGTTCTGAATTCTTTTCAGGAAGACTGTGCATTTCCATCCCTTCAGACTCCCTTTCTGGGGTTGTCTTGTTGATCTTAGTCTGGTGTGGAGAGCGGTTGGGACAGAAGGAGCAAGAGTACAGGACAGGACTGATTGTGTTTTTGTGCCTAGTCTCCATTTAAGGCCTGTACCGGGCCTGACTCTGAAAGAAACCTTGAAAAGTTTCCTAAAATCCAGGACCAAGTATCTCAGGAATGCAGGGAGGTCTTATCTGAAGGCCACCCACCTGGACCAGCCCATTGTATTGTTCTTCAGGCAATTCAGGTGTATATAAGCCATCCCAGAATAAAGCTTCTCGGCATTCTGCATTCTGCACCAGACAGTTTGCCCTCCTGTCATCTTGTATATACAATCCGACACCCCCACTCAGGAAGTTTTCGACTCCTGCCGGCAGGCGCCGGCAGTCTGGACCATATTCCTCTGTCTTTTCATGGCTGTAGAAGTGGTCGCTGGTAGTTGCCACATATATCAGCTGGGCTCTTTAAGACATTAAAAAGAAAAAGAGAAAAAGAAAGAAAGAAAGAAAAGAAAAGAAAAAGAAAGAGAAGGAAAAACAAAAAACAAAAAACAAATTAAAAAAACGCCCACCGGGAGTAGATTCTGTGGGGATGCTGTAGGTGGCCCTGTTGCTCCACTATTCCACAGCCGTGGGCGCGCCGCTCCCCAGGGCCCTTTATAGCCCTGGCCCAGGTGGGAACGAATGGGAGGGTGTCTATCTTTGTGGGACGTCTAAGTGCGGCCACCCTTTCCCAGTCGCCAGCTAAGTGGTCCGAAACTCCCCAGGACTCCCAGCCTGCTGGGCTGAGTATGCCGCGGTGATCTGGCTCCTCCGCTGGGCTCCTGTCTCTTTAAGAACGCTGAAAAAAGTGTGCGCTTTTTTTTTTCTTCCCAGCAGCTGGCTGCAAGCACCTTGGCGCGTTCCCCACTCATATCCTGCCCACTCTGTCTCTCCAAACTCCGCTACACCACGCAATGTGTGTCAGCACTCCCCACGCAGATCACCAGGGCTGGTTATTTCGCAGGGTGTACTTCCACTCCCTCCGGCTCTGAATCCTCTTCTCCCGCCGGTGCGCTGGGGTGGGTGAGTGCTCCGGTCCCGCTGCGTCGTGGGTCTGTATCTTACCTGCCTCGTGCGGTGCCATGTCCTCTCAGGTGTAGCTGCACGCTGTGTGCTTTCCTGTGTATTCTGGTCTCTCTTTTAGGAATAGTTGTATTTGCTGTATTTTCATAGATATATATAGTTTTGGGAGGAGATTTCTGCCGCCCTACTCATGCCGCCATGTTCCCGGAAGTTCATGCTTGTCACTTTAATAAAAAAATTTTCTCACATTTATTCCTATTATGTGATTCATTCTGGTGCAAATTCTCTGATGCATCTGAAATTTGATTCCTTAGTGAAAATGCTGCAACATTCCCTTCTTGTGTTTAGTTTCTTCCTCGTGTGCATCTCTCTGATAGAAGACAATGGACACATTCCAGAAGAACACTGTCACTAAATTACCACATTCACAGTGGTTGTCTTTCTGCCGTGACTTCTGTGTGAAAACTTACGCACACTTGCTGAATTCAGTTTGTCTTGCATATCCATTTTTCTGATAAACAATGAGCTGCAAGTTATTACTAAAGATTTTGCCATATTTATTTACATACATACATCACATATTTCTCTCGTTTAAATTCTCTAAGAAAGTAAATAACCTGAATGAAAACTTCATTATTCACTGCATGTATAAGAATTCTCTCCTGTATGCCTGTAATCTCACGCTGGAATGGCCTCCATAAATGCTTTCTCACTTTCTCTGTATCTGTATTTCCTTCCTGTATGACATGTCTGGCGTGTGCTGAGGTGTGACTTGACACTAAAGGATTTCCCACAGTCACTGTGTTTGTAGGTCTCTCTCCTATATGTGTTCTTTGGAGTCTGCTTGGACCAGGTTTCCAGGTGAAAGCTCTCCACATTCATTACATATATCAGAGTTCTTCTCCTGTCTGGGTTCTCTGGTGGAGGATGAACAGTGACTTCCGGCTGGAAGTTCTCTGATGCTCACTGCATTCGTACGGTTTCTCTTCCGTGTGAGTTTTCTGATGTACAATGAGTTGTGACTTTTGTGAGAAATTTTTCCCACAACCACTACAGCTATAGGCCTTCTCTCCTGTGTGTGTTCTCTGGTTTATGTGAGTGGTGAGTTAGTGCTGAAGGCTTTCTGACATTCAGCACATCAGTAAGGCTTCTCCCAGGCATGAACTCTCTGATGTCAAATGAGTTCTGACTGATGCGTGAAAGCTTTCTGGCACTGACTGCATTCCTAAGTTTCTCTCCAGTATGAATTCTCTGATGCAAAATGCACTCTGACTTCCAGACGGAAGCCTGGACACTTGACATGAAAAGCGTTTCCTCCAGTGTGAGTTCTCTGACGTTCGCTGAGCTGCCACCTGCGGATAAGCAGACGCTGACTGCGTGCACTGGGCTTTTCTCCCAGGTGCGTTTTATGATGTCAAGTGAGACTAGCCTTAGGAAAGTTCTTCCACCTTCTGACACCCATAGGGGTTTTCACCTGTCTGAGCGCTCTTGGGCTTGGTGAGCTGCGGCTTACTAGTGAAGGCTTTCTGACATGAACTGCGTTCATAAGGCTTCTCCTTTGTGGGGGTTCTCGGATGTAAAACAAGACTAGATTTGTGGGGCAGGCTCCCACACTCACTGCACTCCCAGGCTTCTCCCCCGTACAGCACCTCTGCTGTACAGTGAGACCAGGCTCACTACAAAAAGCCTGAGGACAGCCCTTGCTCTAAGAAGGTTTCTGCCCTGTGAGTTCTCTGGTGTAAAAGAAGCTCTGCCTCTCAAAGAAAAACTTTCAGACATTCCCTGCATTCATAGGGTTTCTCTCCTGAATGAGTTCTCTGGTGCACAGCGGGCTGTGATTTCTGTGAGAAAAACGTTCTACATTCACTGCATCCATGGGGCTTCTCTCCCCTGTGAGTTCACTGATGTGAGATGAGGTGACTCTTCCGTGCAAAAGCTTTCTCACAATTGCTGCATCCGTGGAGCTTCTCTCCCCTGTGACCCTCTGGTGTGGAAGGAGTTGTGACATATGGCTACGGGACCACTCACATTCATTACATTTGCAAAACTTCATTTCCAAATGACTTCTCTGCCAGCATGACTTCTTAGTAATCACTTCTCCACAGCCGAAGTCATAGTAATTCATTCCAGGCTGAGTGTTCCTGTGCATAGTATGGAGAAATAATTTCTCAGGTGGATTTAACTTTTCAGCTTTCTTATTCATGTCATTTGTTGTAGAAAAGTAAATATAAATTGTGTTTCAAATTTTTTCCATTTGAATCAAATTTGATCAAAGTCCTTTCTCAGGTGAAATATTTTCCCAAACATCATATTACTGGTGTCTCTCCATGAGGATCAAGCTTGTCAGAGTTTTCCTGGTGCCTGTCTACAACATCAACTTGCCAAGCATGTTTTGGAAGAAGCCAATGAATCTGTGTATGATTAAGCACTGGAAGAGGTAAACTCTCATAACAAGGAACAAGGACGAAGGACAGAAATGATATTCTGGATAGCACATACAAGTCAGAGGCACCTAGCAGAAGGAGAAGAGAAAATACAAGGGCAACAGAGGGGCATAAATGTCATACAAAACATAGGAAAGGGGAATACAAATCCATGTGCATTTGGAAGCATAATTCTGACCACAGGTGAAATGCTGAGCAGAAGGAAGGCACTGTGAGCAGTGCTGGTGAGGAAGAGAGAAGATGCTAGAATAACGGAGAAAGCAAGGTCCTAGCTCAGAGTCCAGAGATCTGCTAGAGTACAGTGACGGAAGGGGCCTTCTCCTCACAAACACCACACAATGGAGAGCCTACATATGAGGTAAGGCGAGGAGTGGAGGTACCCTTAAGCCAACTAGGAGCTTAGGTCAGTTGTTTTGCATCATATTTAATGGCACAGGGATTTTAAGTAGAGCTCTCGAAATACCGTATCAAAGGTTCTAACTCCTACCACTTTCACTCGTCTACCTGGTTTCTATTTACTCACCTAGGCTGCCCTGACCACACATTTCCCCCTTCACGCCCAGGCTGTTCTTGCTCCATTGGGAAGACCACTTACAGTCTGGAAGCCTAACAGGTGGTATAGTGATAAACACAGGCCCAAGAGCTTCATCTTGGGAGACTCTGGGGTAGGAAGGGTTGGTTTCAGAGTCGGCACCCCAACAAAGGGAATACCTTTCATTTGGGAGTTAAGAGCACCATCCTCTCTACAGGTTCAAACAGACACAAAGATTCTACCTCTATAAACTCTAAGTCCAAAGACATTAAACACTTCAGAAGACCTATAAATTCTTGCAGTTAAGAAAGGGAAGGCAAAAAACTGGGTGTTCACCAAGGGATATACAGGAAAGGTGTCCTTACCCGCTGACAAGAGGCTGCTGTAGTTTTCCAACATTACATCCCAGTACAGCATCCAGGAACTGCCATTCCTCCGAGGTGAAGTCCACAACCACATCCTTAAACAACAAAGCTAACTGTAAGAGCAGATTCTTATTTCAAGTGATGTTTCATTCAATGATATGGAAAAAATGTGAATGAACTTATATCGTTTTCAGAATACATTATACACCCAAAGTTTGGGGATCTAGTTTTGCCTTACCCTTTAAGGAAGAAACTTTAAGCTCATTAAAAATATCCTGCCATTCAAGAATCACCTAAAGTAACTCACCACCTTGACAAAGGATAAAAATCCTACCACCGTGACTGTGGCGGCATGAAAAGCATGTAACACAGGTGTGTGTGCACATGCCAAAACTATCAGATGGTAGGTTAAGATCTGTACATTTCACTGTATACATATTTTACATCAAAATACATGTAAGTAGTATGAACAAATATTAAACCCTAGTTTATGCTGGAGTATTTAGGGGGCAGTATACTAATGTTTGCAACTTACTTGGAAATACATCAAAAAATAAGACAGAAAGGGAGGGCTAGATTGAGAGGTAGGATTTTTGTTTGTTCGTTTGTTTGTTTTTGGTGTTCTGAGACTCAATTTCCAACATGGTGGGGTGGTTTCCTGACATCATCAACAGTGGTTCTCAGGTGTCCTACAGTTAAACTCAATTCTGAGACTATCTACCTGGAGAAAGCATCAGATCCATGGTTTAAGGGTTCAGTCCTACAAGACTGCGCCCTACACACCCACCACCTCACTTCAGAGGCCAGGTCCAAGCCTGGGTTGTTACTTGTGCTTCTCACTCACTGCCTACAAGTCAGAGGTTCCCATGACCTCCTCCTCGAGTTCAATTAATTTGCAAAGAGTAGCTCACAGGACTTAAGAGAAACATTTTACTTACTAGGTCACTGGTTTATTATAGAAGGATATAGCTCAGGGAGAGAGCCAGATGGAAGAGGTGCACAGGACCAGGGACGGGAGAGGGTGTGGGGCTTCCATGCCCTCTCCTGACATGCCTCTCTTCCCAATTCTCCATGAGTTTATCAACTGGGAGCTGTCTGACCCATGTCCTTTTGAATTTTTATGGAGGCCTCATTACTTAGGTATGGTTCATTAAATCCTCGGTCATTGTGACAGATTAACATCCAGCCCCTCTCCCCTTCTTAAGATGGTGTGGGGGGAAGGGAGGGGTGGGGACTGGAAGTTCCAACCATCAAATCACATGGCTGGTTCTCCAGGCAACTGGCCCCTATCCTTGGTACTTCCAAAAGTCACCTTTACCAAAAGACACCTTTGTCACTCTCAACACATAGGAAAATCCATGATTTTGGGATCTGTGAATCGGGAACGTTGGATAAAGATCAAATATATCATATGAGAAATATATTTTGGTCATCTGAATGACCAGATATGTATTTCTTATAAATCACAATATTTCACAGGTGATTAATAAAGTGCAGTAAAATGTTAATTGTAGCATGTAACTGGTTGGTGTATGGGTATTCACTGTAAAATTCTTTCACTTTTTCTGTGCATCTGAAATTTTTTATAACAAATGCGGAGAACGGTTGGGACAGAAGGAGCAAGGGTACACGACAGGACTGATTGTGTTTTCTGCCTAGCCTCCATCTAAGGCGTGAACCGGGCCTGACTCTGAAAGAAGCCTTGAAAAGTGTCCTAAATTCCAGGAACAAGTATCTCAGGAATGCAGGAAGGTCTTATCTCAAAGCCAGTCACCTGGACCAGATGTGCCCAGGCTTATGTGACTTAAGTATTCAATTAGTGTCCCATTGTATTGATCTGTGGGCAATACTGAAGGGATTGAATTGAGGTCCTTGAGAACGGAGTGTGAATCTAATCTGTAGGCAATTCATGTGTATATAAGCCATGCCAGAATAAAGCTTCTTTGCATTTTGCATTCTGCACCAGACAGTTTGCCCTCCTGTCATCTTGTATAAACAGCCCAACGCCCCCACTCAGGAACTGTTCGACTCCTGCTGGCAGGCCCTGGCAGAAAGGGGCGCCCGAACAGGGACCTGAGTAGGGGGAGCAACGCCAGGGAGCCACAAAGAGAGAAGACCCAGCACTGTGGATCTGAAGCACTTCTGCCATAGCACGGAGGCAAGAAAGTGCAGGGACGGTGGTAAAGACAGGAGTTGAAGAAAAGGACCAACAGTCCGTGAGTATAATAAAAGGTATAATACCCCGGGGACAGAGACTGCCTTTCTCTTTTACTTTTCTTACTAAAAAAAAAAAAAAGCCGTCTGTGGCTCACAATATCCGGTGCTCGCCAGCCGCTTAAAAGGGACTAGCCCGGCTGCCGTTCTCAAGTATGGAGCGACAGGTTCCCCTGCGTCTCCCTCAGTGGATCCCCCATCTCCCATGGGAGCTGGGAACGTCAGCTGAGCGGAGGCCAGGATTCCCTTTCAACGGCACCTCCTTGGATGCGACGGACTGAGGAAAGCCGTGGGAAACTGCGAGAGTCCAGGCTGAGGCTGCACTTCAGCGGCTCCTCAAAGGCCCACGTGTCTGGACTCAGACCCCAACAGCCCGACTGGGTGTCCGTGAGGAGTCTCACTTTGTCAGTCTCTGACTTCCAGCCTGCTTCTCCAGGACACCCTGGCCTCTGAGTCAGGCGAGGGGCACTCCTAGCTCTTTCCTACTTCGCTAGCCAAAAGTGGAAGTATCAAACCTCATTATCTATAAACAATAGTGCTACAATAGAGATAAGTATGGGAAACGGGAATAACTGTTTGCTTTTTGCTTGAGCTTTTGGGCTTTGGACTCTAATCAGAGATGGTTTAGGTCCTAGACATGAGAGGCAGAGATTAAATTTGGCTACAGGCAAAAGTGAAACTATAAACACTGAAGCCTGTTGATCCATTCCTTCCACACCACCAGAGACTGTATCGGAAGTGGCGGACGAAGAAGAATGGGAGAGCAATCGCGGCTCTTTAATAGACCTTAAGGAAATAAGGCCCGAAAAATTAGATCTGCGAGAGGTTTGCTTGTGCAAAACCTTTAGTAACCTCATGGCGGAAGGGTGCATTGAAATATACCCCTCCAACCCCCCTCAGTCAGTTGTTGCAGGGCTTGATTACTGTGCACCGCCTCTTACAGCCTTGGCCATCTCGCCTTTAAAACCTAGACCAGATAAAAGACAGCTGTTGCCACTACAACAGCTTTCTCCCCTGAAAAAGGCTCTGAAACAAGCTTCAGAGAGAGGGGAAGATACTATGGGTTTTGTAGCCTGTCCGGTCTTTAAGGAAGTGGATGAGCAAGGGGTGAGGCACAGAATCCATCAGCCTTTAGCATTTAAACAACTAAAAGAGCTGAAAATGGCCTGCTCATCCTATGGAGCCACTGCTCCATTTACACAACCTATGCTTGAGGCTTTTGCAGCTGATCCTCTCCTGACCTCTGACTGGATAGCTATTGCACCAGCCTGTTTAAGTGGAAGAGATCATCTATTGTGGATATAAGAATATGCGGAGCAATGTCAAAAGACAGCTGATATTTATAGAGCTCAAAATCATCCAGGAACTTTTGAAATGCTTATGGGGGAAGGGCCCTACACTGAACTTAACAGACAGTTAGATTTCAATCCTGCTGCCTATGCACAAATAAATGCCACTACTAAGCAAGCTTGGATGAAACTGCCCTCAGGAGGGGTACGATCAGATTTGTTTAAAATTAGGCAAGGGCCAGATGAGCCTTTTCAAGATTTTGTCTCTCGTTTAATGCAAACATCTAGCAGATTGATAGGAGATACAGGTGAGGGCGTTCTCCTTGTAAAACAATTAGCCTATGAGAATGCAAATTCTGCATGCCAGGCAGCTCTTCGCCCTTTCAGAAAAAAGGGCACAATTTCAGATTATATTACTCTCTTTTCAACATCGGCCCAGCTTACACACAAGGGTTAGCCATGGCTGCCGCACTTCCAGGGAAAGCAGTCAAAGAAGTGCTTTTCCAGCAGCAGGCTTCCAAAACATGGAATACTTCAGGGCCCCTTGGCAGCTGCTTTGGCTGTGGACAAATGGGTCACCAGAAAAGGCAGTGCCAAAACAGAAATAGGAACAAGAGGCTAGGAGACACGGGAAGACAACCGGGTCTGTCTTTGCTGCAAACGAGGCAATCATTGGGCAAGAGAATGTAAGTCAAGAAGAGATGTAAATGGAAATAAACTAGATCAGGAACAGGGAAACGGGAGGAGGGGCCAGACCCAGGCCCCCAAACAGTGTTATGGGGCTCCTCAAGCCTTTGTCCTGAGGCAAGGAAATCCGTTTGTGACCTCTAACGAGCCACTGCAGGCAGCGCAGGACTGGACCTCAGTCCCTCTTCCTACACAGTACCAACTCCAGAGATGGGCATGCAGGCCCTTCCCACAGGAGTGTATGGACCACTCCCTGTTGGATGCGTAGGATTATTATTAGGCAGAAGCAGTGCCACCTGAAAGGCCTTTTAGTAGCACCAGGTGTGATAGACCCAGATTATGAGGGAGAAATAAAAATTATAGCTCATTTACCAGCAGCCATAACAGTCATTCAACCCCCTCAGAGAAGTGCAAAATCTTCCTTCCAAAAGTAGAATCTCCAAACAAATACGTAAAGGGTAAGAGGTCAGGCGGGTTTTGGCTCTTCTGATGCGTACTGGGTTCAACCCATTGGCAATAAATGCACAGAATTAACATTAAACATAAAAGGGAAAAGAATAAAAAGGCTCCTAGATACTGGAACTGACCTATCTGTTTTTGCCAGTGATCAACGGCCCTATGAGTGGCCTAAACACCCTACAGTGACACACCTTCAAGGCATAGGTCAAAATCAAAATTCAGAGCAGAGTAGTGATATCCTATAGAAGGATGATGAAAATCATAGTGGCAGCTTTCAACCGTATATAGTTGCCAGACTTCCAGTCAATCTATGGGGAAGAGATGTTATGAAAGAAATGGTAGTATATCTGTAGAGCCCCAATGATAAAGTCACTACCCAATTATTAGACCAAGGACTTCTTCCCACACAGGGACTCGGGGCTAAGGGACAGGCCATCAATCAACCTCTCATAACTCCATCTAGAAGAGACAGACAAGGACTAGGATATTTTTAATAGAGGCCTCTGAGCCCCCTGCTCCCCACGCAGATCCAATAACATGGCTCAGCGATACCCCTGTATGGGTGGATCAGTGGCCTCTTTCAGCTGAAAAAATACAAGCAGCAGAGCTGCTAGTGCAGGAGCAACTCGACCGCGGTCGTATAGAAACTTCCAATTCACCATGGAACTCACCTGTATTTGTTATAAGAAAGAAATCAGGGAAGTGGAGGTTGCAACTAGACCTAAGGAAGGTTAATGAAACCATGGAATTAATGGGAGCATTACAACCTGGGCTCCCTTCCCCATCTGCTATTCCGCAGGGCACCTTTAGAGTGATATTAGACCTGAAAGATTCCTTTTATACCATCTGCTTGGCGGAAAAAGATAGTAAAAGATTTGCCTTTAGTGTGACA
Source organism: Smutsia gigantea (assembly GCA_032199065.1). NCBI lineage: Eukaryota > Metazoa > Chordata > Mammalia > Pholidota > Manidae > Smutsia > Smutsia gigantea. Next base: position 85,013 of record JAVSCE010006329.1, on the reverse strand, counting down.
TCTGTCAATTTTAAAGAACCCATTAAACGTTATCAGTGGAAAGTTCTTCCTCAGGGTATGGCAAATAGCCCGACCCTTTGCCAAAAGTTTGTAGCCAAGGCTATTGAATTAACCAGAAAGAAATATAAACAAGTGTATATTACACATTATATGGATGATATTCTCATTGCTCATCAGAATGAGGGGATAGTCCTCACAGCCTTCAGTTCTATACAGAAAGATTTAGCGAATGCAGGGCTTGTTATTGCCCCAGAGAAGATTCAAACTCAGGCGCCCTTTCAGTACTTAGGAAAAGCTCTGTATACTAAGGTCATTCTACCTCAGAAAATACAATTAAGAAAAGATAATGTGAAAACATTGAATAATTTTCAAAAGTTACTAGGAGACATAAACTGGATCCAACCTCATTTAAAATTATCTACAGGAGAGTTAAAGCCTTTGTTTGAAATCTTAAAAGGTGATCCCGACGCACCTCCTGTCAGAACACTCACTCCTGAAGGGAGAGCTGCCTTGGAAAAGGCAGATAGAACAAGCCATAGAGAATCAGCAACTTTCATATATTGATTATTCAAAAGATTTGGAAGTTTATGTGTTAGCTTCCTCACATACCCCGACTGCTGTAATATGGCAGGAAGGACCTCTTTTGTGGATACACCTCCCTGTCTCACCTGCGAAAGTACTTACCCCTTACCATGAAGCAGTCTGTGCTGTAGTTCAACTTGCCAGAGCAAATGCGCATAGATACTTTGGCAGAGATCCAAATTCCATCAGGGTGCCATTTAACAAGGATCAGATTACTTGTTTGTTTGCCTCTTCTGATGCTTGGGGGCTGGCGTTTGCCAGCTTTGGGGGACCAATAGGGACCCATAGGCCCAATAGTAAGTTGCTTCAATTCGCAGACATACAAGAATTTATTTTTCCAAAAATGCTGCATAAAGCACCTAGGAGCTGAGAATGCATTTACTGATGGATCCTCGAATGGAAAATCTGTCTTTGTATTTAAAAACCAAACTTACACATTTCTCAGTCCCACCTCTTCAGCACAAATAGCAGAACTTCGTGCTGTTGCAGCTTTGTTTTCTGCGACCCCCACTGAGCCTTTCAACTTATGGACAGTCAATATACTGCAAAAGCTATTCAGACCCTAGAAAATTTATTCACCCAGTTACAAACACACATACACAGTCGTAAAGTCCCCTGCTTTGTGGGACACATCAGAGCACGCACAGGCCTACCAGGTGCCTTATCCTTAGGAAATGCTAAGGCTAACATTGCTACCCGCAATGTTTTCCTCTCCCAATTACAGCAAGCTCAGCAATCCCATGCTTTACATCATCAAAATAGTTAAAGCTTAAGACAACAGTTCCAAATTTCCCGAGGGGCTGCCAGACAGATAGTAAAGCAATGTCCCAGATGTCCCACTCAACACAGTGTTCAACACCAGAGAGTTAATCCCCGGGGAATTGTGCCTAATCAGCTGTGGCAGATGGATGTTACAAAAATACCTGAGTTTGGAAAACTTAAGTATGTCCATATTTCTATAGACACCTATTCTGGCTTTATGATGGCAACAGCACAAACCGGAGAAGCCACTAAGCACGTTACAGCCCATTGCTTAAGATGCTTTGGCATTACAGGAGTGCCAAGAGAGATGAAAACCGACAATGGGACCGGCTATACCAGCCGCGCATTTCAGCATTTCTGCAAGCAATTTCAAATCCTTCACAAAACAGGTATTCCTTACAATCCGCAAGGACATCGTATTGTGGAAAGGACACACAGTACCCTGAAGCATCAGCTTCAAAAAATAAAAAAGCGGGAGTTATACCCAGAAACTCCCGCAAACTATCTAAACCATGCACCTTTTATTTAAAATTTTCTCACTGTAGATGAACAGAGCAGATCTGCAGCGGATAGATTTTGGCATCCAAAAACAAAAGATTCATATGGTAGGGTGAGGTGGAAGGCTCCTCTTATGGGGCAATGCAATGGCCCAGATCCTGAACTAATCTGGGAACAAGGGCATGTTTTTCCTTTTCAACAGGATGCAGAAGGAGCCAGGTGACTCCCAGAAAGATTGGTCCGCCATGCTGAAGCTCATACTCCTCTGCATTTTGCTGACCACCGCGGGAGCCAACCACACACACTGGGCATTTGTGCCAGACCCTCCGATCCTCCACCCCGCAGTTTGGGACGACGCGGAAATGATTGTCCAGGTCAAGGATACCAGGATTCTGGGCCATCCTTCCACCTCCAGGATTTCGCCTGCCCTGAGCCCTTATCAGAATTATTCAGCCGAAGGAAAAGGAATGCCGGTGTGCTTCCGTGCTGGGCCTTCTGTCAATTGTATCAATGTTGTGGACAACAAAGTTAACAGAGTGCTCATGCCTGCTGTGAGTATGTCCTGTCCTGGGATGACTAGCGATTCCAAGAGTAAATCCAAATGTGACTATGACCATGGACATCCTTTTCCTCCCTCAGCAATGGCCTTATTGTGGCACAGAGAATACGAGGGTTAATGCAACAGTCTTACGGACCTGTTGTGTAGAAAGAACCCCAAAACGATGTAATGTGTCAACAGGGCACTACTGGGACTGGTCTAGCTGCGATAACTGTTCAGATCATCAGCTGACGGCTGGAATGTGGTGGTCTAGTAATGGGCATCCTCTAACTTATATTTGGAAGCTGGTAGCTGCGTCAGGATGAAGGGTGAACATGAATGATCAAAATGAGGAGGGGGGTTTTAATGATAATGCAAAAGATTTTACAGTGTTTTCTTCTGTCAATCCCTCTTATGTTCTATTAATCGGTGATGTCTATGTAAATGTGGGGAATAATTCAAAATTCAATGTTAGCTGCAATAATTTTAACTTTACTTCCTATGTAACTTCTCGATCAGAAATTCAGACTGCAAATTCTGTAGATTATTTGGCTCATAATGTGTCTCTTGCCTGGGGGACCCAAGAATCAAGTGATTCCAAGGTGGAACATAACCTCCAGGCTTTAGAGCATACGGTGCTTTACCTGGGTGATCAAGTTAATGTGTTGAATACTAGAAAGCTACATCAAGAGATAATAGCTATCCAAGAGGCAAAATTAGATTTGTCACCAGAAAAATTAGCAGAAGAGTTTTTGGAAGGTTTAAGCTCCATGGTCCCCACCTGGGCCTCTACCAAAATAGCTCCTGAGCTCCTTCATTGTCTGCACTCTAATGCTCTTTCTTCTACTTATATTGGTCAATATAGCACTACGTTTGGTAGTGTAAGGCCCAGAAAACAGGCCCTGCTCAGCCCCGGGATGGACGGCGACCCAAATACTCACAAGAGACTGGTCTTGATGCAAACAGCAAGAGGTTTATTGATTTCACCAGCGCGCTGGGGTCAAGACTCGTAACTTACGCAGGAGCAGAAGAGTCCGACCTCGAGCAGAAATTACAGGAGGTTTTTAAAGGAAAAAGGGACCATAACCAGGGGGAGGCGAGGGGGAGGTCTGCTGATGATTCGACAGCAAAAATATTTCAAGTAGGGTCTCACAGGGCTTTATCTTCACAGTAGGGTCTCACAGGGCTTTACCTTCACAGTAGGGTCTCACAGGACTTTATCTTCACAATCTATCAGTTTTGGGGAGGATTACCTAGGCACGGGTTTGCAAGCTATTGTGTCATTGTGTTCAGGCCGGTTTTTATGACTCAGGCCAAGGGTCAGAACCTACTTAAAATTTTCCTATTCTTTCAGGTGGTTTCGAGGAAACTGAAACTCAGGCCCTCTGATTTCTGAGGCTTTCTGGGGCCTGTCATGGCGTTAGTTTGGTCCTTTCAGTAGAAAAAGTGGTGAAGCAAATCTACAGAAGCCTCCACACTCAAAACTTATCACTCAACCCCCCCACCCAATTTTGCCTTAGGAGGCTGGATAGCCAGTTACGGGTAAGGCAGGAAGGGGAGTGGACCAAACTAAGATGGGGAATGGGTTATGCAACCCTCAGCCCAATGACGGGTAAGGCCATATCCATTCTTGACCAACCTAAGACAGGCACAGTCATCCCATGCATTCAAGAATTTAAAAAAATAAAAATAAATGGGGAGATGTGGAGAGCAGTTGGGACAGAAGGAGCAAAAGTACAGGATAGGACTGCTTGTGTTTTGGTGCCTTGTCTCCATCTAAGGCCTGACCCAGGCCTGACTGTGAAAGAAACCTTGAAAAGTTTCCTAAATTCCAGGAACAAGTATTTCAGGAATGCAGGAAGGTCTTATCTCAAGGCCAGCCACCTGGAACAGATGTCCCCAGGCATATGTGACTTAAGCATACGATTAATGTCCCATTGTATTGATCTGTGGGCAAAACTTAAGTGATTGAATTGAGGTCCTTGAGAACAGTGTGTGAATCTAATCTACAGGAAATTCATGTGTATATAAACCATGCCAGAATAGTTTCTTTCCATTCTGCATTCTGCACCAGACAGTTTGCCCTCCTGTCGTCTTGTATATACAGCCCGACACACCCACTCAGGAACTGTTCGACTCCTGCCAGCAGATTCTGGCAGAAAGTGGCACCCGAACAGGGACCTGAGTACAGGGGAGGAACGCCAGGGAGCCACCAAGAGAGAAGATGCAGCACTGCGGATCTGAAGCACTTCTGCCATAGCACGCAGGCAAGAAAGTGCGGGGACGGTGGTAAAGACAGGAGTTGAAGAAAAGGACCAACAGTCCGTGAGTATAATAAAAGGCATAATTACCCCGGGGAACAGACACTGCCTTTCTCTTTTACTTTTATTATTTAAAAAAAAGAATCTGTCTGTGGCTCACAACATCGGGAGCCCATCAGCCACTTAAAAGGGACTAGCCCGGCTGCCGTTCCCAAGTCTCGATCCACAGGTTCCCCTGCGTCTCCCTCAGTGGATCCCCCGTCTCCCTTGGGAGCCGGGAACGTCACCTGAGTGGAGGCCAGAATTCCCATTCAACGGCACCACCTTGGATGCGAGGGACTGAAGAAAGACGTGGGTAACTGCGAGAGTCCAGGCTGAGGCTGCACTTCAGTGGCTCCTCAAAGGCCAACGTGTCTGGATTCAGACCCCGACAGCCCGACTAAGTATCAGTGACGAGTGTCTCTTTCTCAGTCTCTGACTTCCAGCCTGCTTCTCCAGGCCGCCCTGGCCTTTGTGTCAGGTGAAGGGTACTCCTAGCTCTTTCCTACTTCGCTAGCTAAAAGTGGAAGTATAAAACCTCATTATCTATAAACAATAGTGTTACAGTATAGATAAGTATGTGAAACTGGAATAGCTGTTTGCTCTTTCCTTACGCTTTTCAGCTTTGGACTCTAATCAGTGATGGTTGAGGTCCTAGACATGAGAGGCAGAGATTAAATTAGGCTACAGGCAAAAGTGAAATCATAAATGCTGAAGCCGGTCGATTCATTCCTTCCACACCACCCGAGACTGTATCGGAAGTGGAGGACAAGGAAGAATGGGAGAGTGATCGCAGCTCTTTAACAGACCTCAAAGAACAAAGGCCCGAAAAATTAGATCTGCCAGAGGTTTGCTTGTGTAAAACCTTTAGCAAGCTCATGGCTGAAGGTGCATTGAAATAGACTCTCCAGCTCCACCTCAGTCAGTTGTTGGGGGCTTGATCCCCCTGCAGCGCCTCTTACAGCCTTGGCCGTCCCGCCTTTAAAACCTAGAGCAGATAAAAGACAGCTGTTGCCACCACAGCACCTTTCTCCCCTGAAAAAGGCTCTGAAACAAGCTTCAGAGAGAGGGGAAGATACTATGGGTTTTGTAGCCTGTCCGGTCTTTGAGGAAGTGGATGAGCAAGGGGTGAGGCACAGAATCCATCAGCCTTTAGCATTCAAACAACTGAAAGAGCTGAAAATGGCCTGCTCATCCTATGGAGCCACTGCTCCATTTACACAAACTATGCTTGAGGCTTTTACGGCTGATGCTCTCCCGCCCTCTGATTGGAAAGCTATTGCACAAGCCTGTTTAAGTGGAGGAGATTATCTAATGTGGAGATCAGAATATGCGGAGCAATGTCAAAAGACAGCTGATACTAATAGAGCTCAAAATCATACAGTAACTTTTGAAATGCTTATTGGAGAAGGACCCTACAGTGATCTTAACAGGCAGTTATATTTCGATCCTGCTGCCTATGCACAAATAAAAGCCACTGCTAAGCAAGCTTGGATGAAACTGCCCTCAGGGGGGGCACAATCTGAAGATTTATCTAAAATTAGGCAAGGGCCACGTGAGCCTTTTCAAGATTTTGTCTCTCGTTTGATGCAAATATCTAACAGATTGATAGGAGATACAGATGAAGGCCTTCTCCTTGAAAAACAATTCACCTATGAGAATGCAAATTCTGCATGCCAGGCAGCCCCCTTCACCCTTTCAGAGAAAAGGGCAGAATTTCAGATTATATTAGTCACTGCTCAGACATGGGCCCAGCTTACACACAAGGGTTACCCATGGCCACCGAACTTCCAGGGAAAAACAGACAATGGGACAGGCTATACCAGCTGTGCATTTCAGCATTTTGGCAAGCAAGTTCAAATCCTTCACAAAACAGGTATTCCTTACAATCTCCAAGGACAAGGTATTGTGCAAAGGACACACAGTACCCTGAAGCATCAGGTTCAAAAAATAAAAAAGGGGGAGGTATACCCAGAAACTCCTGTAAACTATTTAAACCACGCACTTTTTATTTTAAATTTCCTCACTGTAGATGCACAGAGCAGGTCTGCAGCGGATAGATTTTTGCATCCAAAAAACAAAAGATTTATATGCTACGGTGAGGTGGAAGGATCCTCTCACAGGTCAATGGAATGGCCCAGATCCAGTACTAATCTGGGGACGAGGGCATGTTTGTGTTTTTCCACAGGATGCAGAAGGAGCCAGGTGGCTCCCAGAAAGATTGGTCCGCCATGCTGAAGCTCATACTCCTCTGCATTCTGCTGACCGCCGCGGGAGCCAACCACACACACTGGGCATTTGTGCCAGATCCTCCAATCCTCCACCATGTGCTTTGGGACGGCCCGGAGATAATTTTCCAGGTCAGTGATACCAGGATTCTGGGCCATCCTTCCACCTCCAGGAATTCGCCTGCCCTGAGCCCTTATCAGAATTATTCAGCCGAAGGAAAAGGAATGCCGGTGTGCTTCCGTGCTGGGCCTTCTGACAACTGTATCAATGTTGTGGACAACGAAGGGAACAGAGTGCTCATGCCCACGGTGAGTATGTCCTGTCCTGGGATGGCTAACGATTCCAAGAGTAAATCCAAATGTGACTGTGACCATGGACATCCTCTTCCTCCTCAGCAAGTGCCTTATTGTGGCACAGAGAATAGGAGGGTTAATGCAACAATCTTATGGACCCGTTGTGTAGAAAGAACCCCAAAACGGTGTAATGTGTCAACAGGGCACTACTGGGACTGGTCTACCTGTGATAACTGTTCAGATCATCAGCTGACGGCTGGAATGTGGTGGTCTAGTAATGGGCATCCTCTAACTTATATTTGGAAGCTGGCAGCTGCGTCAGGATGAAGGGTGAACATGAATGATCAAAATGAGGAGTGGGGTTTTAATGATAATGCAAAAGATTTTACAGTGCTTTCTTCTGTCAATCCCTCTTATCTTCTATTAATCAGTGATGTCTATGTAAACGTGGGGAATAATTCAAAATTCAATGTTAGCTGCAATAATTGTAACTTTACTTCCTGTGTAACTTCTCGATCAGAAATTCAGACTGCCGATTCTGTAGATAATTTGGCTCATAATGTGTCTCTTGCCTGGGCCACCCAAGAATCAAGTGATTCCAAGGTGGAACATAAACTCCAGGATTTAGAGCATACGCTGCTTTACTTGAGTGATCAAGTTAATGTGTTGAATACTAGAAAGCTACATCAAGAGATAATAGCTATTCAAGAGGCAAAATTAGATTTGTCACCAGAAAAATTAGCAGAAGAGTTTTTGGAGGGTTTAAGCTCCATGGTCCCGACCTGGGCCTCTACCAAAATAGCTCCTGAGCTCCTTCATTGTCTGCGCTCTAATGCTCTTTCTTCTACTTTTATTGGTCCCTACAGCACTTCGTTTGGTAGAAAAAGTGCTGAAGCAAATCTATGGAAGCCTCCACAAGCAAAAACTTATCACTCAACCCATCCCAGCCAATTTTGGCTTAGGAGGCTGGATAGCCAGTGACAGGTAAGGCAAGAAGGGGAGTGGACCAACCTAAGATAGGGAATGGTCCTGCAACCCTCAGCCCTATGACGGTTAAGGCCATCCCCGTTCTTGACTAACCTAAGACAGGCACAGTCATCCCATGCATTCAAGCATTTAAAAAAATAAAAAAGGGGCAGATGTGGAGAGCGGTTGGGACAGAAGGAGCAAGAGTACAGGACAGGACTGATTGTGTTTTTGTGCCTAGTCTCCATCTAAGGCCTGAACCGGGCCTGACTCTGAAAGAAACCTTGAAACGTTTCCTAAATTCCAGGAACAAGTATCTCAGGCATGTAGAGAGGTCTTACCTCAAGGCCAGCCACCGGGACGAGATGCCCCCAGGCATATGTGACTTAAGTATTGGATCAATATCCGATTGTATTGATCGGTGGGCAATACTTAAGTGAGTGGATTAAGGGACTTGAGAACAGTGTGTCAATCTAATCTGTAGGAAATTCATGTGTATATAAGCCATCCCAGAATAAAGCTTCTTTGCATTCTGCACCAGACAGTTTGCCCTCCTGTCGTCTTCTGTAGCATATAGCCCGACGCCCCCACTCAGGAACTGTTCGATTCCTGCCGGCAGACCCCGGCACGGTGGATAAGTTTCCATTATTCATTGCATTAAAAAGATTTCCCTTCCTGATGATTGGTGCACATGGGGTGGGGGTGTCACGGGGAAGATAGTGTGGCACAGAGAACACAAGTACGGACTCTGTGGCATCTTCCTACGCTGATGGACAGTAACTGTAATGGGGTGTGGGAGGGAACTCTATAATAAGGGTGAATGTTGTAACCACATTGTTCTTCTTGTGAAACCTTCATAATAGTATATATCAATGATACCTTAATCGGAAAAAAAAAGATTTCTCTCCTGGGTAAGTTTTCTGTAACTTACAAAGGTCAAAATTAATGAAGGACCTGAATTTTCACTGTGCCCATAAGGTGTGAATTCTCACCTCCCTGAATTCTTTCCAGCACTGTGTTCCTGAGACTTCTTTCCTGTATGAATTTCCTCATGGGAAGTGAGAAAGAATTTGACAGAGAAAGTTTTCCCACACTTGCTGCATTGATATGGTCTCTGGCCTGCATGACTTCTCTGATGGACACTGAGGTATAATTACTCAAAAAAAAGCTTCCCCATACTGAGTGCATGAAACGGTTTCTCTCCTGGGTGACGTCTCTGATGTCAAATGAGCTGTGACTTCTGGTTGAAGATTTGACCACGTGGAACGCATCCATAGGGTTTCTCTCTAGAATGGCATCGTTGATGGACAGTAAGAGAGCTTTTTTCGCGGAAAGCTTTGCCACATTCATTGCATCCATAGGGTTTCTCTCCTGTATGGGTTCTCCGATGTCTACTGAGTATTGCCATATGGCTAAAGGCCTTCTGGCATTCAAGACACACAAACGGCTTCTCTCCTGTATGAATTCTCTGGTGTGTTATGAGGGATGACTTTTTATTAAAGGCCTTCTGACATTCCTTGCATTCATAAGGTTTCTCTCCTGTATGAATCCTCTGGTGTGTTATGAGGTATGAATTTTTAGTGTAGTCTTTCCCACATTCCCTGCATGTATGGAGTTTTTCTCCTGTATGGATTCGCTGGTGAACAACAAGCTGATACTTACTATAGAAAGCCTTTTCACATTCTCTGCATCCATAGGGTTTATATCCTGTATGAATTCTTTGGTGGATAATCAGGCTTGATTTCTGCATTAAACCTTTCCCACAATCACTACACTCAAAAGGTTTCTCTCCTGTGTGTGTTCTGTAATGCAGTCTGAGCTTTGTCTTCTCCCGATAAGCTTTTCCACATTCTTTGCATTCATAGGGTTTCTCTCCTGTATGAATCATATGGTGTGACATGAGATGATACTTTGTTCTGAAAGATTTCTGACACTCAGTACATACATAGGGTTTCACTCCCGTGTGAGTTTTCCCGTGCAGCGTGAGGTGACACTTTGAAGTGAAAGCTTTCTGACATTCACTGCATCTGTATGGCTTCTCTCCTGTGTGAGTTCTCTGGTGTATTGTGAGCTTTGATTTATACCTGAAGGATTTTGGACATTCACTGCATTCATGAGGTTTCCCTTCTGTGCGAAGTGTACGATGTCTTGTAACACTTGTCACCACATTGAAAGCCTTCACACACAAATTGTGTTCACAGTACAGGGCTTGAGTGTGGGAGGTCTGTAGTAAATGGAGAAATGATTTGCCATGGCCATTTAACTCATCCAAGTTCATTTCTGCATAGTTTTTACTCTGAAAATTTGAATCTGAATTTTGTTTCAAACTTATTCCTCTTGAGAAATATTTATGAGGTCTTTCTATAAATGGAACAAAGTTTTGGCTCAGAGAAAATATTTTTCCCAATGTATCATTTTCACAATCTTTCTTTACAGGTTCATCCTTCTCAATTTCTTCCTGATACCAATCATAAACTTGGTACATTGCTTCTATAAAAAAATATCAATGAAGCCTACCATTATCATGAAACAGAGAAAGATGCAATCTCAAGTTAATAGCCAAAGAAAATGAAGTGATAAACCAGGTGTGCAATATATGTCTGATGAGGTATCTAATAAAAGAAAGATGGTAAGTAATGAACTGAAGGACATAGTCGTCATCAAACTTTTGAACGAATATGTGAATATTTGAAAGTGTAACAGAAGAGGTATGTGAATATGGGTAAGAGGTGGGGAAGGCTGGCTGTGGCTACCAAGCCATAGAAGAACGACGTAGAAGGTAAAGACCAAATGAAGTAGGGAACGATCTGACCCAGCTTATATAAGACGACATACATTTCCTAGGTGGCTAGAGAAGACAGCCATTCATGGAAGGGTGGAAAGAGAAGGAGGCATCATGCATACTGAAGACCTCATTCACTCACTCTAAAGTGAGTAGCCTTGCAATGCTCAGAACATGAGAAAAAATGTTACGGTAACTTAGCAAAGGTCCCAAGCCTACGATGATCAACTGTTACTCTGCTTCCACTAACTCCCACTGCACCGGTTTCACTCACCACAACTTGGGGATTTTCTCTCCACTATTGCTTGTTCTTTTTCCAAGTGGGACACTGCTTCTGGCTTGGTCACCTGATAACCTGCCATGGAATAATCACAGAGAACCTAAGCAGTATTAGGGATGGTGAGGAAAAGTTCTGTCTCAGACACTGGATAGTTTAAAACTCAGCAAAACAGAAACTTTTCACTTGGGAAATGAAAGTACAGTCACTGATCATAAAGAAAAGAAGTTCAATCACCTAGATAAGTCCATGTCCAAAATCACTGTGGCTATCAGAATACACAAAAATTGGAACAATGAAAAAAGACAGGCAGCTGAAGGGCTTATGCTGGGGTGCTTAGGGAAGCTGTCCTTACCCAGTGATACTAGGTTGTGATAATTTTCTAACATCACATCCTGGTAGAGTTTCTTCTGAACAGTGTCTAGTAGCTGCCACTCTTCCCAGCTGAAATCCACAGCCACATCACTGAATGACAAGCCCTGTAACGGCATAATCATTTTTAATCTGGCGGTAATATAATGGAATAAAATTTAACTGACCTATAGGACATTATTCTCATTATTTTGCCGAGGCAAGTTTATAAACAACTATTTCCCGGTATCTAGTTTGGGTTTGCACTTTTGGCTAAATTCATTAAATCACTCTTTGTGCATTCTTCATTCATTCACTCATCCCATGTCAAACGTCATTAAAACTTTAAACTACTAAAAAGCCATCTGCAACCCACCTTGAGAGCATTTAATGTTACCTATGACACATGTTGCCGTAAAAAAGGAAATAAAGCATGGTCCTGCCTTCAAAATAGCTCTGATCTTGCAGAAAGGCACATACACTCCTTTACAACAGAGGGTTTAAATATGTTAAGACATTACAAAGACTTACAAAAGAAGTATACATAAGTTAAAGCATGGGCACAGTTAGATAGGGAAATAATAGTTCTGAAGGAAGTCAAGCTGGAGCCACTCTCAGCATGATTGGTCCTGTGTCCATAGTAAGAGGCTGAAGAGCTGGGGGCTGTCAGAGAATAGATATGCCCAGGGAACAGGCAAAAGGCCATGGCACAAGTGTATACATTTCCTGCCAACACTTGGTAGCCACTGCAGTTTTTCATATACAAAAGTATGTTATGCCTTTTACAAAGTGTGCTCTCTATTAAATTCCCATACTCAGAAAAGCCAACACAGAGCTCTTACTATGTACTGTGTATCATTCTAAACATTTTACATATATTAACACAGTGACCTGCACAATATCATTATGTAAGCACTATGCTTATCTTCTTTTCATAGACAAGAAGAAATTTTTCTTTTTAAGTTTCCTATCTGTGCCTTTTTCATCTCCCACATTTCCTTAGGGGGATGACCATTCACTGGGTCCACACTCTAGATGAAAAACTGGAAGAGGAAGACCCATCAAAGACATTTCTTCACACTTAATGCCCAGGAAATATTTACTGACCTCAAGGAATTCCTTCTTATACACAAGAGTAAATCTTCAAACATGTTTTCACTCTTTTGTGACAGTTTCCAGTACTACCACAGAAATGTCTGAACTCAGCTCTGAATCCTGCGGTTTATGTCACAGTGTCTATTTGTTAGCACTTTGCAACAAGGACACACAGATAGCTCTTGCTTCCCTGATTGGCTAATGTGGGTCATTCATTCTGGATCCCAGTCCAAGGACATACCTCCCAGCCACACTGTATCTGTGTACATTGTTCTCTTTATTATACACATTTTTTATAAACTTCTAGAAATCTACTGGAAAACTAACTGGAAAATCACAGACTTACCTGGGACTTGGTCATTTTCAGTAGCTTTCAGGAAATGCTCAGCACTTTTAATGTATGTTCAGAAATTGCGATAATGCTGTCTCACCAAGGGCATCCTCAGCAGGGATGAATTTCTGGACCTGAGACCTACTTTTCTTCCTTTATAGGGAGCTGCCTCATTCTAGGAAGCCAGTACCTACAGATCAAGGAAAGATTTGTTTGGCATGGACATAATGATAAAAGTAAGCTCCTATACCTGCAAGGAACTGTTTCAAGCATGTTCTTCTCTCACTTACTCCTCACAACAACACTTTGAGGTACAGACTACAATTATTCCACTTTAGAGAAAATCAAGAAAGGAGAGGTCAGCACCTAGCTAAAAGCTACAGAGTTAACTGTTGGACAAAGGATTAAAATACAACCCTAAGAACTGATAACACTCCTGATTCCCAGGAGAGTTATCAGAATTATCCTTCCACCTTAACCAAGTAAAATAAAAAAGGGGAAATACCTGTAACAACTACTTTCAGACACAAGTCAGGGAAGAAGGGAAACAAGATGAGGGTGTTGTGTGCTGTGCAGATCACTGTCAGGAGAGGCTTTCCAGATGCAGCACAGGGAGAAAGAACTCAAAAATTGAGTCTAGCACTCTTGCTGAGTAATGATACAAAATTCAAAGTCAGAGGAAGCAAAGGTGGGTCAACTTTGCCCGACAATTTGCCGGGAGAAGACAGAAAGACACAACTCACTCTGTAAGGTGCGGGGGGGCCTTCTGAGTCTCTGGCTGAGGAGTAACGACTGTGAGGAAATGGACAACGTCACTGCCAAAAGCAGGTGGGACAACCCCCCAGGCTCCTGTGACAGCAGGAATAATCAACGCTCCCACTGGCTGGCGCAGGAAGACCTTCTCATAGGCAGGGACTTCTAGAGTCCTAGACGGGTACTGTCTCTGCTGGGAATGAAGTGATACTAGGCAAAAAGAGTCTTCGGCCCCACCAAACAAAGCTTAGAAGAAAGCCCCCAAAGACTCAAACTGTTTCAAGTAACGTGACTGCATCCCAGAGCAGAAGTATCTAAAGGAATAGAAGACCCTGCAAACAATGTAAAACTGACAATATCTGACATCCAACAAAAAATTACTAGACATGCAAAGAAGCAAGAAAACACGACCCATAGCTAGGGGCGAAATCAATCAAGAGCAACAGACAAAAATGGCCAAGGGGATAGAACTGGCAGGCGAGCACACTAAAAAGCGCTGTGATATTTATACTCCATATATTGAACAAAGAGAAAAGCACAAGCATGACGAAAAAAATGAAATATTTAACAACTACTGTTGAATAAAAAGGATATTCATGTTTTCCTCGTACCAAAATTACCTCAAATGAATTATAGGTATGAGTTAAAACCATAAAACTTCGAAAATTAAGCCTAACAAAAAATTTAAGTCACCTTGGATTAGGCAAAGATTTCTTAAATAGGACACAAAATCATGATAAAAGAAAGGAAAAAATTGACATATTACACTTCCTCAATATCAAAAAAACTTTGATATTAAAAAGACTATTAAAAAAATTAAGAATCAAGCCATAGGATAGAGTAAAATATTAACAAAGCATACACCTGACTAAAAGACTTTTGTCCAAACAAATATAAAGAACTTTTCCAACTTATTAAAAGAAGAGACAGTCCAAGAAAAAGAAGGAACGAAAGATTTAAAGGCACTTCACCAAAAAAAAAAAGATGACATATATGCCTATGAAAAATTGCTTTAAGTTGCGCAGTGAAGGCAACCTAAAACCGAAATAAAATATTGCCACAAACCTGCTAGGATGGCTATTGCTTAAATGACTGAAAATACTAAGTACTGACAAAGATGTGCAGTAACAAGAATCCTCTTGCGCTGCTGGTAAAAATGCAAAATGGTACGGCCACCTTGACTTGCACATGAATGTACACTGCAGCTTTATTGGTACGATCCAAAATCTACTGAAAAAATTCATCAATTGGAGAATAGGTCAACATACTGTGGCATGTCTATACCACTGGATATTACTAAGCAGAAGAAAGGAATGAACGAATGGCACATTGCAAAAGCACGGATAAATCTCAAAAGCATTATTCTACATGAAAGAAGCCAGGTATCAATGAGTACTTGCTGTATAATTCACTTGTACGAATGAGAGAATACCCAAAACTCTAGAGAGCAGGCAAGTGACTGGGAGGGAATAGAGGATGCGGGTTATGGTCTCAAATGTAAAGGGGCATAAGGAAACTCTGGGGTTGATGGCAAAGTTCTATATATTGATTCAAACAGTGGTGACACAATGGTATATACCTTTGTGAAACTCATGGAACTGAATGTGAAGAACTGGGGAATGTTATTGTATGTAAATAATACTTCGATTAAACTAACAACCTGCCTACAAAAATCAAAACAAATATAGGCTGTCGGCCTCTGAAGACAAAGTCTGTAAACTCCCCAGTGTAGACTGAGCTGAAATCTCAAACCCATGTCTCCCTTTTTGAAACTTCATCTCCACACAAAACGCCAGCTGGGTCTCTCATGTTTTCTAACCACTGCTGATTGTTAAAGAATTAATTCTGGTTATGAAAAATCAATTTAATGCTGAAAGTAATGTAGAGATGCCAGGACACCCTAGAAATACATTAATGCGGCTTCAATAGTCTCAGGACCACATTGCTGAGAACTCTGAAGGAAAATGTAACTCTGTGTCTTATGCAGGATATAAGAGAACTGACACATCTGGATTTTAAGGACAACATGAGACAGAAATTTATAGGCAATCTCATTTACATATACATATAATAGCAGGAAACTATAGCCACTGATAGTAAGAATATTAAGAAAATAGAATATAGGAAGAATTATACTAAATACAGTTAACGTTATTCCAGGAATGCAAGGATAGCATAATAAGAACCAGTTAATTATCTCAAAAGATGAAGACATAATCAAATTACCATACCACACCCACTCTCACTTAAAAAATAAAAATCTTAGTAAACTAGAAAAAGAAATCACAGCATTTCTTTAAACTTACTGACAAGGTTAACCATTCTCAGAATCTTTATTCAAAAACGTACCACACATCAAACCCAGAGCAGTACAATGGGAAAGATAAATTAAAGGAATGAAGATTGGAAATGCAATGTTTTAACACCAATATAAACATGTGTTGCAATTTCATATTCAAATGGTAAGACTTAACAGAAAGAAAAACACCACTATTTATACCAGCAAAACCTATAAGGTACTTGGAGAGAAAATGTATGAGATTACAGTTTTATTATAGCAAAAGGATACAAACCAGATACAAACCATAACCGGTTAAATGGAGAGATGCAAGAGTGAGTTCTGGAGGGTCCCAAACCAGAAACTTCCACTGTCCTTTCCCTTCAGGGTCAGGGGCACATTATTCATCCAGCATATCTATGTATGACAATATGCAGGGTATTGTCAACCACAGAAGCTCACCCAAGCTTTAGTGTTTACAGTTTTTATTAGTCTCAATAAGCACAATTGTTCTAACCATGGCCATGTGACTCAACCTCCAGCACCCCTACCGTCCTGGAGGTTGGGCTGTTACCACCTGGCTCCAGCGGCCAACCATCGAATTACATGGCTGTATAAACAGCCCCATCATGACTCATCTCACTAACATAAACTATCTACAGACCCACCCTGAGTCACCACATTAATACAAACGGTCAGGGCCCACCATGAATAGCACAGACACTCCTGTCACTCAGCACATTCCAGCAGCGTGGAGGATCCCTCCCAGGACTAGGGACAAAGTCCAGCCAAACTGTTTATTACAAACTAACTAGCAAAAACTAGCATCGCAACTAGTTCAACCATTGTGGAAAGCATAATGGAGGTTCCTCAAAACACTCCAAATAGAAATACCATTTGACCCAGGAATTTCACTCCTAGGAATTTACCCTAAGAATGCAGCAGCCCAGTTTGAAAAACACATATGCACCCCTATGTTTATCGCAGCACTATTTACAATAGCGAAGAAATGGAAGCAACCTAAGGGTCCTTCAGTAGATGAATGGATAAAGAAGATGCGGTACATATACACAATGGAATATCATTCAGCCAAAACAAATCCTACCATTTGCAAAAACATGGATGGAACTAGAGGGTATTATGCTCAGTGAAATAAGCCAGGTGGAGAAAGACAAGTACCAAAAGATTTCATTCATCTGTGGAGTATAACAACAAAGAAAAAACTGAAGGAACAAAACAGCAGCAGGCTCACAGAACCCAAGAACGGACTAACAGTTAACAAAAGGAAAGGGGCTGGGGAGGATGGGTGGAAAGGGAGGCAGAAGGGGAATAAGGGGCATTAGAACTAGCACACATAACGTGGGGGGACATGGGGAAGGCCGTATAGCACACAGAAGACAAGTAGTGACTCTGCAACATCTTACTATGCTGATGGACAGTGACTGTAATGGGGTATGTGGTGGGGACTTGATAATGGGGGGAATCTACTAACCACAATGTTGCTCATGTGATTTTATATTAATGATACCAAAATAATAAATAAATAAATAAATAAAAAGGACTAGCATCCCAAATATGAGACTACTTTCTACAAATGAGTAAGGAGAGATAAACTTACCAGGTTTAATATTTGCCAAAGAACATATAAAACGTGATCAGCCATGTTAGTAATGAGAACAGTACATATGGAGATGATGAGATGCCTCCTACACCCAAAAGATGGTCAATAAGCAAGAAAAATAGCAAATGCTGGAAAGCCTATGGATCAAGAAGCACTTTTATATACTGCTGATGAGAGCTTAAGGTGGTACCAAGCAACTGGCTTTTCCTCCTAGATGAAAATTCACCTACTTTATATATCAGAAATTCCACTTCTAGGTATACGCCCTAGACCAGACAGATCCTCACATCAAGCAGATGTGTAAGAGTTCAGAACTTCACTACTTGTAATAGCCAAAAGCCAGAAATACAAATGCCCAACAGCAGGAGAATGGCTGCGTGAATTATTTATGCGATGGAATTGTATTTATAAAATGGAATTCATATTAATGAACCTATGTGCAACATGGATGAATAACAGGCATATAATGAGTTAAGAGACGCTTTAGAAGATCCCATTATAATACCCTTATTATAAACTGTACAAACAAGAAAAACTAAAGGGTGCACTCTTAAGATATCCACATATGTGATAAAACTACAAAAGTCAAGAGAATAAAGCGTATTAATTTGTAAATAGTGGTTACAAAGTTTGGGAGGGTAAAGCGGAGGTCCTAGGAACATGCAACAAGGATGCAGGGCTTTTTCATTTTCAAATAATCAAATATGACCTTCATTAAACAAAGTTATAAAGAAAAGCCATGACTAATCTCATTTTCTAAACTGGACTAGCGTATTAGAAAATGATAAAAAGATTAATATACCCCCCATCCCTAAAGATGTAGAAAAACCTAGCACACTGCGTGGATGCATTATGTAACTGCCTTGTTATTGGGGAAGGCTGCTAAACCCAAAGCAGAGGCCTTTGTAATATGCATTTAATCGAACCTGCTTTCATAAACTAAAAAAAAAAAAATATCCATCATTTTAACACATTAGTTGACAGATAGGAAATTCAGTTTGACTTTTATTCACTTTTTATTGACGAGAAGCACATAATGATATTGTGATAAAAAACTTAGATCTTCATTTACCATCAAGCAACTTCATATGTAACAGTAAGTTAAGAGAATTGTTTGAAATAGAAAAACTCCCATTAGAAAGATACACATTTGAATAACAGCTACCTTTTGTCGAGTTATGGACTTTATATCTGTGTCCCCCAAATTTATGTGTTCACTAATCCTCGATGTGATGGAATTCAGCAATGGGGCCTTTGGGAGGTAATTACGGTTAGATGAGGTCGTGAAGATAGCGCCCTCATGAGGACCTGTGACGGAGACCTCCTCAACTTCTTTGAATGGGAAAACAGAGCTTAACCCAAAGTCACACAAACAAGCAGAATCCACATAAAAATCTAGGACTAACGTGATTTCTTTCAAGTGCATACAAACACACGTGTACACTAGCGCGCACGCACGCACACACACGGTGTTTATGGAACGATTTTAATAATTCATGGCTGCAGGTGGCGGTACAAGTGATCGTTTTGCTATCCCTTCGAGTTTTCCGTATGCGTGAAACCTTCCATGGAAAACGCTGGGAAGTGCAGTACCCCAAAGCTTAGCACGGCCCAAACGGCTGTCCGCCTGACGTCTCCTCCTCGCCCGCGCGCACCACGCTGCTCCCCACCCTGCACTTCGCTCTCGCACCTTTCACCGCTCCCTACACACCTATTTTCCCAGGAACCCCGGGCCCCTCCGACGCTCCAGCTCGGTGCACAGGAATCCCAGCTGACTAATCCGCAGTCCCTACCCGCACCCGGCCGGGGCCGCGATGCGAAGCCCACCCGTCGCTGTCAACGGGAACGGTCTGTCACGGCCTCCTCCACCCGCTCCCCTAAACCCTGATGCCCGCTCAGCCGCCCGCAAAGCCCCAAATCTGGAAGGCGATTGAACCACCACCCCGACGAGTACCCACCGCAAACCACATCTCCAGCCACGGAATGCCCACCGCACGTTCGTCCAGCCGCGCGAACAAATCGAAGGTCAGCTCATTGCGACCTCGGCGACCTTCAGCGGTGAGGCCAAGCTCCGGTACGCCCTTCCGCTTCCGCTTCCGCTTCCGCTCCCGGGCCGGCCGGCCCGCGACCTGGGCTCTTTCGCAGACGCGGCGTCCTCTGGAAGTAGGTCTATCCAGAAACGCCGGCTCTGGTCCCCGTTGGAATTACCGCTGGGCGATGTGGCCGCGCCGGCCCATCACGTTGCGGTGGGAGCGGCCGTCTTGGGTCTTCCGCCGTCAGGAGGGCGAGATGGCCATTCCAGGCGGTCGGATTCGGCCCACCGGGCCCGAAAGGTGCAGATTCAACCGATACGCTCTCTTTCAAGACTTCTGATCACCGGCCCTTCCACCTTTGCAGCGGCTGTCAGCACTGTCGCGTATGCTTAGCAGCGGGCCAGCGCTGTCGCCTACAGTCTTCCGACCTGACCCGAGCGCTAAGCCAATCCCAGGTCAGGGCCCCGCAGCAAATGGCCGCGCCCACCCGGTCTGTCGAAGCCGCAGCAAGGACGCGGCCATAGTAGAGGTTTGGGTCCGGACAGCCAAGTACGGCCTTCCGTGACAGAGTACTGGGAGCGTTTGCCGGGGGGATGCTGGTAACGTCAGATTCTTGAGAGAATGGGGATTCCGAGGCTATTGTTCGGTGCGAAGGGGAGATGGTCCGAGAACACTCGGGACGCGCGTCGTGATGACACCGTGAGCAGGACGCGGCAAGAACGGTCAGCGAGCAGACTAGGGCAACCGCAGCCCGCGCCAAAACAATACTGTATCTCGTGTCGCAAGCTACAGATAACGTTAGAGGATCCCGTGTATCCTCACTAGTCAGCACCCGCCCGGTCCTTTGTTTCTGTGAGCACGGTGATAACAGGAGTCAGCTTCCTTGTTCCTCCCTATAGATAATAAACCCAGCAGCAGTACTTAAAAGTCCGTCTCTTGCCCGGTGCTTGGTAGTGCCATCGCTCATCAATCCAGTGTCTGCATGGCTCTGATTTAGGGCGCTGTTCTGCTCCTTCCGTCTGCTGTTTACCCCTGGACTAATTCTGTTATCCATGGGAGATCTCTAAGTCTTACTGATAAAATAGGGCCGGCCTCCTACCATATTTTTATGTAAGATGGACTTTGTTCTTTTGGTTTTTTATATCTTCGAAGAAAAAATTAATCCAACTTCCACCAAAAGAAATGGCTGGGATTTGTACTGGGATTCAATCTATAAATCACTTGAGTATTTAGACATCTTTACAATAGGAAGTCTTAAAATCCACAAACATGGTGTATCACTGGATTTATTTAGATCTTCTTTAATTTCTATGAATAAAGTTGATGTTTCTTATAGAAGTTTTACACGTTTTTATTAGTCATTTCAACACACTTGAATTTTTTCATGTTTTTGTAAATGGTACTTTATAACTTAATAGTTGAACTCTTGGTCGTATATAAATACAGTTGACTTGTATATTGGTATTACACCAAGCAAACTTCATAAATGGCCTACTCTAATAGTGTTTGTGTAGGTTACTGTAAGTTTTTAAAGCTTCGTATTTTCCTGCTGCCTCAAATCCCCATAAACAGGCTTTGAGTACATGAACCAGCCAACCAGATGCACCAGTGTACTTAGGTTGGCCCCTGTGACAAGTTCCTGGTCCTGCCCTCCCCTGTGACCTACTGTCATTCAAACACACCAATGACACCTCCAGTCTTGTTCTCATGTGTTCCAACCTGACCCCATGATAAGACCTTGCTCATGGGTCCTTGCTCTCACCCCACCTATCTGGCTGAGGCTGATCCCTTGGGGCTCTCTGCCATGTGACTTTCTCCCAGCATGCAGTGACTGTCTCAGGACTTGTGAATATAAGTTTACCCCTGTGCTCCCCTCCTTGTGGCTGCACATGGCTGTCACCTAAAAGAACACAGTACAATTATTCTAAATGTTTATGTGAACGATCATATTTTATCCTTAATGAGTTTTCCCCATCCTTTCCAATTTCTAAACCTTAATATTTCTACCTACTGCATTGCATGGCCCTTCCATCCAATTTTGAAAGGAACTGATGATGCAGTCAGTGTTCTTGTCCTCCTCCTGATTTCAAAGTTTCTCCTTTAGGTATGATGTTTACCAAAGATTTGTGTAAATTCCCTTTATCAAATTAAATCATGCCTATGTGATTAAGCCTCCATAAAATACATTAAAATCTACAGAGAGCTTCCAGTGGGTGACACATCCACATGTCATGAGGGTGGTGCATTTACAGCTCCATAGGGACAAAAGCTCTTGCATTTGGGAATCTTTTGGACCTCACCCTTAGGCCAGACCCAAGTGGACAGTGAAGTATTCATTTAGCTTCATTGCCCTTTTGAGGGTGCAGGGAAGTCTTGGCTGTCGTGGAGGAGTTTTGAGGTCCCTATGTCAAAGAACGTGTTCCCTGGGCAAGGACAGGGGGATCTGGCAGGGCCGACTCCATGGATGCCTCTGGCAAAGGGGAAGGGAAATTGGCTTGGGGAAAGTTACAGGGCCATCTCTGTGTAGGATTCTTGACCAGAGAAGGGGAGAGGAGGAGTGTTTACTGGAAAGGGATAAGTGGGGGCTCTGGGGTGTTACTCCTTGATCTGAGTGGTGTTGCATTGTTCACATACAGGAGTTGCTATATTATGTTAAACTAATGTCTGTTCATGCTGTGTTTAATGTACATTTCTGCATATTTTACCATACAAATGTTTTAATAATTGCACATACTCCATCTTTACACTTCCCATCACAGCTGGCATTTGGGTAGAATGAGTGGCTTTTTACTTATAGGGAACTATTGCCTTTGTTCCTCTTCTACTCTCTACCTTCTACTCCCTTTTGCTTTCTTCCCAATGCTCTGTGGGTCTCGAGTGGCCAGTTTAGCACTTAGTACTTTATGAATACCTCATAGTACCCGTAATTTAAACATTCCAAAGGAGAGGATTATGTTTAGCCATGCCCAAGTGCCAGTTGAAGAAGCCAAGAAACTTCTGTGAAAAGAACACTATCTTAATTAAGACCTATTACTTTTCCTCCCTCTTTTACCTTCTGGATTTTGTGAGATGAGCTCAACTGTTCAGTCTTTACAGAGGCATTTAGAGGACTTTGGTCTTCAATTTGACCGACCTAAGGGACTGTGGTTGTCCTGGGCCAGTAACCATGTGGCAGCTTATGCAGTGGGGCCTCACTCCGGACTTGGTCATGTGGTTTTGAAATAAGATGAAGATTCTGCTGCTGCCTTACATGGTACCTTTGGCTCTGTGGGCTCCCTGACGTCAGCAAGTTTCACTGTGGCTTTCTTGCTGGAAGCTTTCATTGAGGTCAGGTTTCTCTTTTTCATCTTGCTGGTATTCTTCAGTATCTGGGCCTCATTCTTTTCCAAGCACCACAATCTCAAAGGATTGGCGTCATGAAGGCATTGTGGCTTTTAGGAGAATATCTTTTATTATAGGAGATTCAAATTGAGGTATTTATAGGTGAAGGTTCATGATGTCTGCAATCAACTTTGAAATGGTTCAGTCAGAAGAATTGGATAGAAGATACGGGGAGACGGATAGACAGGTGATGAGTAGAAAGTTTTACAGAGCAAATATGACAACATGTAACATTTATGGGATCTATGTGATGCATGCAATGGTGTCTGCTGTACTATTCCTTGAATTTTTGTATATGTATGAGAATTTTCATAATAAAAACTTGGAAAGCTTTTATAGTAAGTGGACTATCCGTGACTGATTCTTTTTTAATAAAACGTAACTGATTCTCAGGTTGTTTGCTGTGTGGCAGGACATTGGAAAAGAAGTTCTGTCCGTATTATTTCAGATCCCTGGCGTAAATCTTCCTAGTCTCACCTGACATGAATCCACTCTGTACTCATCTCTGGGAAGGGCAGGGTTTCTGTTCAGTTTCCTGGGATTAAAGCCTGTGGAGAAGGTAATGAGTTGATGCTCTTTGCAGTTGCTGAGCTTCCTGGATGTGTACATGAATGGTTTTCATCAAATTTGGAAGTGTCTAGTCGTTATTTCTTCAAATATTCTTGCGGCCGCTTATTCTCTTTCCTCTCCTTCCAGGGCTTCTCTTGTGTGTGTCAGTATGCTTGAGGGTATGTGTGCCATAGAGCTCTGAGCCTCTGTTCACTCTGCCATTTTTTTCTGCTTCACTTTTTCCTGTTTCTCACACTACATAATGTTTATTGACCTATCTTCATGTTTGCATATTCTGTCTTCTGCCGGCTCAAATCTGTTGAGCCCCTGTAATATCTCTGACACCACATGCCATGGTGTATTTTTTTCCTCCATATATGTAAAACAGTAACAATATTATACATAGCAGAAATAGTAGTATAGCCTCATTTGGGTACCAGGATCCAATTCTAATGTGTGTAAATATGTGGGAGGGTGTCTTCCCACACATACTAACACTAAGCAATTCTTGAATGCCATCAGCATGCTGGAGAACTCAACTCAGTTCTGACACTGTCCAAAACAGCCCCAGATTCCCAGGTTAAGGGCTCCGTCGTACAAGACTTCCTTCCACCCCTGACTCCAGACGCCAGTTGCAAGCCCCAGGCAGATACCTGTGCTTCCAACCTACCGGCTACAGGTTGGAGGCTCCACGACCTCCCCCTTAGATTCAATTAATTTGCTACAGCGGCTCACAGAACTCAGAAAAACACGTTTACCACTTTAATAAAGGATACAAGTTAACAGGCAGATGAAAGACACAGGCCAAGGTCCCAAAGAAAGGAGCTTCTATCCTTGCGGAGCTTGGGGCCTGGGTCGGTGGCACCTGGAGGCGGTCTGGTTCCCCAAGCATAGAAGCTCTCCGCGACCAAGAAGCAGGACCCAACCGAGCATCATATGCCAAGCAGAGCAAAGAGAGTGAGCAAAAAGCTCTTCTCAGGGGGTTCTGTGAGGGCTTCATTGCATAGTCGTGACTGACTAAACTATTGGCCATTGGCTGATCCAGCCTCCAGCCCCCACCCTTGGGTGGGTCCAAAAGTCTCTCATTAACATGACAGAACACCCATTTTACCTTTAAGGCTCTGCAGTGTCTTCAGAAACTGTGGATGAAGACCAAATATACCTGGGAAATACATATTTGGTCATTCATATAACCAAGTATATAGTTCTTATTATTATATTACGATGATGATTATATTATATATCACAGCCCCTTTAGCAAATTTTTTTCTATCATAACTGTCTCTGTTGATATTGTCTATTTGGTGAAACATCGTTATCATTCTACCCTTTAGTACTTTAGAGATGGTTTATTTTTAATTCCTTGAGCATCCGTACAAAAGGTGACTTAATATCTTCGTGGAGTAAGTCTGACATCTGAGACCACTCAGAGACCATTTCTGTGGTTTCTATGGCCCATTTTCCTGTGCACATAGGTCATACGCTTCTGACCCTTAGTGTGTCCCAGGTGTTTCCTGGAGCGGGACACCTTGAGTCACACGGTGCTGCTCCTGCCTCGGGGCACGCTGCTGTCGCCGCTGCTGCAGTTGGGTGAGTGACATTCCTGGACTAGTTCTGTGAACTGCTCTCCCCAGCGTATGAGTCACTGTCGGCTCTGCTGGTTAGCCAATGAAAGAGCAGAGACTTCCTCAGCTGCCTTCAGTCTGCAAGTCTTCTACCCTTTGCCAAGGCTACTTGACGCGGCGAGCCCCTACTGCAGAGTTCGGGCAGATGACAAATTGGCCTCAGCTTTCTCTTTCCTGCAAGGTTTCAAGGTCAGCCAGAGGCTGACTTATTGATGCCCTTTCGGTCTTTCCTGGGCATGTGCGTACCCTGCGTGTGTGGGTGGCCTTCCAGATCCTCAGACTATGTCAGAGTGTTTATCCGAGTGCTTCTTGTGAACATCTCATTCCTCAGATCGTCCTGTAAAATTGTTGGCCGGGCTTTTGTTTACCTGAACTCACATCGCAACGTTAAGCTATGGCAGTGTTAAACAACTGAAACTGATTGTTTTGGACAATTGGTTTTCACGCTACTCTAGTTGTGAGGCTGCTTATTTTCCAAGGCTGGAGCAGAGCTGGGGAGGGGGACATGGGGGTTAAAGTTAGAACTCCACAAACCCCACTGTTTTTACGGAGGTTCAATTTTTTTTTTGACTAAATACTATTCAGATTGTTGGAAGCATTTGGTTAATTTCTGGAATTGTGAAGAAAAAGTTAGCTTTGATAAGTTGGCCAGTATTCATGTTGCTCTGATGGAAGCGTTGATTTTCATAGGCTCTTCCTCCGCTATTTTGGAAGTCCTGCCTCGTCACCTCACTTACTTTTGCACAATAATCTAACAGGACATAATCGATTACTTTTATAGGTAAATACCCTAAATCTTAGACTGATTAAAAACTGATTCCCACAGGTTATAATTATTGTTGGCACACAAAGCCATTACTGCCAGTTTAATAATTACCCTAATAAACCATTAAAAATCTGATATGTCCCAAAATTATCTGTCCAACTTCATTGCCATGCTTCCATCAATTATGTCAAAGAAAAAAATATCACAGCAACAAGATAAGCTGACATGTACGCAGGACTGTATGTATTTCATTGTCCGTCTTCTAAGCGAAGCTGAAAGCCCCACAGGCCGAAGTCGATGTCTTGGAAACCTTTTCATCTCAGCACCTTGGGTGTGCGTGTCATATTCTAGACATCCATATATTCTTGCCTGCAAAAGTGAACAGCCAGACTCTTTGAGGAAAAGAGAAACTGTGGTGAAGGGGCTGTCAGTAATTTGGATTTTTTTTTTCCCACTTAAGAGCAGAATCTTGGTGCTTGGGGATCTCGAAGCAACAATATCAGGGGGCTGAGGGTGGGATAACATGCTGCCAGAAAGGTTGTAATGTGCAACAACCAGAGGGGAGAGTTGAATAAAGTATTATAAATTGCACAGATAGAATTAGTGAAGTAAAAAAAAATGAAGGAGATTGCTAGGAGGAGGACAGTTTGAGTGGCTTTTGCCTCAGGAGAGAATCTGTGGGAACTTCTGAGAGTGTGAATATGTCTCATTCTCTGGTGGTGTCTGTGTAGGAGAAGTACTATGAAAACACTGGCCCCAGTCATGAGTCCCATGAACACAACATCTGGAAAAGTCAACAGAATTGTGAATAGTATAGTACTAAATGTATTGGGAACTGCGGAAGAGCACAGTCCATAATCCTGTGTCTTGGTAGAATTGTGAGTATGCTGGAGAGCTTTTAAATGTATAGGAACAAAGATGTTTATCACCATGTTGGAGAGCCAGCATAGAAAGCAGGAAGGGCCAATGTTCTTCCAGACTCTCTCTCTGAGCCCCATCCACCTACCAGTCCGGGGGCTAATGGTGACTGCCTGAAAACTGCTCAGGAGGCAGGTGGTGCAGAGAGAGAGGCCTCGGGCCATTCGATGGATATAATAGGCAAGTTTGCATCCAGTGTTGCCCAGGATGTCCGTCACCCCCCACATGAATATCACCTGGGGGATCCCCTTGAAGGAAAGAACCAAGAAGTTGGCCACAGCCATGTTGGTGAGAATGACGTGCACGGGCCTCAGGGCGCGGCCAGCACCTGATGCAGACGTGTAGGCTGAGAGGAGAAAGGTGTTCCCCAGGACCCCAGCCCCGGTCTGGGTCAGGAAAAGCAGCCTCAGGACCAGTTCACTGAAAGTCATTCTCCTTGGCTCATGGGAAGAAGCTGTTCAGAAAAGAGCCCACACATCATGAAGTCAGAACTCCATGTGACAACACGAGGCACAGATTTGTTCCAAT
Source organism: Smutsia gigantea (assembly GCA_032199065.1). Lineage (NCBI taxonomy): Eukaryota > Metazoa > Chordata > Mammalia > Pholidota > Manidae > Smutsia > Smutsia gigantea. Next base: position 57,557 of record JAVSCE010006329.1, on the reverse strand, counting down.
ATCCCCAGTTCTGAAAGGGACTCTTGGGCCCTCAGGGACTCTCCTTTCTGAGGACAGAAATTACATTTCTGAGGAGGGATTTCCACACAGTGGGTTCAAAATCGCCACTCGGAGTAGCCATCCTGGCATGCTTCTGCATGTGCTCATCCAGCCATACAAGACGGTTCGTTACTGAGTCTATTTCCCAAATACTCGGGTGCACACGTTCAGGACATAATCTCCAAGGTAAAGCTTTAGCTTTTGTTTCAAAGTTTTCTTAAACAAAGTGTGGTGGGTGCTTAGTCCTCAGGCACACAAAGTAAAAATAATGATTGGCTTTTTTTTCTGGAGCCCAATTCGTTGATTCTAAACATTAAATGGAAAATAACATGCAAAATTAGGTAGGAGAAACACAAAAATACTATGAGCTATGTAGCAGTTCTATTAGCCATGAAAACATACTTCCAAGTCTCTATTATTAAAACAGTATTGCACTTGCACACCAGCAGAACAATGGAATAGATGAGAGCAGAAAGATATCTAAATCTGTAAATGAAACCCTTCATATTAAGTATTACAAGAAAACATGGGTGAACTCCTCTATGATCTGAGTGTAGGGAAAGGTTTTCTAACCATGACTCAAAATCTAAAGGCAATAAAATATAGGTAAAGTCAACTACATCAAAGTTTAAAATGGAAGTTTTCATGGCCCAAACACTATAAAGTTAAAAAAGAAAAGGTACACAAGAACATACCCACAGATCAATGGAACAGAATAGAGAGCCCAGATATAAACCCACACATGTATTGCCAATTAATATATGATAAAGGGGCCATGGACATACAATGGGGAAATGACAGCCTCTTCAGCAGCTGCTGTTGGCAGAACTGGACAGCCACATGCAAGAGAATGAAACTGGATTATTGTCTAACTCCATACACAGAAGTAAACTCAAAATGGATAAAGACCTGACTATAAGTTATGAAATCATAAAACTCTTAGAAGAAACCCTAGGCAAAAATCTCTTGAATATAAACATGAGCAACTTTTTCCTGAACGCATCTCCTTGGGCAAGGGAAACAAAAGCAAAAAGGAGCAAATGGGACTACATCAAACTAAAAAGCTTTTCTGTACAGCAAAGGACACCATCAGTAGAACAAAAAGGCATCCTAAAGTATGGGAGAATATACTCATAAATGACATATCTGACAAGGGGTTAACATCCAAAATATATAAAGAACTCACATGCCTCAACACACCAAAATGCAAATAATCCAATTAAAAAATGGACGGAGGATCTGAACGGAAGGAAGAAAGGAAGGGCAGTTTCTGTTTCTAGTAACAGCTAAGCCACTTCTATTGAGCCAACTCTCCTGCAAGTAACAATAATATGTTCTGGACAAGGTATCTTTTCTAATGGCTATCTAATGGCACAGGTGACCCCAGAGGTCTGAGGAACATTCTGGAACTTTTAAATTATTTCAAATTGAAAAAAAATTTTTTAATGCCTAAAGCTGGATGACACTGAAAACACTATGTTTCTAAGCCTTAGAGTTCCCATTAGAGATATTCTTTGAGGTAAATTTCCATTCTAAGTGTTGATAGAAGAAGAAAATTAATTAAGAGGTACAAACTTAACTCGCAGGAACATAAACTACAGCATAGGGAATATAGTCAGTAATATTGTAATAACTTTGTCAGATGACAGGTGGAAGCTACACTATAGTGGTGAGCATTTTGTAATGGATATAAATGTCGATCGCTATGTTGTACTCCTCCTGAAAGTAATATAATACTGTATGTCAACTATAAAGTTTTGTTTAATTTAAAAAATAAAAAACACTGAACATAAAATACCGAACATTTAATTTATAAAATTAGTAAAGGAAATACCTCCTTGACCCCCCCCAAAAGCATAAAGAACAAACTAAAAATGCCATTTTTAATTACTATGTGTCTGGCATAGGCATATCCAGCAAGTCTCTTCCAACTATTGCTTTCTTTTCAAATTAACATTTTCCCACATTTTCCTCTCTGAGTGAATTATAGTATCAGTTCAACTTTGGAATGTAATTTCTCTAAATTCATAGACAAAAATGAGAGAAATGAACATCCTCATAATACTGAGATATTTTTCCCTTTCTTCACTGCTCTTTAGAAACGGATTTTTGACTTACTTCCAACTTGTACATTTCTTTTTAACTTATTCCAGTTGTTGCTATTCTTTGCCATACTGACTTTCTTATTTTCTAATTTTTCTTGCTTTGTGTATAAAAAAGCTAATGTTCACCATCTCTTATATAGCTGACCGATCATGTCACAATTCCCATTTTCCCACTGAGTCTCTGGGATCCCCCAGCAATGATATTACACTGTCAACAGCAGTGAAGAGGTTATCTTTTCTCCCATTTCCACCTGACTGCACCTTTGCTTCCTTCCAGAGCACTCTCCAAAGCAGGCCGATGGATCCATTTTGACCTGGATTATATCACCTCATTTACCTGGATAAACGTGTGCTGGCTTCCAGTGGAATTAGCATTAAAGACAAAACCCTTCACAAAGGCCTGCACTGTGGGCTTCATCTTCGTGCCCCTGCCCTCACCCAGGATGCTCCAGCTACATGGTTGTCCTTTGGATGACTTGAGTTTTTCTAGCTTGCTCCTACTTGAAGGACATCTGACATTCTCTGCTTTTTGTCTATAACATTTCCCACAGCCTCAGTGACAGTGTTACTCTTAGTCCTTATTCCGGTCTCAGTGTCACTGTCTGAGAGGTCATCTCTAAACCTTGATTCTAAATTAGGGATCTCTAGTTATTTTCTCTTGGAACAAAAATCCATTTGCTTTCGTTCAGGTCTCTTTCTGCTGTTACTGTATAAGACTTTGTAGTTGATTTGTGTTTCAGCTCATGAGCTTAAATTTACTACCGGCAGGATACACGTTTGTTCTGTTATCTCAGCAGAGTGATTGGCCCACAGCAAATAGTCTTGAAATGATGGTAATTTACTGACATTCATCTGCACCTTTCTCAAGCATTCCCCCATGCGGCTCTCCATCACATTTCTGGAGTTGTCAGTTATGCAGGAAGGTACATGACTGAATTTTTGACGTAAGGTTTTTTCTAGTTACACACACACACACACACACACACACACACACACACACACACACACAATAACAGCTTAAAATAATCCTGGAAGTGAATTTAGTATCATTTCTTCCAACAAACAAGAATGTTTTTTAAACACAGTCAGTAGCAAATACTTCCCAGATTCTGCTTTTCTCATGTTTATATAAATAAGGACTACCAGGGAACAGAGAAAATCATATATGGGCATAATACCTGACAACAATACATAGTGACAGTATTGTTTGAATAGGAGACACTCCACATACAAAGAGGAAAATATATCTCGAAAAGTAAAGAAAGCAACCAGGCCAGAAAGAGAGGTCAAAGACCTACCAGGCTTGGCGCCCGGGACCAGTTAGATCTACCCGCCTAATTACCATCAGGTCTCTGCCTTTTGTAATCTATTTATGCCTTCCTCCTCGTGTTTCTCCTTCTGCACAAACTGTAACAAGACCAACTTGCTTGTCTGTCCTGAAGACACTTTTCTGTAAAGGAACAATGTTGGCTCCATAAGGGGCTGCAGACCTATAGACAGGTTTGCTGAGCTCCTATAAAAACCTCTCCCACTGACCTTTGTCCACATGACCACCTTCCTTTTCTCCAGCTACGGGGGTATTGCCAGGGCCACAGACTCTAGAGAATGAGAGAGAATAACAACCGGGTCGCAGATCAAATCAGCGTTTCCTTCTGGAAAGGTGACATTGTCCGACACATCAAATCCCACCAAATCCCAGCCCTGCTCCAGGTTCCCAATGGAACATGCGCTGTCAAGTGTGCTTTGTGAGACCAGAAAAATGATACAAACAGTGAACATGTGTGAGTACTGACCCTGCCCCAGGCACAGCTCTCAGGGGTTTGAACATACGGATTCTCTTAACCCTCAGATAACCCACTGAACCAACTACAGTATGACTCTCATTTGGCAGATAACAAGAATGACACCAAGACCGTTCAAGTGTCCTGCCAAGACTAGGTGGTGGTGGATGTGGGAGTTGACCCCCCACAACTCACATTCTAGGGATCCTGTCTTACCTGCTGTTTTGCTTTAGATTAAAAGTTTCTGAGTTGAGCCCAAGCTGTCCGCTGGATTTGTTTTTTTCCCCAGGTGCTTCGTGCCTCCTGGGTTTCTGTTGATGAGAACAAATTTTAACTGACAGCAGGGACGATGGGGGAAATAAAACCTTGAGTATTTCCAGTGTCATAGAGGCAAGCATCAGTCAGAAAGAAATATGAAAATTAAAATAAAATGGAATTGTGAAGGACAGGTGAGTCAGGCATGACCAGACCTGCTGCTTGGAGCCAGAGACAGTGATGAAGGAGAAAGCTCCTGGCTTCAAGAGAGTTGGGACTAATCCTTTTATCTTGAAAGAGACAGACTCAAAGATGGTAAGAGGAAGAAGATGGGCTTGCAAGAACCAGTTCATGTAAGGGGGAAACATAATGAGAAATATGAGAGGGAAAAGTGAATTTCTAACCTATTTCCCAAAAAGTGGCTCACACTCTATCCAGAGAAATACCAGCAGGTAGAATGTATTGATTTGATGGCCTTCTGTCTTTACAGCTAGATACAGGGTCTTTGTGTAAGTTAATACCGAGTGTTTAGTGTCAAAGGATATTCTTCTATTTTGCATGGATAGAAAGTGAGGCAGAGATAATTTTTTTTAACTTTCTCAAGGTCACTCAATTCCAGTGAACAGCAGGTTAGATCTGATCTGAAGTATGTACTGTTGCCTCTATTCATAAATACCTTGGGAGAGGATTAATTCATGGCTACACTGGTAAACCTGGGCGTCTAGATACAGTCTCTTTTTCTGTGCCTCCTCCCCCCATCACACACACACACACACACACACACACACACACACAGACAGAATGCCCCTTCCACAAAACCTGCAGAACAACACAGGAGAGACCTGGGCAGTCAGCAGAGTCATGCAGAGAAGGCGTGAACGTGATCACAGTTGTTCCCAGCCACAGGCCTTATGTTGCTGCAAAGTACTGGCTCTAGAATCATGCAGAAGAAATCATCATGAGTCTTGTTTGCTGGAGACTTACTGTGTGCCAGCAATGTCACCGTTTCTAATAGTCACTCTATTTACTATTCAGAGTGACACTGAGTCCCTATTCCCAGCTTGGGAAGCTGAGACATGCTGTCAGCAGCCCCCAAGTTCTCATCCTGCAGGAGGCAGCATCAGGATCTGAAAATAAGCGGTTCCTGGCTCCAAAGGCTGGTGTCCTATTCAGTGCTGCTTTTAAAGGAGGCTTCTGCGATGAAACCCCCCTGGCACCCATGCCCACCTGTTTGGGTCCATCTAAGTTCTGAAAGCCATGAGGACAATGCTGGAGCTGTGTGCGTGTGTGTGTGTGTGTGTGTGTGCACGTGTGCACAGACACCGGGGTTGCAACTGGAGTCTGAGTGTTTACTTGGGGCCCTGGACATCAGAATTTATCAACTGCTCAGAGTCCAGTTCTCAGTGGTTTGAGCCTAGTCCCCACTCTTTACGGAAAAGAGGAGATGCAAGAGCAACCTCTCCCCTCAGGCTGGCCCAGCCCCATTTTGCCGAGTGCCGTGCCCACACCGCGCCTGCTGTGGGGCCTCGGCTGTCACCCCCCCCCATAGGTCTATCAGCACAGAAAGGGTCCCCCGGAGGCAAGGCTGTCCTGAGAACCAAGGGAAATCCTCTGTCCTGTCCAGCTCCTCACCTGCCCTCCCCTCTCGGACACTCTCCCCCCTACCTTACTGAGTCTGAGCCATAACGAAACACTCACCAGGGTGGCTCTGTTTCTGGAACGGTGGCCATCAGTGAATACGGGCCATGCAGAGCCAAAGCAGTTATGTGCCCTGAGATTCCCTGAGCTCATGTCCCCCCAGGAGCTGCAATTACCCTGTCACCTGTGAGGTACTGACACCTTCTGCAGAGGGACCATGGTGCATCTGCGAAGCGGCTGGAAATGTTAGTCCCAAGGCAAGTCAGCGTCAGCAGCTCCTGGGATTATTAAAACATGAGCTAATTAGCAAAGGGTGCAGCTGAGAGGAAAACTTTCTGAGTTCGCGCAATTCCTCGTGGGTGTGTAAAGGACTGTGGCGCCGATGGGGCGTTCTGAGCTGTGCTGGGATGGCCCCACCAGTCTGCAAAGAGGATGTCATCTCCAAGTCCTGCTCCCACTCGGGGCTACAGGGATGAGGTCTGTCTCGCTCACGCAGGACTCGGAGTTCTGGCTTTCCCTGTTAAGGACACGGCCTCTGCTGTGGCACCGAGAAATGCACATTCTGGGGGAGCTCTGACGCAGCTCCTCTTATCAAATTCTCGCGGGGGCCCTGGGCACCCCCGCCAGTCCCACCCAGCCCTCAGGCCAGTCCCACATTTGCCGTCTTGAATTGTCTCAGGGCCAAGGCAGTGTGGGACAAAGTGACTCTATTCGCCGCTTTGGCGTGAATTCCTGCATCCCTGCTGTAAGTGTTGAAGGAATCCATGTACTTCCGCCTCCTCTTCCCTTCCTTCCACTGGCCATGGTTAGCCGCACAGTTTTCTTGATGTTTCTTTTTATGTGTACTGAGTCTTCCGTATTTTATGTCAGTTACATGATAGCCACCTCCCTCCCGAGACTAAAATGATGAGATCCATGTTCTCACGTTACCTTCCATCTTCTTTCCCCATTTCTCTCCCAAATTTTTGTTTTATAATTTCCACATCACCATCGTTTTTAGCACTTATGTTCGGCTTTGTTGCTGCAATTCCCATAATCTAGTAAAGGCTTCTATCTCTGGTTAAAGGTCTGTTCATCTCTTGTGGGCAGAATTCACGTTCCAGTCATTTCTTCGTGGGAAGTATACACCTTCCATTCTCGCACGGTCAGCAGTGCTCCGTCTTTCAAATCCTCTCGCAATTTGTATGTGAGTCGAGCACTTTTCAAGAGTGTTCTGATTATTGCCAGTGCCCACCGCTCAATTCATGTCGCACATCAGCCAAGTAGCCACAGGATCCCACTGGACTGTCCAACTATCCGACATATTGTCTGTGGATGCTCCTGCTTTTCCACGTACATAGCCATAGCATCCACAAATAATGACAATTTGGTTTCTTCACTTCCGATTTTTAAAGCCCTCAGCTCGCACCGCTGTCCCACTGTGTTGGTTAACACCTCCAGCAGAATGTTCTGCAGAAACACTGGCAGCAGACCTGGGCACTTCCCTGCTGAACTAGGGAGCCTCTTTAAAGCTTCATCATCAATACGATGTGAGTTGGAAAGTGTTTGGTAGCTAGTATCTACCAAGTTAAAGAAGATACATCGATACTTGTTTTGATAAGCAGTTTTTAATGTTGATTTTTATCTGCATCTTGAGTGTCAGGGTTCTTGCAATGTTGTTTTGGAATATATCTTTACTGATGTAAAAATTCACATATGTAAAATCAACCATTTGAAAATGTACAATTCAGTGGCATTTACTACATTCACCATCTTGTGCAACCACAGTGACTACCTAATTCCAAAATGTGTTTATCATCTAAAAGAAACTTCAGGCCCATTAGTCAGTGTGGGTTCTCCCCCCTCTGAGGCCCTGGTATCTACCAGGCTGCTTTATGTCTCTATAGATCCACCTATTCTGCACATTTCATATCAACAGAAATTATAATATGTGGTCTTTTGTGCCTGACTGCTTTCACTTAGCATACTTTGAAGCTTACTCAAGTTCTAACATGTATCAATACTTCACCTGTATAGGTGATTAATATTCCATTACATATATATGATAAATGTATATACACATATCACATTTCATCTATTCATCCACTGGGGGTCATTTGGGTGGTCTCCCCCTTTTCGCTATATGAATAGTGCTGCTGTGAACACTCATGTACAAGCTTTAAGTACCTGTTTTCAATTTGGCTGGGTCTATACCTGGAGTGGAATTCCTGGGTCATGTGGCAGTTCTATGTTTAACTTTTCAGAGGGACGGCCAAATTGTTTCCACAGTAATGGAACCATTTTACATTCCAGCTATGCTCAAAAGTTCCAATTTCTGCAATGCTATTCTTAATATTAGTAAAGCACCAAGCATTTTAGGAAATGCTGAGAGGAAATGTTTGTACTGCCCAAGGACATGTTTTCATAATAAATGTGACACAGTACTAGACATGTATAGACATAAACTCACCACATGTAACACCAAGTCTTTTCCCCCCTTAAGTCTCAAGTGTTCCTTGTTTTCAGCACTTCATGTAAATTTTTTATTACCTTTGTATATTTAAGAAATAAGGCTCTAGAGGCATACAAAGAACCCATCAACCCATGTCTCAGCATGAAGGGTTGTCTCTGGGCACTGCCCAGGGAGGGGGCAGGTGGATGAAACCTTCTCTTTACCTAAACTGGATGTTCCCCAGTTAAAAAAAAATGAGAAACAGCAGATTTACATTCTCAATAGAGATACAAGGACTCGTGTTTACCAAATGACCCTGAATGTTCTGTACACACAGAGAATAAACGGTGGCATGACAAATGAGGCAGAAATCTCCTCCCCAAACCACATATAATACGAAAATACAGCAAATACAACTAATCCTATAAGAGTGACCAGAAAGAAGACTGCAACAGATGGTCTACATCTGGGGAAAGAGATCTCATGGAAAAGGTATATGGAAGTCTTTGGTTTGACCATATCAAAGGTTGGTATGCGCACAAAAGACACTTAAACATTCAGTTCATAATGTATGAGGACATAATAAAGGACCTCAGAAGTACTACCTTGAAAGTCTGCAAATTTCTGGGGAAGGAACTGAGTGAGGAGGACATGGATATTGTTGTGAGGCAAGCTACGTTTGAGAACATGAAGTCTGACCCACTCACAAATTTGAATATGCACTAAATGAATAAGCAGAATCTAAAAGAAGCATGGTTGTTTTCTTTGCAAAGGTACCAATGGAGAAGGGAAAGATCAAATAACTGTTGAACAGAATGAGAAGTTTGACAAGATTTTCCAAAGGGAGATGGAAAATTTACTCCTGAAGTTCCACTGGGATAGAAATGAAGAATAGAATTCTAAGCTAGCCCAGATACTTTAAGAAAGCATGTTCAGAAAGAAGCATATATAACAATACAGTGTAATCTTTGACTATTGTTGGATCACTGTTGAAAACTTCACGGATTAATAAATACTAATACAGGAATTTTACATTTTTTCCTCTATGGCCTGTTTTCCATTTCCAGGGATTCATCACTTTCTGATGAAAAGAGGATTCCCTTTTTGTGTTAGCATATGATTATAGAAAATTTCATTTTACTTTCTAGTAATTCCTTAGTTTTTGAGCAAAAGTGGAATTCATATTATGTGATCAATTTACTTTCTTAAGATGGAAGTCTTGACAATTATTAAACACTGCTTAAAGCCTTTTTTCATGCTCTAGGGCTTGATATTTTCATAACCATAATAGCAAATCTTTTGTTTTAAGGTTTTTAGGTTTTGTGTTTAATTTGGGAGGGTTGCCATCACAAATTTTTTCATGTATTCATGTATCATATCTTCAACTGATATAGATAATATTATCTTGTAAGAAAACTACTTTTTAAAATTATAACAAATTGACCCAAATTGTTTAGAGTAGTCCCTTATTTTCTTACTGATTAAAACAGACATTATGTTCTAAATAATTGTATGTATATAAGCTGTGAAAATGACATATATTTTCTCCTAATATGCTTTTCTCTTTCAAAATCATATTAATTTCTATAATAAAATTATACTCTCAGAAAAAAAACAGAAATAAGATTCTAAAAAATGTAGGCTTCAGGAACCTAAGTATCCATCAATAGATGAATGGATAAAGATGTTGTACATATATATACACAATGGAATATTATTCAGCTATAAAAAGAAAAGAAATCCTCCCATTTGCAACAACATGGATGGATCTAGAAGGTATGCTCAGTGAAATAAGCCAGGTGGAGAAAGACAAGTACCATATCATTTCACTTACTTATGGAGTATAAAAACGAAGCAAAACAGTACAAAATAGCAGCAGACTCATAGAAACGGAGAGGGACTAATGGTTACGAAGGGGGAGGGGTTAGGGTGAGTTCAGGGGGAGGGGAATAAAGGGGCACAAAAATTCGCAATCACAATATAAGTTGGTCATGGGGACAGCAGTACAGCATGGAGAATACAGTCAATGATTGTGTAATGTCTTACTACGTTTAGAGATAGTAATCGCACTAGTGGGGGTGAGGATTTAATAATATCAGTAACTGTCGAACTACTGTGTTGTATATTTGAAAACAACATAAGACTGTATATCAACAATACTTTAATAAAAAAGTAGGCTTCAAGTAGTGATGGGTCTTCACAGTTGGCAGAAATATTACACAAGACAGTAAAAATGAGAGCAAACGTACACGGCATGATTCTTTCAATTTCTTACTGAGTTAAATTACACATGACGTGATTTATAAGGAAATAGATATTTCTATTTTTATTAGATTACAATACTCAATATCCTATGTCTACACCAGGAATTTATTAAACCCTAGGTTCCTTCTTATAATTCCAAAAAATAATGAGGTTAAATATACAAAGCCCATGTTTTATGCTATACTGCCCAACATAACCCCTACAAAGCTTTGTCACGACTCAACTGATCCTTATTATGCTGATTTCTTCATATATTGAAACAGCACTGTGGGTGCAGTGAAAATGTCTAATATTTGCAGTAGAATATTCTCTAGGACCCTTTCTAAAATAGTTATGTTAAACCTTTATAAGATTATTTCATTCTATATATAGCTTGTAAGTTTACTTAATAACTCAAATCTAGAATGCCATCAAACACAGAAAAGCCCTGACAATTAAATGATGACATGCCATTGACTGTAACATGTATCCCAACTTAAGATATGGTCCGATGTGAAGAAATAAATCCCATGAAATACAAAACAAAACAAAATTTGTCACCCATGCTTTTGCCACATTCAGTGCATTCATAAAATCTCTGGTGCAAACGTTCTATTTTTAAAAGCTTATGATGCTTAATGACACCCAATCCTCCTTAGAAAGCATTTTGAGTGGCTATAATCAAAGAATTTTGTAATGTATGAGTTTGCTGTAGAAGAGATATGATTCCGTAAGGATTTTATAACTTGACTGAATCTACAAATTATTCCCGTCTGAGAGTAGGGTCTATTAAGAGTTTGTGGGCAATAAGGAGCTCTGACTTGTAAATAAAACATTTTAGACAACCACTGCAATTCATGGCATTTGTTTCTTGTTGTGCAATGAATTTTGTGGCCAAATGCAAACTTTAACTGTATCTGTTACATTCTCTCCTGGATTAAGTATCTGGTGTATAACATGTCACTTTCAAAAGGTTTCCACATTCTCTGTTTCAAAAGGATACATATTATATGAGTTTGTGAATTAGTGATCTTTGGTATCTAGATGAAGGCTTTATTACATTTTGTACATTAATAAGGCTTTCCTCCGATATGAGTTTAATTCAAGGAAGAAATGTACTAATGGGGAACATTTTACCATGTTCACCACATCTGTAAGATCTCTCTCCTGTACAAGAAGTTCAGAATTTTGACTTTCTAGGGAATGCTCATTACCACAACATTGCCGAAATTTTTATTTTTATGCACGAGATGTGACTTTTCTTGGCTTTCCTGCGTTTGCTGCAACTGTAGGGTCCCTCTCCTGAATGAATACCCTAATATATAACAAATTTATTTGAAAAAGAGTGATTTCCAACTCTCACTGCATCCACAGGTGCTGCCTCCCTAAACACATGGCCTCTGACTTTCAAATGAAGTCTTTTGACAATCACTACATTTATGTTTCCCATGATGCCCTACAGTATAACAAGGGGATATCTTCAGATGGAAGGCTTAGAACTTTCTTTGCATCTATGTTTCTTTCCTTTAGGAGTTCTAGAGAGGTCTATTATAATCACAGCATTCATGGCACCTCTATTCTGTATGAGTTCTCTGAGCAGATGTAACTTGTTGAAAAAGCTTTCTCACATTCTTGTCATTGCAGAGAGGGCTTGCCTCTATGCTCAGTCTGCTGATGATTAGTAAGAGCTGACTTCCGAAAGAAGGCTTTTTGACACCCGTTGCATCCATAGGGCCTCTCCCCTGTGAGGGCTCTCCAGTGGCCAGTGAGAGTTGACAAAGTAGCAAATGCTTTCTTACAGTTGTGGCATTCAGATGGCTTCTCCCTTGTGTGAATTATCAGATGTACTGTGAGATACGATTTAGCTGTGAAGGCTTTACCACATACACTGCATTTGAAAGGTTTCTCACCCGTATGGGTTCTCTGATGTATAATGAGAGTTGACTTACAGGACAATACCTTCCCACATTCACTGCATCCGTAAGATTACTCTCTTCATGACAATTCTGCACATGGTTGTGAGACCTGACTTGTGGATGAAAGCGTGCTGACATTCACTGTATCCAAATGGTCTCTCTCCTGTGTGCATCTTCTGATGAATCATGAGATGCGCCTTGGTGGAGAAGGCTTTGTCACAGTCTGAGCATTCATACAGCTCCCGTGTGGCTCCTCTGATGGACAGTGAGATGTGCATTTGACGTGAAGGCTTTATCACATACTCTGCATCTGAAAGGTCTCTCTCCCGAATGAGTTCTCTGATGCAAAATGAGCTTTGACTTCCAAGGAAAAGCCGTCCCACATTTACCACATTCACAGGATTTCCCTTCTCTGTGACGTGTTTTCTGGTGATAGATGAGTGCTGACTTGGTAATGAAGGCTTTCTGACATTGATTGCATCCAATTGGTGTCTCCCCCGTGTGAGTTTGCTGAGGAGTAATTAGCTTTAAGTTACTGGGCAAGGCTCTCCTATAATCATAGCATCCATGGGATCTCTTTCCTGCATGAGTTCTCTGAGGCATGGACATGAGTGGTCTATGAGCATTCACTGCACATTCATTGCATCCATATGGTTTCTTACCTAAAGAAGTTGAGACATAATTAGTGAGTTCTGACTTTGGGGTGAAAGCCAGTGTACCCATAAAAGAATGAGCAAGATAACAAGAAGAGGTTCAGAAAGAAACTGTTTCATTTACTATAAAAAGTATTAGACAATGAGTAAAATTTGAGTAAGCTCTGTAGACCGGACAATAATTCAGTATCAGTGTCAATATTCTGATTTTGATAACTGTATTTCGGTTAGGCAAAAAAGTGACCTTGCTTCTAGGAAATACACTCTTAAATATTTAGGGGTAAAGAGTTCAGCAAAACAATATGTGTGAGTGTGATGACAGATTGATGATAGACAGATATGATGTGATAAAGCAACTGTGGTAAAATATTACCAATTGGGAAAATCTGCAAAAAGAATGTATAAGAAATTTTTGTATAATTTTGGAATTTCTAAACCTAAACTATTTAGAAATAAGCATTTTCAAAAGGAGTAAAATAAAAAATAAAGGAAGATATTTACATAAAGATATACAAAAGCATTATTCACAATGACCTGAATGTAGAATGAATAAATTGTTTTATATTTCCACAACAGCATTGTGCACAGTACTCTGGTACTCCTGATCTAGATGCTGGTCACGCACTGTGATTATAAAAATCAACTTAGCTGTACCCTTATATCTGAATACTGTGGTCAACATTCCCATCTTCTAGCTTGCTTCAGTGCATCTCACATGGCCCTCAGAAGACCACATGGGCAGTGGGCCAAATATCCTTACCCCAGGATAAAAGGTGCTGCTGTATCAACTGGAAGAAATGTTAAAATCATTGGACTAGGTAAAAGAGAGGAAAACAAGTGATGTGGAGAAAACAGGAAGTGACATTGCCAGAGAGGAAGAAAAGGCGAAGTCTGGATGCTGCAAAGAAAACATTCTACTGAACACTGAATCACCCAAAAGAGAGAAAAAGAGATGCATCTTCCCTGAAACACCAAGCAAAAGAGCCTCATCAGCGACTTAGACATTTGTCATGACCGTTAAAGTTCTGGTCTTGTTAAACACATTTGGGAGCGGTCACCGCCTCACGGCCAACCACTTTACTTTCAAGGTCTCACATCTTGCTGGTCTGTAGTTGTTCACTTACCTGAGAAGCACTGACATTGCATTTTATCTTCTACTCTCCATGGCTCCTCTCCATGCTTGAAATTAAGGATCATATCCGGTTTGGTAGCTTGATAGCCTGTTTGTGATAAATGACAAAGACTTGGCTATTTACAATGGGACTTGGAGGGGGATGTCTAGGAAAAGCACAAAATGTTTCAGGAACTGACACTTTCTCCTCCGTAGATTAAAGATCTATCAAAGGTGAGAGCACATGAAGTTCTATCTGGGAACAGAAGAGAGACTAAGAATCTATTGCCTATACACTAAGTCCAGTATCTTGAAGTTCTTTGGAAGCCAGGGCAACTGAAAAAGAAAAGGTTATTGGCTGTGCACTCTGAACGACAAAGGGCAGTCATTTTCTGCTGCTGTCACGGGCTGCTATGATTTACCAACATCACATCCTGGTTCTTCTAAGCAGAAGCCAGCATCTGCTGCACTTCCCAGACACACCCCCAAATGACACTAATCCCTGGAATCACACATTCCTCTCCAATGTGTGGTGAACTTTACCGTATGAAAATGCCCAATAGGTCTAGGTTTTAGCTGGTTGTACCTTAAGTTACAAAGGCTCTATCTCTGTGTAACAGTTTTCATTATTCATATGGAAAGAAATAAAATGCCATTAAATCTATCTTGCCATATATACATACACCATGTATATTGCCAGGACAATACAATATATAGATGTATCAAATCAACATGTACATCTTAAATTTACACAATGTCATATGTCAAAAATATTTCAATTTTTAAAAATCTATCTTGCAATTGTATACTAATTATTAACTAACCAGGTAAATTAGAAGTTTCTGAAAAATATATTCACCAAGTCTTATAGGTAAAATATCCCTAAGATAGAAATCTCTGAAAAACAATTTTAACATCTATTTAAAAGGTGGAGAACTAAGTGCTAGCATATAAACACAAGTGTTGGTCCTCAAGGGATTTTATCATTTTTTTTCCAACTAAATTCTACATTTTATGTATACTTTTATTATTATTTTTATGTTTTTTAATATAGTTTATTTTATTATCATTAATCTACAATTACGTGTGCAATATTACGGTTATTAAACTACCCCTTCATCAGGTCCCCCCCACCAACCCCATTACAATCACTGTCCATCAGCGTAGTGAGATGCTATAGAATCACTACTTGTCTTCTCTGAGTTGTACTGCCCTCCCCGTGCCCCCCCAACATTACATCTGCTAATCGTAATGCCCCTTTTTCCCTCTTATCCCTCCCTTCCCGCCCATTTTCCCCAGTCCCTTTCCCTTTGGTAACTATTAGTCCGTTCTTGGGTTCTGTGAGTCTGCTGCTGTTTTGTTCCTTCAGTATTTTTTCTTTGTTCTTATACTCCACATATGAGTGAAATCATTTGATACTTGTCTTTTTCGGCTTGGCTTATTTCACTGAGCATAATACCCTCTAGCTCCATCCATGTTGTTGCAAATGGTAGGATTTGTTTTCTTCTTATGGCTGAATAATATTCCATTGTGTATATGTACCACATCTTCTTTATCCATTCATCTACTGATGGACACTTAGGTTGCTTCCATTTCTTGGCTATTGTAAATAGTGCTGCAATAAACATAGCGGTGCATCTGTCCTTTTCAAATTGGGCTGCTGCATTCTTAGGGTAAATTCCTAGGAGTGGAATTCCTGGGTCAAATGGTATTTCTATTTTGAGTTTTTTGAGGAACCTCCATACTGCTTTCCACAATGGTTGAACTAATTTGCAGTCCCACAAGCAGTGTAGGAGGGTTCCCTTTTCTCCACATCCTCGCCAACATTTGTTGTTGTTTGTGTTTTGGATGTTGGCCATCCTCACTGGTGTGAGGTGATATCTCATTGTGGTTTTAATCTGCATTTCTCTGATGATTAGCGATGTGGAGCATCTTTTCATGTGCCTGTTGGCCATCTGAATTTCTTCTTTCGAGAAGTGTCTGTTCATGTCCTCTGCCCATTTCTTAATTGGATTATTTGCTTTCTGTTGTTAAGGTGCATGAGTTCTTTATATATTTTGGATGTCAACCCTTTATCAGATACGTTTTTTATGAATATATTCTCCCATACGGTAGGATGTCTTTTTGTTCTACTGATGGTGTCCTTTGCTGTACAGAAGCTTTTCAGCTTGATATAGTCCTACTTGTTCATTTTTGCTTTTGTTTCCCTTGCCCGGGGAGATATGTTCATGAAGAAGTTGCTCATGTTTATGTCCAAGAGATTTTTGCCTATGTTTTTTTCTAAGAGTTTTATGGTTTCATGACTTACATTCAGGTCTTTGATCCACCTTGAGTTTACCTTTGTGTATGGGGCTAGACAGTAGTCCAGTTTCATTCTCTTACATGTAGCTGTCCAGTTTTTCCAACACCAGCTGCTGAAGAGGCTGTCATCTCCCATTGTATATCCAAGGCACTTTTATCAAATATTAATTGACTGTATATGTTTGGGTTAATGTTTGGATTTTCTATTCTGTTCCACTGGTCTGTGGGTCTGTTTTTGTGCCGATACCAAATTGTCTTGATTACTGTGGCTTTGTAGTAGAGCTTGAAGTCAAGGAGTGTAATTCCCCTTGTTTTATTTCTCCTTCTCAGGATTGATTTGGCTATTCGGGGTCTTTTGTGGTTCCATATGAACTTTAGAATTATTTGTTCCAGTTCATTGAAGAAAGCTGTTGGTAGATTGATAGGGATTGCATTGAATCTGTAGATTGCTTTAGGTAGTATAGCCATTTTGACAATATTTATTCTTCCTAGCCAAGAGCATGGGATGCATTTCCATTTGTTAGTGTCCTCTTTAATTTCTCTTAGAGTGTCTTGTAGTTTTCAGAGTACAGGTCTTTCACTTCCTTCATTAGGTTTATTCCTAGGTATTTTATTCTTTTTGATGCAATTGTGAATGGAATTGTTTTTCTGATTTCTCTTTCTGTTAGTTCATCATTAGTGTATAGGAAAGCAACAGATTTCTGTGTGTTAATTTTGTATCCTGCAACTTTGCTGAATTCAGATATTAGTTCTAGTAGTTTTGGAATGGAATCTTTAGGGTTTTTTATGTACAGTATCATGTCATCTGCAAATAGTGACAATTTGACTTCTTCTTTACCAATCTGGATGCCTTGTATGTCTTTGTTTTGTCTGATTGCTGTGGCTAGGACCTCCAGTACTATGTTGAATAACAGTGGAGAGAGTGGGCATCCCTGTCTTGTTCCCGATCTTAGATGAAAAGCTTTCAGTGTCTCGCCGTTAAGTATGATGTTAGCTGTGGGTTTGTCATATATAGCCTTTATGATGTTGAGGTACTTGCCGTCTATACCCATTTTGTTGAGAGTTTTAATCAGGAATGGATGCTGAATTTTGTCAAATGCTTTTTCAGCATCTATGGAGATGATCATGTGGTTTTTGTTCTTCTTTTTGTTGATGTGGTGGATGATGTTGATGGATTTTCGAATGTTGTACCATCCTTGCATCCCTGGGATGAATGCCACTTGATCATGGTGTATGATCCTCTTGATGTATTTTTGAATTCGGTTTGCTAATATTTTGTTGAGTATTTTTGCATCTATGTTCATCAGGGATATTGGTCTGTAATTTTCTTTTTTGGTGAGGTCTTTGCCCGGTTTTGGTATTAGAGTGATACTGGCTTCATAGAATGAGTTTGGAAGTATTCCCTCCTCTTCTATTTTATGGAAAACTTTAAGGAGAATGGGTGTTATTTCTTCTCTATATGTCTGGTAGAATTGAGAGGTTAATCCATCAGGCCCGGGGGTTTTGTTCTTCGGTAGTTTTTGGATTACCAATTCAATTTGGTCGCTGGTGATTGGTCTGTTTAGTTTTTCTGTTTCTTGCTTGGTCAGTCTTGGAAGGTTTGATTTTTCTAAGAAGTTGTCCATTTCTTCTATGTTTTCCAGCTTGTTAGCATATAGATTCTCATAATATTCTCTTATGATTCTTTGTATTTCTGTGGGGTCTGCCGTGATTTTTCCTTTCCCATTTCTGATTGTGTTTATGTGTGTAGATTCTCTTTTTCTCTTAATGAGTCTGGCTAGGGGGTTATCTATTTTGTTTATTTTTTCAAAGAACCAGCTGTTGGTTTTATTGATTTTTTCTATTGTTTTATTCTTCTCAATTTTACTTATTTCTTCTCTAATCTTTATTATGTCCCTCCTTCTGGTGACTTTGGGCCTCATTTGTTCTTCTTTTTCCAATTTCAGTAATTGTGTCTTTAGACTATTCATTTGGGAATGTTCTTCCTTCTTTAAATAGGCCTGGATTGCAATATACTTTCCTCTTAGAACTGCCTTTGCTGCGTCCCACAGAAGTTGTGGCTTTGTGTTGTTGTTGTCATTAGTCTCCATATATTCTTTGATTTCTGTTTTGATTTGGTCGTTAACCCATTGATTAATTAGGAGAGTGTTGTTAAGTCTCCATGTATTTGTGAGCCTTTTTGATTTCTTTCTAAGATTTATTTCTAGTTTTATACCTTGGTGATCTGAGAAGTTGGTTGGTAGGATTTCAATATTTTTGAAATTACTGAGGTTCTTTTTGTGGCCTAGTATGTGGTCTATTCTGGAAAATGTTCCATGTGCACTTGAGAAGAATGTGTATCCTGTTGCTTTTGGGTGTAGAGTTCTGTAGATGTCTGTTAGGTCCATCTGTTCTAGTGTGTTGTTCAGTGCCTCTGTGTCTTTACTTATTTTCTGTCTGGTTGATCTGTCCTCTGGAGTGAGTGGTGTGTTGAAGTCTCCTAAGATGAATGCATTGCTGTCTATTTCCTCCTTTAATTCTGTTAGTATTTGTCTCACATATGCTGGCGCTCCTGTGTTGGGTGCATATATATTTATAATGGTTATATCTTCTTGTTGGACTGACCCCTTTATCATTATGTAATGTCCTTCTTTATCTTTTGCTACTTTCTTCGTTTTGAAGTCTATTTTGTCTGATACAAGTACTGCAACACCTGCTTTTTTCTCTTTGTTGTTTGCATGAAATATCTTTTTCCATCCTTCACTTTTAGTCTGTGTATATCTTTGGATTTGAGGTGAGTTTCTTGTAGGCAGCATGTAGATGGGTCTTGCTTTTTTATCCATTCTGTTACTCTGTGTCTTTTGATTGGTGCATTCAGTCCATTTACATTTAGGGTGATTATTGATAGGTATGTACTTATTGCCATTGCTGGCTTTAGATTCGTGGTTACCAAGGGTTCAAGGGTTGCTTCTTTACTATCTAACAAACTAACTTAACTTTCTTGTTAAGTTATTGTAAACACAGTCTGATGTTTCTTTATTTCTCTCCCTTCTTATTCCTCCTCCTCCATTCTTTCTATAATAGGTGTTGTATTCTTTGCCTTTAGTTAGTATTTGGATGGTCTGCTTTCTTTGCTATGATTTTATTTTCTCTGGTGACATCGTTTTAGCTTTAGGAGTGCTTCCATCTAGAGCAGTCCATTTAAGATATCCTGTAGTGGTGGTTTATGAGAGGCAAACTTTCTCAACTTTTGTTTGTCTGGAAATTGTTTAATCCCTCCATCATATTTAAATGAAAATCGTGCTGGATACAATATTCTTGGTTCGAGGCCCTTCTGTTTCATAACGTTAAATATATCATGCCATTCTCTTATGGCCTGTAAAGTTTCTGTTGAGAAGTCTGATGATAGTCTGATGGGTTTTCCTTTGTAGGTGATCTTTTTTCTCTCTCTAGCTGCCTTTAATACCCTGTCTTTATCTTTGATCTTTGCCATCTTAATTATTATGTGTCTTGATGTTGTCTTCCTTGGGTCCCTTGTTTGGGAGATCTATGAGCTTCGGTGGACTGCGAGACTACTTCCTTCACCAGTGAGGGAACGTTTTCAGCAATTATTTCTTCAAAGACACTTTCTATCCCTTTTTCTCTCTCTTCTTCCTCTGGTACTCCTATAATGCGAATATTGTTCCGTTTGGATTGGTCACACAGTTCTTTTACTATTCTTTCATTTCTAGAAATCCTTTTATCTCTCTCTGCCTCAGCTGCTCTGTGCTCCTGTTCTCTGTTTTCTATTCCATTAACAGTCTCTTGCATCTCATCCATTCTGCTGTTAAGCCCGTCGATCGCTTGTCTGATTTCTGCATTGTCTTTCCTCAGTTCCCTCACTTCCTCCCTCAGCTCTTGCACATTTCTCTGTAGGTCCATCAGCATGGTTATGACTTTTATTCTGAATTCTTTTTCAGGAAGTCTGGGCATTTCCATCCCTTCAGACTGCCTCTCTGGGGTTGTCTGGTTGATTTTGGTCTGAACCATATTCCTCTGTCTTTTCATGGCTATAGATTTGGTCACTGATAGTTGCCATGTATGTCAGCTGGGCTCTTTAAGACTTTAAAAAGAGAAGAAAAAAAAAGAGAGAGAAAAAAAGAAAAAAATAAGAAAGAAAGAAAGAAACAATATAAAAAACAAAAACAAAACAAAAACAAAACAAAACAAATGCCCACCGGACGTAGATTCTGTGGGAATGCTGTAGGTGGCGCTATTGCCCCACTATTCCACAGCTGTGACTGTGCCGCTCCGCAGGGCCCTTTATCGCTCTGGCAGGGGTCGGAACGAATAGGAGGCTGTTGATCTCAGTGAGAAGTGTTAAGTATGGCTACGCTTCCTCAGTTCCCAGCTAAGGCGTCTGAAACTCCCCCAGACTCCCAGCCTGCTGGGCTGAGTGTGCTGGGCCGATCCGGCTCCTCCACTGGGCTCCTGTCTCTTTAAGACCGCTGAAGAAAGCACGCACTTTTTTTTTTTTCCTTCCCGGGAGCCGGCTGCAAGCACCCTGGAGCGTTCCCCGCTCAGATCCTGCCCCTCTGTCTCTCCAATCTCCGCTGCACTGCGCAATGTGGGTCAGCGCTCCCCGCGCAGATCACCGGGGCTGGCTACTTCGCGGGGTGTACTTCCACTCCCTCCCGGCTCTGAATCCTCTCCTCCCGCCGGTGCGCTGGGGTGGGGGAGGGCTCGGGTCCCGCCGGGTCGCGGCTCCGTATCTTACCTGCCTCTTGGGGTGCCGAGTCCTCTCGGGTGTAGCTGCACGCTGTGCGCTTTCCTGTGTATTCTCGTCTCTCTTTTAGGAATAGATGTATTTTCTGTGTTTTCGTAGATAAATATAGTGTTGGGAGGAGATTTCTGCCGCCCTGCTCACACCGCCATCTTCCCGGAAGTCTATGTATACTTTTAAATTGAGGTATAATTGGTATACATTATGTAGTTTCAGGTGCACAACACAGTGGTTCAGTATTTCACTATATTGTGACATGATTGTCACAGTAAGTCCAGTGAGCATCTATCACCATACATACGCGGAGCTTTTATCTTGAACGTCTTTCAACACAAAGAACAAACAACAGAATCAGACATGAAATGACTATACACCCAGGAATTATCAGCACAGAATACCAATATGAAAGTTTAATATATTGAGAAATAAGACATCCAAAATACACAGAAGGAATATTATTAAAATGACCATTCAGATGTATATGAACCAGCAGAAAATTAAAAAATATAGTCGATCCTCATTATTCACAGATTTCTAGTTTGTGAACTCACCTAACTGCTAAAATTTATTTGTAACCCTGAAATCAGTAATCACAGCACTTTTGTGATCAGCTACAGGCATGTACACATGCCGTGAGCTGTGAGTAATTTGAGTTCCCCAGTGTGTATGTTCCCAGCTGATGAGTTTAAACAAAACAATGCTCTTTACCTTGTTTCAACTCTCACACTGTAAACGGGTATCCTTTCCATGGACTTCTTAGTACGACGTTTTTCCACATTTTTATTGCTTTTCTGTTGGTGATTTTACTGTTACAAATGGTGCCCAAGCACAGTGCTGAATGAAGCACTGTCTAGTGTCACTAAGTGCAAGAAGGCAGCAATGGGCCTTATGGAGAAAATGTGTTAGATAAGCTTTCTGCAGGCATGGTGCAGTTGCCCGTCAGTTCAATGTTAGAAATCAATTATGTATATTAAATAATGTTTCTTTAAACATAAGCACACATGAAACAAGATTATGCATTGATCAACAAAAATGTAAGCAGGGGCTAACCTAACCTGTGTTGGCCAGTGCAATAAGATAAGAAAAATAATACGCGTAAAGATCAAGAAAGAAGTACAATTATTGTTTGCAGAAAACATGATTGTGTATAAAGAAAACCCAAGAAGTCCTATGGAAGACTATTAGAACTTACAAATGAATCTACCAAAGTCACAAGATACAAGGTCAAAATCAATTGTATTTCTGTATACTAGCACTGTATACTGTATGCTAGCACTGGAAAATAAAATTAAAATGATATCAGTTACAGCAGCAAAAAACAAAAGACAAAAACCTAAAATACCCAAGAATAAATCTAATAAAAGACATGCAAGAAAACTACAATGAAAACCACAAAACAAAAGAGCTCGTGCACCTCAACAAACAAAGAGCAAATAAGCCAATTAAAAAATGGGCAGAAGAACTGAACAAATATTTCTCCAAGAAGAAATTCAGATAGCCAACAGGCACATGAAAAGATGCTCCACATTGATAATCATCAGAGAAATGCAAATTAAAACCACAATGAGATATCACCTCACACCAGTGAAGATGGCCAACATCCAAAAGACAAACAACAAATGTTGGTGAGGATGTGGAGAAAGGAAACCCTCAGACATTGCTGGTGGGAATGCAAATTAGTTCAACGATTGTGGAAAGCAGTATGGAGGTTCCTCAAAAACTCAAAATGGAAATACCATTTAACCCAGGAATCCCACTCCTACGAATTTATCCTAAGAATGTAGGAGCCCTGTTTGAAAAAGACACATGCACCCCTATATTTATCGCAGCACCATATACAATAGCCAAGAAATGGAAGCAACCTAAGTGTCCATCAGTAGATGAATGGATAAAGAAGGTGTGGTACATATACACAATGGAATATTATTCAGCCATAAGAAGAAAACAAATCCTACCATTTGCAACAACATGGATGGGGCTGGAGGGTATTATGCTCAGTGAAATAAGCCAGGCAGAGAAAGACAAGTACCAAATGATTTCACTTATCTATGGAGTATAAGAACAAAGAAAGAACTGAAGCAACAAAACAGCAGCAGACTCACAGAACCCAAGAATGGACTAACAGTAACCAAAAGGAAAGGGACCGGGGAGGATGGATGGGAAGGGAGGGATAAGGGGGGAAAAGGGGCATTACGATTAGAAGACATAATGTAGGCGGGGGGACATGGGGAAGGCAGTATAACACAGAGAAGACAAGTAGTCCTTTTATAGCATCTTACTACGCTGATGGACAGTGACTGTAATGGGGTATGTGGTGGGGACTTGATAATAGGGGGAGTCTAGTAACCAATAATGTTGCTCATGTAATTGTACATTAATGATACCAAAATAATAAAAAAAAAAGAAAACCACAAAACACTGCTTAAATAAAAGAATATCCAAATAAGAAGAAAACTCTTCCATATTCACAGACTGAAAGACTCCACACTGTACCTAAGTAGATTTAATGCAATAAGTATCAAAATTACAATTAACAATCTGACCCTCACATTTACATGGATAAGCAAAGGATATAAAAAGTCAAAACAATATTGAAATAGAAAGAAAAAGAGGACTAAATTATCTGATTTCAAGACTTTAAAACTAAGTATTAAGGATCACTGACAAACGCAGTATTGATGTAAAGGCACACATAGAGGTACATGGAGGAGTGACCAGAACTAGAGCCACATCAAAATACTCAGTTGATTTTTAGATCAAAATGACAAGTGAGTCTACTGGGTAATCTTCTTAACCACTGTTGGTAAAACAATTGGTATCTGCATGGGAAAATACAAAACTGATCCCTATCTTACTCCAGATATAGTGTGCCTAGAAATCATTATTTCCTCTAAGGAGCTGGTCTGATTTCTTCTGAAAAACACATATCCTATAATTTCTAGTGTTTCTTATGCTACTATTTGTGTTGCATAGAATTCTCAAGATGTCCCCTTAAGATTTCTGCCCCTTGGTTGTTCAATCAAATGTGAAGGGACTTTGGTGAAGGAGCTTGGAGATGTAATTAAGGTTACTAAATTAAATAACTGTAAGATAGGGAGATTACCCTGAATTATCTGGGTGCAATGTAATCACATAAGCAGTTAAAAGTAGATGCTAGTAAGAGAGATGGGTCAGAAAGGGAACATAGATTTGAAGCTTAAGAGGAACTCAGTCAGTTGCTGGAGGGGGGCCATATGGACAGCATCAGAAATATGGGCAGCCTCTAGGAACACAAAGATGGACTCCCAGCTAATAGCCAGCAAAGAAACCGGAGTCTCAATCTTAGTCACAAGGAAATGTATTCTACCAACAACCTTGAATAAACTTGAAAACTAACAGAAAACTAACACATTACTGATACCAGAATCATTAGAAACAAGTTGTAATTCAATTGAAGTACATCTCACATATTGACTCGCCAGTGCTACTTTGTATGACATCTGTGGTCTACCACTCCCCCTTATACCTTTCCCTAATCTTGATTTTTAAAATTCTGAATTTAGGAATGCATATGTTTCTATTTAATAGTTACTTTTTCAAGCTTCTGAAAATTCATGAGGATAAAAGGTAAAACAGGAAAATCAGGAACCCACCCGGGCTGTTTTCTGTTCTTAGAAAATGGCCATCATTTTGAGGGTGTGGTCTAGTCTGCTGTCTTTTCTGGTTCTGAACATGACAAGAGATCTCTGAACAAGGGTAAAGGAGGAATTTCCAAAGGGGCCTAGCTTTTGGAATTTTGAGTTACTCAACTCCCCTCTTTTGATGAAGGATTAACTCTTAAAAAGACAAAGCTGGGTTGGAAATGGAGCCCTCAGAGGTCAGACTAATCTTCCCATATACCAACTAGTTCTGGAATTTTACCTTCATGCCTAAACAAAGATACAAACACAGAGGCAGCCGGCGGGAACCTGGAGTGACTGCTCACTTTGTATAGGCTCAGCGCCATGTGCAGTGACTGGTTCTGGACAACTCCAAGGTCTGGTAGGTTCTAGAACCTAGAGACCTAAGTTCTAAACTAGAAATCAAGGCAAAGTAGGTGGTGGAATTTGTAAATCTGTACAGATTGTTGGGTCTAAACTATATGAATCTAATTCCTTTCTGCCTAAATCATGTTCCCATTCATGACAATAATACTATTTAGGTGATTTGTTAGTCTTCAAGGTATTGTATGGCAGGCATTGTTCTAAAATCTTTCTGTTCATGGTGACAGCTGGTAAGAAGGATGGGACATCCCTAGAACACAAAGACACCCAAAGAAGTTGCCTCTGGGGTCCAGGTGTTAATATTTTGCAATATATATGCATGAAAGTAATAGGTTGTGTACCTTAAACTTACATAATTTTTTATGTCAATTATGCCTCAAAGTGAGGGGAATATAGCTTTTGAGGAAGAGGAACAGAAACTGACCATTTATTCAGACTACACTATGCACCAGACATTATACTTTGTACTTAAACATCTGCTCATTTAATCTTCATAACAACTCTATGAAGTAGGAATTATGACAGCTTTTTTTCACAAATGAGGAAGATTGACTCAGAGATTAACCTACCCAAGTCAGAGGCAGAAGTTGTTCTTTCTCCACAGTCCATACACTTGCCACCTAGCGAAAATTATTTTCAAATGACAAAAATGTTCAACTAGGAAATATAAAGGAATCAATTTAGAGGCTATTAGTAATAAATGAGTAGAATGAGGAGACAAGTAAGTATATCTTTTTTGTATATATAGTTTTAATTTGCTCATGTGCATTACATAAAAATTAAAAGAAACAAAAAAAGACGGAGTGGGGTCAGATGGGGAAAAACCCAACATTTACAATTACAACAAAAGTATAAACTATTTCTATTTAGGAATAAACATACCCAGAAACGTAATGGAAAACACCATAGTTGGTGAAAGAAACAAAAATCTTGGGTTAAAGGAAACCCATTCCATGTTCCTGACAGTGCTATATACCTAGATCTCTGAAAGTTTAGCCAAATTCCAGCACCCATTTAATGAGACACGACAGCAGCAGTTTAAAACAAGAAGAAAACTTCTGAAGCGCAACATGTAAACGTCTATGATAATATATTACATTAAAAGTGTATAAAATTATACCAATACCTATACTCCCGATCCCAACGCTTACATGGAAATACACTAAATTTTAACAAGAGTTATTTAAAAGGACACGGATGTCATTACCGGGGTCGGGATGAACCTGAAAACATATTTTCAACAGGAATACACAGTAAACAAGGATGCAAGAGGAACAGAAACCCCATCTTTAGAAGTCAGCATGTGATAACCACTAAACACCTAATTCCCAAAACGCTGTTCCACTACGGACACGATTCCCGCTTCCCCCAACCAAGGGCACCCCAAACGCTACTCTCCATCAGACTCAGTCCCAATAAGGCCCCCAACATCTCCCCCTTCACGGAGAATCAATCCCCAACTGATCCTCCAACACACAGAGGATTCCCACTAGCTTCCCCCAACACCGACTCCTACGCTCTCCGGAATGAAAAACCCGCAACGCGCTCTCCCTGGCCCCGAAACGCGCAGAGCCCGACACGGACCTGAGAGATCGGTCTTTACCGCGGAGACGCATCACAAGCCGGAAGTCCAAACGCCCAATGCCCGCAGCCTCGAGGCCCTACCGCGGCGGCTGTGAGGACCCCCAGGATGCTGCCAGGATGGCGGCCGACGAGGGCCAATCCGCGTCGATCCGATATCCGGAAGACCCTCCCGGCCGTTCCTCTATGACGTTGACTCCCGCGACCGGCTGGATGCTATTTATTAGGAGCCGCCGTGTCCCCTCGGCCCACGCCGTCCCGCCGGCCGCCTCATTTTCCACGCGTCTCAAGGGAATGCACAAGAGGGTAAGAGGCTATTGAAAACCACCTCTTTCACCCCATTTCCAGGCCGTTTGGACCACTAGAACCCGACTTTGCAGTATCCGGCAGGGGCGCTACACAAACCGATTAGCTTCTGAGAAATTTGGGCCTGATCCGGTCTCTGCAGGGTGGGCAGAGATGGTCAGAGGGCTTTAAGGCACTTTGATTTACGGGACAGAGAATCTAAGTGGGCGAGACCATGTTAAAGGGGAGGTCCCTGCCGAAAGCAACGATTGAAGAGGAACCGGCCAGCGTCCTACTGGCTGGAGGGGGCTTAGTAGAGAAAGCGGCATTTGGGGGCTGTCAAGGGTTTAGAAAACTGCTGAGAAAAGCACTGGTCAGAGAGTGTTTAAAAAGGCAGGAATACAAAGCTCTTGCTATGATTTGGTGTGAAGGAAAACGGGTAACAGGGTTGATCAGAGGTTGTCAGGAGGGTCAAAGCTAAAGGAGAAGCGTGGCCCTCCCACGATGGGGGGAGCCAAAAGCGGGGCAAGCTTTTCTTTTCACAAAGATGGGAAATAACCTTGAATCAGAAGCTCCGAGAAAGGTGAACTTGGTAGTGGTCAATGCTAAAGCCCAACTGGATAAACTGACGAGCTTCCAGTACAAAACCGACTGGAATTATACAACCAGGCTCAGAGCATCTTCGAACTAAAGAAATTATTCACCTAACAGATGTTTAGAAAATGCCTACTATGTTGCAAACACTAGTCTGCGAGCTGGGGATACAAAAGCTATAAACCAGACAAAACTCACTTTATTTGTGGAGCTTTACATTCTACTGAAAAGCAGCATGTAGTTTGCTGATTTAATTTCCTCATTACAGCCTAAATGTTAGCGATTCCCACCCAATATGCGACGTGCAGTGCCAAGAAGGCAGAACTTTGAACCACAGACAGCAGCAAGCCTTAACATCTGAGGGTATTTGCTAGGTTTTGGATTTTTTTGAGACTCCTTTCAACCTTCCACTCGCTCTGTTTTGTAGTGGTAATGTCTAACCTACCCATTGTATTTTGAAAGCACATAACCTCTCTGGTTTCACAGGTTCAAAGCTGGAGAGGAATTTTGCCTCAGGGTAGATTGCACCTCATCAAGTCAACCATATCTGATTTAGGTGATACTTATGTTAGTCAGAAAAATAGATATGAGCAGGGTAGAGAGAGAGTTAAGGCCAGTAAAGCCCACTACAAGAGACTCAGAGATAACCAGTTAAAACTAGAAACCCAGAAAAGACCCAGAGCTAATGAATTAATCAGTTAAAGCACAAAAGGCCAGGTGCAACTTGGCCTGGAATGTCCGTATATTCTCCAGATAAGGAAAAGTACTGAGCACAGCCCATATCTTCATTGTGTCAATTAGATCATGCCATTGTAAGATTTATTTTAGTGTGCTAAAAGGCCCAGCTATAAACGTAATAAAGACAGGAACGTTTTTACCTTAAAGATAAAATTGCATTTTAAAACCAAAGACGTTAACCCTAAAGAATCTACTCCAAAACTACTAGATCTAATATCTGAATTCAGCAAAGTTGCAGGATACAAAATTAGTGGGCAGAAAACTATGGCATTCCTATACACTAACAATGACCTAGCAAAGAGAGAAGTCAGGAAAACAATTCCATTCAAAGTTGCATCAAAAAGAATAAAATACTTAGGAGTAAACCTAACCAAGGAAGTGAAAGACCTATTCTCTGAAAACTACAAGACACTCATGAGAGAATTAAAGAATATACCAATAAATGGAAACACATCCCGTGCTCATGGATAGGAAGAATTAATATTGTCAAAATGGCCATCCTGCCTAAAGCAATCTACAGATTCAATGCAATTCCTATCAAAATACCAACAGCATTCTTCAACAAACTAGAGAAAATCATTCTAAAATTCATATGGAACCACAAAAGACCCCAAATAGCCAAAGCAATCCCGAGAAGGAAGAATAACGCTGGGGGAATTATGCACCCTAACTTCAAGCTTTACTACAAAGCCACAGTACTCAAAAGACAATTTGGTACTGGCACAAGAACAGACCCATAGACCAATGGAACAGACTAGAAAGCCCTGATAAAAACCCAACCATATATGGTCAATTAATATATGATAAAGGAACCATGGACATACAATGGGGAAATGACAGCCTCTTCAACAGCTGGTGTTGGCAAAACTGGAGAGCTACATGCAAGAGAATGAAACTGGATTATTGTTTAACCCCATACACCAAAGTAAAGTTGAAATGGATCAAGAACCTGAATTAAGTCATGAAACCATAAAATGCTTAGAAGACAACATAGGCAAAAATCTCCTGAATATAAGCATGAGCAACTTCTTCCTGAACGCATCTCCTCGAGCAAGGGAAACAAAAGCAAAAACGAACTCATGGGACTACATCAAACTAAAAAGTCTCTGTATGGCAAAGGACACCATCAACAGAACGAAAAGGCATCCTACAGTGTGGGAGAATATATTTGTAAATGACATATCCAGCAAGTGGTTAACATCCAAAATATATAAAGAACTTACACGCCTCAACACCCAAAAAGCAAATAACCTGATTAAAAAATGGGCAGAGGATATGAACAGACAGTTCTCCAAAGAAGAAATTCAAATGGCCAACAGACACATGAAAAGATGCTCCACATCACTAATCATCAGGGAAATGCAAATTAAAACCATAATGAGATATCACCTCACACCAGTAAGGATGGCCACCATCCAAAAGACTAAGAACAACAAATGCTGGTGAGGATGCGGACCAAGGGGAACCCTCCCACACTGCTGGTGGGAATGTAAGCTAGTTCAACCATTGTGGAAAGCAATATGGAGGTTCCTCAAAAAACTAAAAATAGAAATACCATTTGACCCGGGAATCCCACTCCTTGGAATTTATGCAAAGAATACAATTTCTCAGATTCAAAAAGACATATGCACCCCTATGTTTATCGCAGCACTTTTTACAACAGCCAAGATATGGAAGCAAACTAAGTGTCCATCAGTAGACGAATCGATAAAGAAGAGGTGGTACATATACAGAATGGAATACTATTCAGCCATAAGAAGGAAACAAATCCTGCTATTTGCAACAACATGGATGGAGCTGGAGGATATTGTGCTCAGTGAAATAAGCCAGGCGGAGAAAGACAAGTGCTAAATGATTTCCCTCATTTGTGGAGTATAACAACAAAGCAAAACCAAAGGAACAAAATAGTAGCAGACTCAGAGACTCCAAGAAGGAACTAGTGGTTACCAAAGGGGAGGGGTATGGGTGGGTGGGGAGGGTGGGAGAAGGGGATTGTGGGGTATTATGTTTAGTACACATGGTGTGGGGAATCACGTGGAGAACAGTGCAGTAAAGAGAAGGCAAACAGTGAATCTGTGTCATTTTACTACACTGATGGACAGTGACTGCATTGGGGTATGAGTGGGGACTTGATAATATGGGTAAATGTAGTAACCACATTGTTTTTTCATGTGAAACCTTCATATGAGTATATATCAATAATACCTTAATAAAAAATATAAATAAATAAATAAATAAAACCAAAGAAGTTAAGAAGTAGCAACATACACTTTACTAGGAAACAGACAAAAACCCAGCCAACCTTGGAGGCAGGGCAGGCAGTCTTGAAGACCAGGAAGCTGCTATTGATGCCAGGGTTCTTGTTCACGGAACCGAAGAATGAACTTCTCAAACCCTCAAGGTAAGAGAGAAAGGCAAAGAATTTTATTTAGAGATAACGTGAGAGGAGAGAGCCCCTGGGGACAGGAGAGTCTGTGGTGGTGCGTTGTCTAGGGGATTTATAGGCGGTTGAGGATTTTCAGGAAAGGGTGTAAAGGAATAGGGGTGCAGACTTGTAGAATGCTTATTTTTGATGAGTAGAAGAAATTTGCTTTTCTGATTTTTCTCAGCATAAAAGTTTCACTCTGGGAGCATATCAATAAAGACCGCCTTCCCTGCCCACGTGGTGGGCTGGGCTGTTGCCTGTTCGCTAGAGTGTGTTAAGAATCTTCTTAACTTTTTGGAATGTTTGTAGCTGGGTGTGGGTAAAATTGTAATTTTTCCTAGATTTGAAAAGATAAAGAAATTGGGGTTTCAAAATGAACTGAAAGCCCAAAGACAATTAGTAATTAAAATCTGTAAACAACAAACTACATTGCAATACAGTTTTTGACATTTTTTTTGAAAATATAAAAAGGTTTTTTTTCAAAAGGCAATTTGAACACAAACTGGGATGACTCTACTTGCTTCTATCTTAGCTGTCCCCCTTCCCTGATTATTCAAATTATTCTGAATTCTTGGGAACATGAAGTTAAAAACTGGATAACTCTCCAGCTGTACTTTTCCCTCTGGAGGCAGTTCCCTTTAATCCTATCCTTTGCCTCATTGATGGAACCATCTCAAAATTCTTCCTAGCATCTATTTCTTCCCAACCAGGAACTCTGAGTCTTACAACTCCCGGTGTCATATGAGAAAGATGAAAGTTGATTGTACAATCACCCTAGGCCTGATACACCCACATAGCTGGAGAGATTGGACAGATCGAGGGTAAGCAAAAGAACTCCTTTCAATTATAGAATCATTAACATAGTAACTAGGAATATGGTTCAAGATACCCTGTCCAAAAATGTGTATCAGATGTATTAGGTGATGTATAACGACGTTGGAAATTGTACAGAAATCTCTCAAACATTCCTCATTTTCCCATCTTTGCTTCACAAGAACTTTAATATTTTGTTAAAGGAATCCCACAACTAGTGTATTCATAGTATTTTATTCCTATGATTTCATCTGCTCATGAAGAAAGAATTTCCCACTGAAGACTGCCACATTCACTGACTTCCAACAGTTTCTCTCGAGTATGTACTGGCACATATTGAAAGCAGAGTCTTCCCCACTAGCATTATAGTCCTATCAGCTGTGAGCTCACTGATGATGTATGATCGTTTATTATAGGTAGAGTCTTTCCTCAAAAAAACCCAGTTTTCCTAGCGTCTGCTTTCATAGGCTTTCTGTTTACACATAATCTTATAGTCAGCTAGATTTTTGCTCCAGGCTTTTCCAAATTGAAGTTTTTCCTATGTGGGTTTTTTTTTGACATAAAATAAGAGCCAATTGACCACTGAAGGCATGACTGCAATCATTGCATTCATAAGGTTTCTTTCCTGTACAAAATCTCTCTTATCTCCTGAGGGTACACATCTGGAAGGCTGTTTCACAAGGACTACATTCCTATCTGCTAATAGCCCACTGATGTTTTGTGATGTCTGAGGGATCACAGAAGCCATTTCCACAGTGACTGTGTTAACAGGGTGTTTGACCTGAATGAATTCACTGGTATCTAATAGGTTGTGACCCTTTTTGCATGGATATCCTACCTTCACTAAACCTACATGTTTCTCTGCTGTATGTATTCTCTTATGTTTGAACAAGGCAAGACATGTGGGAAAAGGCTTTCCCACACTTGTTGCATCCATAGGGTCTCCCCTGTATGAGTTCTTTGATGGATAGTGAGCATTGTCTTTGCAGTGAAGGCTTTCCCACAGTTGCTGCACTTACATGGTTTCTCTCCTGGGAGAATTCTCTGATGTTTAATGAGTCCTGATTTCTGTGAACAAGATTTACCACACTCAGTACACACAAAGGGAATCTTTCCTGTATGAAATTGCTTTTGTGCTTTGAGGCATGCCTTCTGGCTGAAAGGCACACCACATTCAGTGCATCCATAGGGCTTCTCTCCATTGTGAGTTCATTGATGTATAAGATTGCCCTTCTGAATGAAACCTTTTCCACATTCACTGAATATGTAACATTTCTCTCCTGTGTGAGTTTTCTGATGTACAACAAGGTGTGATTTCCTGGAAGAACCACATTCACTGAACCCATGGGGCTTTTCTCCTCTTTCATTTCTTTGATGTACAATGATCTCTGCCTTCCTGAAGAAGGCTCTACCACATTCAGTGCATTCATAAGGTTTCTCTCCTGTTTGAGCTCTGTGGTATTCAGTTAGCTTGAACTTTCTGGAGAATACTTTTCCACGTACACTGCATACATGGGGTTTATTTCTTTTTCTTTAAATAGAATTTTATTAAATAGTTTATTTTTTTATAATTAATCTACAATTACATGTGCAATATTATGGTGATTAAACTACCCCCTTCATCAGGTCCCCCCCACCAACCCCAATACAGTCAGTGTCCATTGCAGGGGCCTGCCGGCAGGAGTCGAACAGTTCCTGAGTGGGGGCGTCGGGCTGTATATACAAGATGACAGGAGGGCAAACTGTCTGGTG
Source organism: Smutsia gigantea (assembly GCA_032199065.1). Classification (NCBI taxonomy): domain Eukaryota; kingdom Metazoa; phylum Chordata; class Mammalia; order Pholidota; family Manidae; genus Smutsia; species Smutsia gigantea. The sequence continues at coordinate 24,132 of JAVSCE010006329.1, read as the reverse complement.
CAGAATGCAAAGAAGCTTTATTCTGCATGGCTTATATACACATGAATTGCCTAGAGATCAATACAATGGGCTGGTCCAGGTAGGTGGCCATGACATAAGACCTCCCTGCATTCCTGAGATACTTGTTCCTGGAATTTAGGAAACTTTTCAAGGTTTCTTTCAGAGTCAGGCCCGGTTCACGCCTTAGATGGAGATGAGGCACAAAAACACAATCAGTCCTGTCCTGTACTCTTGCTCCTTCTGTCCCAACCGCTCTCTACATCCCCCCTTTTTTATTTTTTAAAATGCTTGAATGCATGGGATGACTGTGCCTGTCTTAGGTTGGTCAAGAACGGGGATAGCCTTAACCGTCATCGGGCGGAGGGTTGCAGGACCCATTCCCTGTCTTAGGTTGGTCCACTCCCCTTCTTGCCTTACCCGTCACTGGCTATCCAGCCTCCTAAGCCAAAATGGCCGGGGGAGTTGATGAGTGATAATATTTGCTTGTCGAGGCATCCATAGATTTGCTTCAGCACCTTTTATACCAAACGTAGTGCTGTAGGGACCAATATAAGTAGAAGAAAGAGCATTAGAGCGCAGACAATGAAGGAGCTCAAGAGCTATTTTGGTAGAGGCCCAGGTGGGGACCATGGAGCTTAAACCTTCCAACAACTCTTCTGCTAATTTTTCTTGTGACAAATCTAATTTTGCCTCTTCGATAGCTATTATCTCTTGATGTAGCTTTCTACTATTCAACACATTAACTTGATCACCCAGGTAAAGCAGCGTATGCTCTAAAGCCTGGAGTTTATGTTCCACCTTGGAATCACTTGATTCTTGGGTGGCCCAGGCAAGAGACACATTATGATCCAAATTATCTACAAAATCTGCAGTCTGAATTTCTGTTAGAGAAGTTACACAGGAAGTAAAGTTCCAATTATTGCAGCTAACATTGAATTTTGAATTCTTTCCCACATTTACATAGACATCACCGATTAATAGAAGATAAGAGGGACTGACACAAGCAAGCACTGTAAAATCTTTTGCATTATCTTTTAAACCCCATTCCTCATTTTGATCATTCATGTTCACCCTTCGTGCTGACACAGCTGCCAGCTTCCAAATATAAGTTTGAGGATGCCCATTACTAGACCACCACATTCCAGCCGTCAGCTGATGATCTGAACAGTTATCACAAGTAGAACAGTCCCAATAGTGGCCTGTTGACACATTACACCTTTTTGGGGTTCTTTCTACACAACCGGTCCATAAGATTGTTGCGTTAACCCTTCTATTCTCTTTGCCACAATAAGGCAGTTGCTGTGGGGGAAAAGGATGTCCATGGTCATAGTCACATTTGGATTTAGTCTTGGAATCATTAGTCATCCCAGGACAGGACACATTCACCGCAGGCATGAGCACTCTGTTCCCTTTGTTGTCCACAACATTGATACAGTTGTCAGAAGGCCCAGCACGGAAGCACACCGGCATTCCTTTTCCTTCGGCTGAATAATTCTAATAAGGGCTCAGGGCAGGCGAATTCCTGGAGGTGGAAGGATGGCCCAGAATCCTGGTATCCTTGACCTGGACAATGATCTCCGGGCTGTCTCAAACCACTGGTTGGAGGATCAGAGGGTCTGGCACAAATGCCCAGTGTGTGTGGTTGGCTCCCGCGGCGGTCAGCAGAATGCAGAGGAGTATGAGCTTCAGCATGGCGGACCAATCTATCTGGGAGCCACCTGGCTCCTTCTGCATCCTGTGGAAAAACACAAACATGCCCTCTTCCCCAGATTAGAACTGGATCTGGGCCATTCCATTGACCCGTGAGAGGATCCTTCCACCTCACCATAGCATGTGAATCTTTTGTTTTTTGATGCCAAAATCTATCCGCTGCAGCCCTTCTCTGTGCATCTATGGTAAGAAAATTTAAATTAAAAAGTGCATGGTTTAAATAGATTGTGGGAGTTTCTGTGTATAACTCCCCCCTTTTTTTTTTTGAAGCTGATGCTTCAGGGTATTGTGTGTCCTTTCCACAATACCTTGTCTTTGGGGATTGTAAGGAATACCTGTTTTGTGAAGGATTTACAATTGCTTGCAGAGGACTTCCGGGAAGATGGCGGTATGTGCAGGGCGGCAGAAATCTCCTCCCAACACTATATTTATCTACGAAAACACAGCAAATACATCTATTCCTAAAAGAGAGACGAGAATACACAGTAAAGCGCACAGTGTGCAGCTACACCCGAGAGCACTCGGCACCCCAAGAGGCGGGTAAGATACGGAGCCGCGACCCGGCGGGACCCGAGCCCTCCCCCACCCCAGCGCACCGGCGGGAGGAGAGGATCCAGAGCCGGGAGGGAGTGGAAGTGCACCCCGCGAAGTAGCCAGCCCCGGTGATCTGCGCGGGGAGCGCTGACCCACATCGCGCAGTGCAGCGGAGATTGGAGAAGCAGAGAGGCCGGATCTGAGCAGGGAACGCGTCAGGGTGCTTGCAGCGGGCTCACGGGAAGGAAAAAAAAATGCGCGCGCTTTCTTCAGCGGTCTTAAAGAGACAGGAGCCCAGCGGAGGAGCCGGATCGGCCCAGCACACTCAGCCCAGCAGGCTGGGAGTCCGTGGGAGTTTCAGACGCCTTAGCTGGCGACTGAGGAAGCATAGCCGTACTTACACTTCTCACTGAGATCAACAGCCTCCTATTTGTTCCCACCCCTGCCAGAGCGATAAAGGGCCCTGCGGAGCGGCACAGTCACAGCTGTGGAATAGTGGGGCAATAGCGCCACCTAGAGCATTCCCACAGAATCTACGTCCTGTGGGCTTTTTTTTTGTTTTTTTTTGTTTTTTGTATTGTTTTTGATTTTGCTTTTCTTTCTTTTTTTCTTTCTTCTTTTTTCTTTTTTTTTCTCTTTTTTTTCTTCTCTTTTTAAAGTCTTAATGAGCCCAGCTAAGATACATGGCAACTATCAGTGACCAATTCTATAGCCATGAAAAGACAGAGGAATATGGTTCACATCAAAATCAACCAGACAACCCCAGAGAGGCAGTCTGAAGGGATGGAAATGCCCAGACTTCCTGAAAAAGAATTCAGAATAAAAGTCATAACCATGCTGATGGACCTACAGAGAAATGTGCAAGAGCTGAGGGAGGAAGTGAGGGAAGTGAGGAAAGACAATGCAGAAATCAGACTAGCAATCGACGATCTTAACAGCAGAATGGATGAGATGCAAGAGACTGTTAATGGAATAGAAAACAGAGAAGAGGAGCACAGAGCAGCTGAGGCAGAGAGAGATAAAAGGATTTCTAGGAATGAAAGAATATTAAGAGAACTGTGTGACCAATCCAAATGGAACAAGATTCACATTATAGGAGTACCAGAGGAAGAAGAAAGAGAAAAAGGGATAGAAAGTGTCTTTGAAGAAATAATTGCTGAAAACGTTCCCTCGCTGGGGAAGGAAGTAGTCTCGCAGTCCACCGAAGCTCATAGATCTCCCAACACAAGGGACCCAAGGAAGACAACACCAAGACACATAATAATTCAGATGGCAAAGATCAAAGAAAAAGACAGGGTATTAAAGGCAGCTAGAGAGAGAAAAAAGATCACCTACAAAGGAAAACCCATCAGACTATCATCAGACTTCTCAACAGAAACCTTACAGGCCAGAAGAGAATGGCATTATATATTTAACGTTATGAAACAGAAGGGCCTCGAACCAAGAATATTGTATCCAGCACGATTATCATTTAAATATGATGGAGGGATTAAACAATTTCCAGACAAACAAAAGTTGAGAAAGTTTGCCTCTCATAAACCACCACTACAGGATATCTTAAATGGACTGCTCTAGATGGAAGAACTCTTAAGGCTAAAAAGATGTCACCAAAGAAAATAAAATCATAGCAAAGAAAGCAGACCATCCAAATACTAACTAAAGGCAAAGAATACAACACCTATTGTAGAAAGAATGGAGGAAGGGGAATAAGAAGTGAGAGAAATAAAGAAACATCAGACTGTGTTTACAATAACTTAACAAGAAAGTTAAGTTAGATTGTTAGATAGTAAAGAAGCAACCCTTGAACCCTTGGTAACCACGAATCTAAAGCCAGCAATGGCAATAAGTACATACCTATCAATAATCACCCTAAATGTAAATGGACTGAATGCACCAATCAAAAGACACAGAGTAACAGAATGGATAAAAAAGCAAGACCCATCTATATGCTGCCTACAAGAAACTCACCTCAAATCCAAAGATATACACAGACTAAAAGTGAAGGGATGGAAAAAGATATTTCATGCAAACAACAAAGAGAAAAAAGTAGGTGTTGCAGTACTTGTATCAGACAAAATAGACTTCAAAACGAAGAAAGTAGCAAAGATAAAGAAGGACATTACATAATGATAAAGGGGTCAGTCCAACAAGAAGATATAACCATTATAAATATATATGCACCTAACACAGGAGCGCCAGCATATGTGAGACAAATACTAACAGAATTAAAGGAGGAAATAGACAGCAATGCATTCATCTTAGGAGACTTCAACACACCACTCACTCCAGAGGACATATCAACCAGACAGAAAATAAGTAAAGACACAGAGTCACTGAACAACACACTAGAACAGACGGACCTAGCAGACACCTACAGAACTCTACACCCGAAAACAGCAGGATACACATTCTTCTCAAGGGTACATGGAACATTTTCCAGAATAGACCACATACTAAGCCACAAAAAGAACCTCAGTAATTTCAAAAATATTGAAATCCTACCAACCAACTTCTCAGATCACCAAGGTATAAAACTAGAAATAAATTTTAGAAAGAAATCAAAAAGGCTCACAAATACATGGAGACTTAACAACACTCTCCTAATTAATCAATGGGTTAACGACCAAATCAAAACAGAAATCAAAGAATATGTGGAGACTAATGACAACAACAACACAAAGCCACAACTTCTGTGGGACGCAGCAAAGGCAGTTCTAAGAGGAAAGTATATTGCAATCTAGGCCTATTTAAAGAAGGAAGAACATTCCCAAATGAATAGTCTAAAGACACAATTACTGAAATTGGAAAAGAAGAACAAATGAGGCCCAAAGTCACCAGAAGGAGGGACATAATAAAGATTAGAGAAGAAATAAATAAAATTGAGAAGAATAAAACAATACAAAAAAATCAATGAAACCAAGAGCTGGTTCTTTGAAAAAATAAACAAAATAGATAAACCCCTAGCCAGACTCATTAAGAGAAAAAGAGAATCTACACACATAAACAGAATCAGAAATGAGAAAGGAAAAATCACGACAGACCCCACAGAAATACAAAGAATCATAAGAGAATATTATGAGAATCTATATGCTAACAAGCTGGAAAACATAGAAGAAATGGACAACTTCTTAGAAAAATACAACCTTCCAAGACTGACCAAGCAAGAAACAGAAAAACTAAACAGACCAATCACCAGCGACGAAATCGAATTGGTAATCAAAAACTACCCAAGAACAAAACCCCCGGGCCTGATGGATTCACCTCTGAATTCTACCAGACATATAGAGAAGAAATAACACCGATTCTCCTTAAAGTTTTCCAAAAAATAGAAGAGGAGGGAATACTTCCAAACTCATTCTATGAAGCCAGCATCACTCTAATACCAAAACCGGGCAAAGACCTCACCAAAAAAGAAAATTACAGACCAATATCCCTGATGAACGTAGATGCAAAAATACTCAACAAAATATTAGCAAACCGAATTCAAAAATACATCAAGAGGATCATACACCATGATCAAGTGGGATTCATCCCAGGGATGCAAGGATGGTACAACATTCGAAAATCCATCCACATTATCCACCACATCAACAAAAAGAAGAACAAAAACCACATGATCATCTCCATAGATGCTGAAAAAGCATTTGACAAAGTTCAGCATCCGTTCCTGATTAAAACTCTCAACAAAATGGGTATAGACGGCAAGTACCTCAACATCATAAAGGCTATATATGACAAACCCACAGTTAACATCATACTTAACAGCTAGACGCGGAAAGCTTTTCATCTAAAATCGGGAACAAGACAGGGATGCCCACTCTCTCCACTGTTATTCAACATAGTACTGGAGGTCCTAGCCACAGCAATCAGACAAAACAAAGACATACAAGGCATTCAGATTGGTAAAGAAGAAGTCAAACTGTCACTATTTGCAGATGACATGATACTGTACATAAAAAACCCTAAAGATTCCATTCCAAAACTACTAGAACTAATATCTGAATTCAGCATAGTTGCAGGATACAAAATTAACACACAGAAATCTGTGGCTTTCCTATACATTAATGATGAACTAACAGAAATAGAGATCAGAAAAACAATTCCATTCACAATTGCATCAAAAAGAATAAAATACCTAGGAATAAATCTAACGAAGGAAGTGAAAGACCTGTACTCTGAAAACTACAAGACACACCTAAGAGAAATTAAAGAGGACACTAACAAATGGAAATGCATCCCATGCTCTTGGCTAGGAAGAATAAATATTGTCCAAATTGCTATACTACCTAAAGCAATCTAGAGTTTCAGTGCAATCCCTATCAAACTACCAACAGCTTTCTTCAATGAACTGGAACAAATAATTCTAAAATTCATATGGAACCACAAAAGACCCCGAATAGCCAAAGCAATCCTGAGAAAGAGGAATAAAACAGGGGGAATTACACTCCCTGACTTCAAGCTCTACTACAAGCCACAGTAATCAAGACAATTTGGTATCGGCACAAAAACAGACCCACAGACCAGTGGAACAGAATAGAAAATCCAAACATTAACCCAAACATATACAGTCAATTAATATTTGATAAAAGTGCCTTGGATATACAATGGGGAGATGACAGCCTCTTCAGCAGCTGGTGTTGGAAAAACTGGACAGCTACATGTAAGAGAATGAAATTGGATTACTGTCTAGCCCCATACACAAAGGTAAACTCAAGGTGGATCAAAGACCTGAATATAAGTCATGGAACCATAAAACTCTTAGAAAAAAACATAGGCAAAAATCTCTTGGACATAAACATGAGTGACTTCTTCATGAACATATCTCCCCGGGCAAGGGAAACAAAATAAAAAATGAACAAGTGGGACTATGTCAAGCTGAAAAGCTTCTGTACAGCAAAGGACACCATCAGTAGAACAAAAAGACATCCTACAGTATGGGAGAGTATATTCATAAAAAACGTATCTGATAAAGGGTTGACATCCAAAATATATAAAGAACTCATGCACCCTAAGAAACAGAAAGCAAATAATCCAATTAAGAAATGTGCAGAGGACATGAATAGACAGTTCTCCAAAGAAGAAATTCAGATGGCCAACAGGCACATGAAAAGATGCTCCACATCGCTAATCATCAGAGAAATGCAGATTAAAACCACAGTGAGATATCACCTCACACCAGTGAGGATGGCCAACATCCAAAACACAAACAATAACAAATGTTGGCGAGGATGTGGAGAAAAGGGAACCCTCCTACACTGCTGGTGGGACTGCAAATTAGTTCAACCATTGTGGAAAGCAGTATGGAGGTTCCTCAAAAAACTCAAAATAGAAATACCATTTGACCCAGGAATTCCACTCCTAGGAATTTACCCTAAGAATGCAGCAGCCCAATTTGAAAAGGACAGATGCACCGCTATGTTTATTGCAGCACTATTTACAATAGCCAAGAAATGGAAGCAACCTAAGTGTCCATCAGTAGATGAATGGATAAAGAAGATGTGGTACATATGCACAATGGAATATTATTCAGCCATAAGAAGAAAACAAATCCTACCATTTGCAACAACATGGATGGAGCTAGAGGGTATTATGCTCAGTGAAATAAGCCAAGCCGAAAAGACAAGTATCAAATGATTTCACTCATATGTGGAGTATAAGAACAAAGAAAAAATACTGAAGGAACAAAACAGCAGCAGACTCACAGAACCCAAGAAGGGACTAATAGTTACCAAAGGGAAAGGGACTGGGGAAAATGGGCGGGAAGGGAGGGATGAGAGGGAAAAGGGGGCATTACGATTAGCAGATGTAATGTTGAGGGGGCACGGGAAGGGCAGTACAACTCAGAGAAGACAAGTAGTGATTCTATAGCATCTCAGTACACTGATGGACAGTGACTGTAATGGGGTTGGTGGGGGGAACCTGATGAAGGGGTAGTTTAATAACCGTAATATTTTACATGTAACTGTAGATTAATGATAATAAAATAAATTATATTAAAATAAATAAATAAATAAAATTGCTTGCAGAAATGCTGAAATGCGCGGCTGGTATAGCCGGTCCCATTGTCTGTTTTCATCTCTGTTGGCACTCCTGTAATGCCAAAGCATTTTAAGCAATGGGCTATAACGTGCTTAGTGGCTTCTCCAGTTTGTGCTGTTGCCATAATAAAGCCAGAATAGGTGTCTATAGAAATATGGACATACTTAAGTTTTCCAAACTCAGGTATTTTTGTAACATACATCTGCCACAGCTGATTAGGCACAATTCCCTGGGGATTAACTCCCTGGTGTTGAATAGTTTGATGAGTGGAACATCTGGGACATTGCTTTAATATCCGTCTGGCAGCCTCTGGGAAATTTGGAACTGTTGTCTTAAGCTTTGACCATTTTGATGATGTAAAGCATGGGATTGCTGAGCTTGCTGTATTTGGGAGAGGAAAACATTGCGGTTCGCAATGTCAGCCTTAGCATTTCCTGAGGATAAGGCACCTGGTAGGCCTGTTTGTGCTCTGATGTGTCCCACAAAGCAGGGGACTTTACGACTGTGTATATGTGTTTGTATCTGGTTGAATAAATTTCTTATTTCTATATTGAGAGATTCTATGCCTGCAGCAGTTTCTGGGGGGGAATAGCTTTTGCACCATATTGACTGTCTGTCCATAAGTTGAAAGGCTCAGTGCGGGTAGCAGAAAACAAAGTTGCAACAGCAGGAAGTTCTGCTATTTGTGCTGAAGCGGTTTGACTGAAAAATGTGTAAGTTTCGTTTTTAAATACAAAGACAGATTTTCCATTTGAGCATCCATCAGTAAATGCATTCTCAGCTCCTGCAATAGGTGCTTGACGCACTATTTTTCGAAAAATAAATTCTTGTATGTCTGCGAATTGAAGCAACTTATTATAGGGTCTATGGTTACCTATCGGTCCTGCAAAGCTAGCAAACACCAGCCCCCAAGCACCAGAAGAGGCAACCAACCAAGTAATCTGATCCTTCTTAAATGGGACCCTGATGCAATTTGGATACCCTTGTTTACATTTCTTTCTTTTTAATTCTGTACCTTGGCTACAAACTTTTGGCAAAGGGTCAGGCTATTTGCCATACTCTGAGGACGAACTTTGCATTGATAACGTTTCATGGGTTCTTTAAAATTGACAGATGGCACACTATAGGCAAATCTTATACTATCTTCTTCTGCCAGGCAGATGGTATAAAAGCAATCTTTCAGGTCTAATATCACTTTAAAGGTGCCCTGCGGAATAGCAGACGGGGAAGGGAGCCCAGGTTGTAAAGCTCCCTTTAATTCCATAGTTTCATTAACCTTCCTTAGGTCTTGTAGCAACCTCCACTTCCCTAATTTCTTTTTCATAACAAATACAGGTGAGTTCCATGGCAAATTGGAAGTTTCTATATGACCGCGGTCGAGCTGCTCCTGCACTAGCAGCTCTACCGCTTGTATTTTTTCAGCTGAAAGAGGCCACTGATCCACCCATACAGGGGTATCGCTGAGCCATGTTATTATATCTGCATGGGGAGCAGGGGGCTCAGAGGCCTCTATTAAAAATGTCCTAGTCCTTGTCTGTCTCTTCTAGAGGGAGTTATGAGAGGTTGATTGATGCCCTGTCCCTTAGCCCCGAGTCCCTGTGTGGGAGGAAGTCCTTGGTCTAATAATTGGGTAGTGACTTTATCATTGGGGCTGTACAGGTATACTCCCATTTCTTTCATAACATCTCTTCCCCATAGATTGACTGGAAGGCCGGCAACTATATACGGTTCAAAGCTGCCACGATGATTTTCATCATCCTTTCAAAACAAGATAACACTACTCTGCTCTGAATTTTGACTTTGGCCTATGCCTTGAAGGTGTGTAACTGTAGGTTGTTTAGGCCACTCATAGGGCCATTGATCACTGGTAGAAACAGATACATCTGCTCCAGTATCTAGGAGGCCTTGTATTCTTTTTCCTCTTATGGTTACTGTTAATTGTGGGCGTTTATTGCCAATGGGTTGAACCCAATATGCATCAGACGAGCCAAAACCCGCCTGACCTCTTTTATCGTTTATATATTTGTTTGGAGATTTGTGGAGGGCGGTTGGGACAGAAGGAGCAAGAGTACAGGACAGGACTGATTGTTTTTTTGTGCCTAGTCTCCATCTAAGGCCTGAACCAGGCCTGACTCTGAAAGAAACCTTGAAAAGTTCCTAAATTCCAGGAACAAGTATCTCAGGAATGTAGGGAGGTCTTATCTCAAGGCCACCCACCTGGGCCAGCCCATTGTATTCTTCTGTAGGCAATTCAGGTGTATATAAGCCATGCCAGAATAAAGCTTCTTGGCTTTGTGCATTCTGCACCAGACAGTTTGCCCTCCTGTCGTCTTGTATATACAGCCTGACGCCACCACTCAGGAACTGTTCAACTCCTCCCGGCAGGCCCCGGCAGAGATTCTACTTTTCCTAGGAGGATTAATTGTGCAATTCTCTGAGGGGGTTGAATGACTGTTACGGCTGCTGGTGAATGAGCCATAATTTTTATTTCTGTCTCATAATCTGGGTCTATCACACCTGGTGCTACTAAAGGCCTTTCAAGGTGGCACTGCTTCTGCCTAATAATAATCCTACACATCCAGCAGGGAGTGGTCCACACACTCCTGTAGGAAGGGCCTGCATGCCCATCTCTGGGGTTAGTACTGTGTAGGACGAGGGACTGAGGTCCAGTCCTGCGCCGCCTGAGGTGGGTCCATAGAGGTCACAAACGGATTTCCTTGCCTTGGGACGAAGGCTTGAAGAGCCCCATAACAGTGTTTCGGCGCCTTGGGCTGGCCACTCCTCCCGTTTCCCTGTTCCTGATCTAGTTTATTTCCATTTACATCTCTTCTTGACTTACATTCTCTTGCCCAATGATTGCCTCGTTTGCAGCGAAGACAGACACCCGGTTGTCTTCCCGTGTCTCCTAGCCTCTCGTTCCTATTTCTGTTTTGGCACTGCCTTATCTGGTGACCCATTTGTCCACAGCCAAAACAGCTGTCAAGGGGCCCTGAAGTATTCTTTGTGTTGGAAGCCTGCTGCTGGAACAGCACTTCTTTGACTGTTTTCCCTTGAAGTGCGGCGGCCATGGCTAACCCTTGTGTGTAAGCTGGGCCGATGTCTGAACAGAGACTAATATAATTTGAAATTGCGCCCTTTTTTCTGAAAGGGCGAAGAGCCGCCTGCCATGCAGAATTTGCATTCTCAGAGGCTAATTGTTTTACAAGGAGAAGGCCCTCATCTGTATCTCCTATCAATCTGCTAGATGTTTGCATTAAATGAGAGACAAAATCTTGAAAAGGCTCATCTGGCCCTTGCCTAATTTTAGATAAATCTTCAGATTGTGCCCCCCCTGAGGGCAGTTTCATCCAAGCTTGCTTAGCAGCGGCATTTATTTGTGCATAGGCAGCAGGATCGAAATCTAACTCCTGTTAGGATCACTGTAGGGTCCTTCCCCCATAACCATTTCAAAAGTTCCTGGATGATTTCTTTCTTTCTTTTTTTTTTTTTTAAATATAATTTATTTTATTATCATTAATCTACAATTACATGTGCAATATTATGGTTATTAAACTACCCCTTCATCAGGTTCCCCCCACCTACCCCATTACAGTCCTGGATGATTTTGAGCCTTATTAATATCAGCTATCTTTTGGCATTGCTCCGCATATTCTGATCTCCACAATAGATAATCTCCTCCACTTAAACAGGCTTGTGCAATAGCTTTCCTATCAGAGGGCGGGAGAGCATCAGCCGTAAAAGCCTCAAGCATATTTTGCGTAAATGGAGCAGTGGCTCCATAGGATGAGCAGGCCATTTTCAGCTCTTTCAGTTGTTTGAATGCTAAAGGCTGATGGATTCTGTGCCTCACCCCTTGCTCATCCACTTCCTCAAAGACCGGACAGGCTACAAAACCCATAGTATCTTCCCCTCTCTCTGAAGCTTGTTTCAGAGCCTTTTCAGTGGAGAAAGGTGCTGTGGCGGCAACAGCTGTCTTTTATCTGCTCTAGGTTTTAAAGGCAAGACGGCCAAGGCTGTAAGAGGCGCCGCAGGGGGATCAAGCCCCGCAACAACTGACTGAGGGGGAGTTGGAGAGTCTATTTCAATGCACCTTCAGCCGTGAGCTTGCTAAAGGTTTTACACGAGCAAACCTCTGGCAGATCTAATTTTTCGGGCCTTTGTTCTTTAAAGTCGGCTAAAGAGCCGCGATCACTCTCCCATTCTTCCTCGTCTGCCACTTCCGATACAGTCTCCGGTGGTGCGGAAGGAATGACTCGACCAGCTTCAGTGTTTATAGTTTCACTTTTTCCTGTAGCCGAATTTAATCTCTGCCTCTCATGTCTAGGACGTAAACTATCTCTGATTAGAGTCCAAAGCCCAAAAGCACAAGCAAAGAGCAAACGGCTATTCCCGTTTCCGATACTTATCTCTACTGTAACACTATTGTTTATAGATAATGAGGTTTGATACTTCCACTTTTAGCTAGCGAAGTAGGAAAGAGCTAGGAGCCCCCCTCGTCTGACTCAGAGGCCAGGGCGGCCTGGAGAAACAGGCTGGAAGTCAGAGACTGAGAAAGAGACCCTCCTCATGGACACCCAGTCGGCCTGTCGGGGTCTGAGTCCAGACACGTGGGCCTTTGAGGAGCTGCTGAAGTGCAGCCTCAGCCTGGACTCTCGCAGTTGCCGGCGGCCTTCCTCAGTCCCTCGCATCCAAGGAGCTGCCCTTGAAAGGGAATCCTGGCCTCCGCTCAGCTGACGTTCCCGGCTCCCAAGGGAGACGGGGGATCCACTGACGGAAACACAGGGGAACCTGTCTTTCGAGACTTTAGAATGGCAGCCGGGCTAGTCCTGTTTAAGTGGTTGACGAGCGCCCAATGTTGTGAGCCACAGATGGCTTCTTTTTTTTCTTTTTTAATAAGAAAAGTAAAAGAGAAAGGCAGTGTCTGTTCCCCGGGGTAATTATGCCTTTTATTATACTCACGGACTGTTGGTCCTTTTCTTCAACTCCTGTCTTTACCACCGTCCCCGCACTTTCTTGCCTGCGTGCGGTGGCAGAAGTGCTTCAGATCCGCAGCATTGCGTCTTCTCTCTTGGTGGCTCCCTGGCGTTGCTCCCCCGTACTCGGGTCCCTGTTTGGGCGCCACTTTCTGCCAGGGCCTTTCCTGAGTGGGGGCGTAGGGCTGTATATGCAAGACGACAGAAGGGCAAACTGTCTGGTGCAGAATGCAGAATGCCAAGAAGCTTTATTCTGGCATGGCTTATATACACCTGAATTGCCTACAGATCAAAACAATGGGCTGGTCCAGGTGGGTGGCCTTGAGATAAGACCTCTCTGCATTCCTGAGATACTTGTTCCTGGAATTCAGGAAGCTTTTCAACGTTTCTTTCAGAGTCAGGCCTGGTTCAGGCCTTAGATGGAGACTAGGCACAAAAACACAGTCAGTCTTGTCCTGTACTCTTGCTCCTTCTGTCCCAACCGCTCTCCACAACCATTACATGTGGTGTCAGAGATATTATAGGGGCTCAACAGATTTGAGCGGGCAGAAGACAGAATATGCAAACATGAAGATAGGTCAATAAACATTATGTAGTGTGAGAAACAGGAAAAAGTGAAGCAGAAAAAAATGGCGGAGTGAACAGAGGCTCAGAGCTCTATGGCACACATACCCTCAAGCATACTGACACACACAAGAGAAGCCCTGGAAGGAGAGGAAAGAGAATAAGCGGCCGCAAGTATATTTGAAGAAATAACGACTAGACACTTCCAAATTTGATGAAAACCATTCATGTACACATCCAGGAAGCTCAGCAACTGCAAAGAGCATCAACTCATTACCTTCTCCACAGGCTTTAATCCCAGGAAACTGAACAGAAACCCTGCCCTTCCCAGAGATGAGTACAGAGTGGATTCATGTCAGGTGAGACTAGGAAGATTTACGCCAGGGATCTGAAATAATACGGACAGAACTTCTTTTCCAATGTCCTGCCACACAGCAAACAACCTGAGAATCAGTTACGTTTTATTAAAAAAGAATCAGTCACGGATAGTCCACTTACTATAAAAGCTTTCCAAGTTTTTATTATGAAAATTCTCATACATATACAAAAATTCAAGGAATAGTACAGCAGACACCATTGCATGCATCACATAGATCCCATAAATGTTACATGTTGTCATATTTGCTCTGTAAAACTTTCTACTCATCATCTGTCTATCCGTCTCCCCGTATCTTCTATCCAATTCTTCTGACTGAACCATTTCAAAGTTGATTGCAGACATCATGAACCTTCACCTATAAATACCTCAATTTGAATCTCCTATAATAAAAGATATTCTCCTAAAAGCCACAATGCCTTCATGACGCCAATCCTTTGAGATTGTGGTGCTTGGAAAAGAATGAGGCCCAGATACTGAAGAATACCAGCAAGATGAAAAAGAGAAACCTGACCTCAATGAAAGCTTCCAGCAAGAAAGCCACAGTGAAACTTGCTGACGTCAGGGAGCCCACAGAGCCAAAGGTACCATGTAAGGCAGCAGCAGAATCTTCATCTTATTTCAAAACCACATGACCAAGTCCGGAGTGAGGCCCCACTGCATAAGCTGCCACATGGTTACTGGCCCAGGACAACCACAGTCCCTTAGGTCGGTCAAATTGAAGACCAAAGTCCTCTAAATGCCTCTGTAAAGACTGAACAGTTGAGCCCATCCCACAAAATCCAGAAGGTAAAAGAGGGAGGAAAAGTGATAGGTCTTAAGATAGTGTTCTTTTCACAGAAGTTTCTTGGCTTCTTCAACTGGCACTTGGGCATGGCTAAACATAATCCTCTCCTTTGGAATGTTTAAATTACGGGTACTATGAGGTATTCATAAAGTACTAAGTGCTAAACTGGCCACTCGAGACCCACAGAGCATTGGGAAGAAAGCAAAAGGGAGTAGAAGGTAGAGAGTAGAAGAGGAACAAAGGCAATAGTTCCCTATAAGTAAAAAGCCACTCATTCTACCCAAATGCCAGCTGTGATGGGAAGTGTAAAGATGGAGTATGTGCAATTATTAAAACATTTGTATGGTAAAATATGCAGAAATGTACATTAAACACAGCATGAACAGACATTAGTTTAACATAATATAGCAACTCCTGTATGTGAACAATGCAACACCACTCAGATCAAGGAGTAACACCCCAGAGCCCCCACTTATCCCTTTCCAGTAAACACTCCTCCTCTCCCCTTCTCTGGTCAAGATTCCTACACAGAGATGGCCCTGTAACTTTCCCCAAGCCAATTTCCCTTCCCCTTTGCCAGAGGCATCCATGGAGTCGGCCCTGCCAGATCCCCCTGTCCTTGCCCAGGGAACACGTTCTTTGACATAGGGACCTCAAAACTCCTCCACGACAGCCAAGACTTCCCTGCACCCTCAAAAGGGCAATGAAGCTAAATGAATACTTCACTGTCCACTTGGGTCTGGCCTAAGGGTGAGGTCCAGAAGGGTCCCAAATGCAAGAGCTTTTGTCCCTGTGGAGCTGTAATGCACCACCCTCATGACATGTGGATGTGTCACCCACTGGAAGCTCTCTGTAGATTTTAATGTATTTTATGGAGGCTTAATCACATAGGCATGATTTAATTTGATAAAGGGAATTTACACAAATCTTTGGTAAACATCATACCTAAAGGAGAAACTTTGAAATCAGGAAGAGGACAAGAACACTGACTGCATCATCAGTTCCTTTCAAAATTGGATGGAAGGGCCACGCAATGCAGTAGGTAGAAATATTAAGGTTTAGAAATTGGAAAGGATGGGGAAAACTCATTAAGGGTAAAATATGACCGTTCACATAAACATTTAGAATAATTGTACTGTGTTCTTTTAGGTGACAGCCATGTGCAGCCAACAAGGAGGGGTGCAGAGGGGTAAACTTATATTCACAAGTCCTGAGACAGTCACTGCATGCTGGGAGAAAGTCACATGGCAGAGAGCCCCAAGGGATCAGCCTCAGCCAGATAGGTGGGGTGAGAGCAAGGACCCATGAGCAAGGTCTTATCATGGGGTCAGGTTGGAACACATGAGAACAAGACTGGAGGTGTCATTGGTGTGTTTGAATGACAGTAGGTCACAGGGGAGGGCAGGACCAGGAACTTGTCACAGGGGCCAACCTAAGTACACTGGTGCATCTGGTTGGCTGGTTCATGTACTCAAAGCCTGTTTATGGGGATTTGAGGCAGCAGGAAAATACGAAGCTTTAAAAACTTACAGTAACCTACACAAACACTATTAGAGTAGGCCATTTATGAAGTTTGCTTGGTGTAATACCAATATACAAGTCAACTGTATTTATATACGACCAAGAGTTCAACTATTAAGTTATAAAGTACCATTTACAAAAACATGAAAAAATTCAAGTGTGTTGAAATGACTAATAAAAACGTGTAAAACTTCTATAAGAAACATCAACTTTATTCATAGAAATTAAAGAAGATCTAAATAAATCCAGTGATACACCATGTTTGTGGATTTTAAGACTTCCTATTGTAAAGATGTCTAAATACTCAAGTGATTTATAGATTGAATCCCAGTACAAATCCCAGCCATTTCTTTTGGTGGAAGTTGGATTAATTTTTTCTTCGAAGATATAAAAAACCAAAAGAACAAAGTCCGTCTTACATAAAAATATGGTAGGAGGCCGGCCCTATTTTATCAGTAAGACTTAGAGATCTCCCATGGATAACAGAATTAGTCCAGGGGTAAACAGCAGACGGAAGGAGCAGAACAGCGCCCTAAATCAGAGCCATGCAGACACTGGATTGATGAGCGATGGCACTACCAAGCACCGGGCAAGAGACGGACTTTTAAGTACTGCTGCTGGGTTTATTATCTATAGGGAGGAACAAGGAAGCTGACTCCTGTTATCACCGTGCTCACAGAAACAAAGGACCGGGCGGGTGCTGACTAGTGAGGATACACGGGATCCTCTAACGTTATCTGTAGCTTGCGACACGAGATACAGTATTGTTTTGGCGCGGGCTGCGGTTGCCCTAGTCTGCTCGCTGACCGTTCTTGCCGCGTCCTGCTCACGGTGTCATCACGACGCGCGTCCCGAGTGTTCTCGGACCATCTCCCCTTCGCACCGAACAATAGCCTCGGAATCCCCATTCTCTCAAGAATCTGACGTTACCAGCATCCCCCCGGCAAACGCTCCCAGTACTCTGTCACGGAAGGCCGTACTTGGCTGTCCGGACCCAAACCTCTACTATGGCCGCGTCCTTGCTGCGGCTTCGACAGACCGGGTGGGCGCGGCCATTTGCTGCGGGGCCCTGACCTGGGATTGGCTTAGCGCTCGGGTCAGGTCGGAAGACTGTAGGCGACAGCGCTGGGCCGCTGCTAAGCATACGCGACAGTGCTGACAGCCGCTGCAAAGGTGGAAGGGCCGGTGATCAGAAGTCTTGAAAGAGAGCGTATCGGTTGAATCTGCACCTTTCGGGCCCGGTGGGCCGAATCCGACCGCCTGGAATGGCCATCTCGCCCTCCTGACGGCGGAAGACCCAAGACGGCCGCTCCCACCGCAACGTGATGGGCCGGCGCGGCCACATCGCCCAGCGGTAATTCCAACGGGGACCAGAGCCGGCGTTTCTGGATAGACCTACTTCCAGAGGACGCCGCGTCTGCGAAAGAGCCCAGGTCGCGGCCCGGCCGGCCAGGGAGCGGAAGCGGAAGCGGAAGCGGAAGGGCGTACCGGAGCTTGGCCTCACCGCTGAAGGTCGCCGAGGTCGCAATGAGCTGACCTTCGATTTGTTCGCGCGGCTGGACGAACGTGCGGTGGGCATTCCGTGGCTGGAGATGTGGTTTGCGGTGGGTACTCGTCGGGGTGGTGGTTCAATCGCCTTCCAGATTTGGGGCTTTGCGGGCGGCTGAGCGGGCATCAGGGTTTAGGGGAGCGGGTGGAGGAGGCCGTGACAGACCGTTCCCGTTGACAGCGACGGGTGGGCTTCGCATCGCGGCCCCGGCCGGGTGCGGGTAGGGACTGCGGATTAGTCAGCTGGGATTCCTGTGCACCGAGCTGGAGCGTCGGAGGGGCCCGGGGTTCCTGGGAAAATAGGTGTGTAGGGAGCGGTGAAAGGTGCGAGAGCGAAGTGCAGGGTGGGGAGCAGCGTGGTGCGCGCGGGCGAGGAGGAGACGTCAGGCGGACAGCCGTTTGGGCCGTGCTAAGCTTTGGGGTACTGCACTTCCCAGCGTTTTCCATGGAAGGTTTCACGCATACGGAAAACTCGAAGGGATAGCAAAACGATCACTTGTACCGCCACCTGCAGCCATGAATTATTAAAATCGTTCCATAAACACCGTGTGTGTGCGTGCGTGCGCGCTAGTGTACACGTGTGTTTGTATGCACTTGAAAGAAATCACGTTAGTCCTAGATTTTTATGTGGATTCTGCTTGTTTGTGTGACTTTGGGTTAAGCTCTGTTTTCCCATTCAAAGAAGTTGAGGAGGTCTCCGTCACAGGTCCTCATGAGGGCGCTATCTTCACGACCTCATCTAACCGTAATTACCTCCCAAAGGCCCCATTGCTGAATTCCATCACATCGAGGATTAGTGAACACATAAATTTGGGGGACACAGATATAAAGTCCATAACTCGACAAAAGGTAGCTGTTATTCAAATGTGTATCTTTCTAATGGGAGTTTTTCTATTTCAAACAATTCTCTTAACTTACTGTTACATATGAAGTTGCTTGATGGTAAATGAAGATCTAAGTTTTTTATCACAATATCATTATGTGCTTCTCGTCAATAAAAAGTGAATAAAAGTCAAACTGAATTTCCTATCTGTCAACTAATGTGTTAAAATGATGGATATTTTTTTTTTTTTAGTTTATGAAAGCAGGTTCGATTAAATGCATATTACAAAGGCCTCTGCTTTGGGTTTAGCAGCCTTCCCCAATAACAAGGCAGTTACATAATGCATCCACGCAGTGTGCTAGGTTTTTCTACATCTTTAGGGATGGGGGGTATATTAATCTTTTTATCATTTTCTAATACACTAGTCCAGTTTAGAAAATGAGATTAGTCATGGCTTTTCTTTATAACTTTGTTTAATGAAGGTCATATTTGATTATTTGAAAATGAAAAAGCCCTGCATCCTTGTTGCATGTTCCTAGGACCTCCGCTTTACCCTCCCAAAGTTTGTAACCACTATTTACAAATTAATACGCTTTATTCTCTTGACTTTTGTAGTTTTATCACATATGTGGATATCTTAAGAGTGCACCCTTTAGTTTTTCTTGTTTGTACAGTTTATAATAAGGGTATTATAATGGGATCTTCTAAAGCGTCTCTTAACTCATTATATGCCTGTTATTCATCCATGTTGCACATAGGTTCATTAATATGAATTCCATTTTGTAAATACAATTCCATCGCATAAATAATTCACGCAGCCATTCTCCTGCTGTTGGGCATTTGTATTTCTGGCTTTTGGCTATTACAAGTAGTGAAGTTCTGAACTCTTACACATCTGCTTGATGTGAGGAACTGTCTGGTCTAGGGTGTATACCTAGAAGTGGAATTTCTGATATATAAAGTAGGTGAATTTTCATCTAGGAGGAAAAGCCAGTTGCTTGGTACCACCTTAATCTCTCATCAGCAGTATATAAAAGTGCTTTTTGATCCATAGGCTTTCCAGCATTTGCTATTTTTCTTGCTTATTGACCATCTTTTGGGTGTAGGAGGCATCTCATCATCTCCATATGTACTGTTCTCATTTCTAACATGGCTGATCACGTTTTATATGTTCTTTGGCAAATCTTAAACCTGGTAAGTTTATCTCTCCTTACTCATTTGTAGAAAGTAGTCTCATATTTGGGATGCTAGTCCTTTTTATTTATTTATTTATTTTTTATTTTGGTATCATTAATATAAAATCACATGAGCAACATTGTGGTTAGTAGATTCCCCCCATTATCAAGTCCCCACCACATACCCCATTACAGTCACTGTCCATCAGCATAGTAAGATGTTGCAGAGTCACTACTTGTCTTCTGTGTGCTATACGGCCTTCCCCATGTCCCCCCACGTTATGTGTGCTAGTTCTAATGCCCCTTATTCCCCTTCTGCCTCCCTTTCCACCCGTCCTCCCCAGCCCCTTTCCTTTTGTTAACTGTTAGTCCATCCTTGGGTTCTGTGAGCCTGCTGCTGTTTTGTTCCTTCAGTTTTTTCTTTGTTGTTATACTCCACAGATGAATGAAATCTTTTGGTACTTGTCTTTCTCCACCTGGCTTATTTCACTGAGCATAATACCCTCTAGTTCCATCCATGTTTTTGCAAATGGTAGGATTTGTTTTGGCTGAATGATATTCCATTGTGTATATGTACCGCATCTTCTTTATCCATTCATCTACTGAAGGACCCTTAGGTTGCTTCCATTTCTTCGCTATTGTAAATAGTGCTGCGATAAACATAGGGGTGCATATGTGTTTTTCAAACTGGGCTGCTGCATTCTTAGGGTAAATTCCTAGGAGTGAAATTCCTGGGTCAAATGGTATTTCTATTTGGAGTGTTTTGAGGAACCTCCATTATGCTTTCCACAATGGTTGAACTAGTTGCGATGCTAGTTTTTGCTAGTTAGTTTGTAATAAACAGTTTGGCTGGACTTTGTCCCTAGTCCTGGGAGGGATCCTCCACGCTGCTGGAATGTGCTGAGTGACAGGAGTGTCTGTGCTATTCATGGTGGGCCCTGACCGTTTGTATTAATGTGGTGACTCAGGGTGGGTCTGTAGATAGCTTATGCTAGTGAGATGAGTCATGATGGGGCTGTTTATACAGCCATGTAATTCGATGGTTGGCCGCTGGAGCCAGGTGGTAACAGCCCAACCTCCAGGACGGTAGGGGTGCTGGAGGTTGAGTCACATGGCCATGGTTAGAACAATTGTGCTTATTGAGACTAATAAAAACTGTAAACACTAAAGCTTGGGTGAGCTTCTGTGGTTGACAATACCCTGCATATTGTCATACATAGATATGCTGGATGAATAATGTGCCCCTGACCCCGAAGGGAAAGGACAGTGGAAGTTTCTGGTTTGGGACCCTCCAGAACTCACTCTTGCATCTCTCCATTTAACCGGTTATGGTTTGTATCTGGTTTGTATCCTTTTGCTATAATAAAACTGTAATCTCATACATTTTCTCTCCAAGTACCTTATAGGTTTTGCTGGTATAAATAGTGGTGTTTTTCTTTCTGTTAAGTCTTACCATTTGAATATGAAATTGCAACACATGTTTATATTGGTGTTAAAACATTGCATTTCCAATCTTCATTCCTTTAATTTATCTTTCCCATTGTACTGCTCTGGGTTTGATGTGTGGTACGTTTTTGAATAAAGATTCTGAGAATGGTTAACCTTGTCAGTAAGTTTAAAGAAATGCTGTGATTTCTTTTTCTAGTTTACTAAGATTTTTATTTTTTAAGTGAGAGTGGGTGTGGTATGGTAATTTGATTATGTCTTCATCTTTTGAGATAATTAACTGGTTCTTATTATGCTATCCTTGCATTCCTGGAATAACGTTAACTGTATTTAGTATAATTCTTCCTATATTCTATTTTCTTAATATTCTTACTATCAGTGGCTATAGTTTCCTGCTATTATATGTATATGTAAATGAGATTGCCTATAAATTTCTGTCTCATGTTGTCCTTAAAATCCAGATGTGTCAGTTCTCTTATATCCTGCATAAGACACAGAGTTACATTTTCCTTCAGAGTTCTCAGCAATGTGGTCCTGAGACTATTGAAGCCGCATTAATGTATTTCTAGGGTGTCCTGGCATCTCTACATTACTTTCAGCATTAAATTGATTTTTCATAACCAGAATTAATTCTTTAACAATCAGCAGTGGTTAGAAAACATGAGAGACCCAGCTGGCGTTTTGTGTGGAGATGAAGTTTCAAAAAGGGAGACATGGGTTTGAGATTTCAGCTCAGTCTACACTGGGGAGTTTACAGACTTTGTCTTCAGAGGCCGACAGCCTATATTTGTTTTGATTTTTGTAGGCAGGTTGTTAGTTTAATCGAAGTATTATTTACATACAATAACATTCCCCAGTTCTTCACATTCAGTTCCATGAGTTTCACAAAGGTATATACCATTGTGTCACCACTGTTTGAATCAATATATAGAACTTTGCCATCAACCCCAGAGTTTCCTTATGCCCCTTTACATTTGAGACCATAACCCGCATCCTCTATTCCCTCCCAGTCACTTGCCTGCTCTCTAGAGTTTTGGGTATTCTCTCATTCGTACAAGTGAATTATACAGCAAGTACTCATTGATACCTGGCTTCTTTCATGTAGAATAATGCTTTTGAGATTTATCCGTGCTTTTGCAATGTGCCATTCGTTCATTCCTTTCTTCTGCTTAGTAATATCCAGTGGTATAGACATGCCACAGTATGTTGACCTATTCTCCAATTGATGAATTTTTTCAGTAGATTTTGGATCGTACCAATAAAGCTGCAGTGTACATTCATGTGCAAGTCAAGGTGGCCGTACCATTTTGCATTTTTACCAGCAGCGCAAGAGGATTCTTGTTACTGCACATCTTTGTCAGTACTTAGTATTTTCAGTCATTTAAGCAATAGCCATCCTAGCAGGTTTGTGGCAATATTTTATTTCGGTTTTAGGTTGCCTTCACTGCGCAACTTAAAGCAATTTTTCATAGGCATATATGTCATCTTTTTTTTTTTGGTGAAGTGCCTTTAAATCTTTCGTTCCTTCTTTTTCTTGGACTGTCTCTTCTTTTAATAAGTTGGAAAAGTTCTTTATATTTGTTTGGACAAAAGTCTTTTAGTCAGGTGTATGCTTTGTTAATATTTTACTCTATCCTATGGCTTGATTCTTAATTTTTTTAATAGTCTTTTTAATATCAAAGTTTTTTTGATATTGAGGAAGTGTAATATGTCAATTTTTTCCTTTCTTTTATCATGATTTTGTGTCCTATTTAAGAAATCTTTGCCTAATCCAAGGTGACTTAAATTTTTTGTTAGGCTTAATTTTCGAAGTTTTATGGTTTTAACTCATACCTATAATTCATTTGAGGTAATTTTGGTACGAGGAAAACATGAATATCCTTTTTATTCAACAGTAGTTGTTAAATATTTCATTTTTTTCGTCATGCTTGTGCTTTTCTCTTTGTTCAATATATGGAGTATAAATATCACAGCGCTTTTTAGTGTGCTCGCCTGCCAGTTCTATCCCCTTGGCCATTTTTGTCTGTTGCTCTTGATTGATTTCGCCCCTAGCTATGGGTCGTGTTTTCTTGCTTCTTTGCATGTCTAGTAATTTTTTGTTGGATGTCAGATATTGTCAGTTTTACATTGTTTGCAGGGTCTTCTATTCCTTTAGATACTTCTGCTCTGGGATGCAGTCACGTTACTTGAAACAGTTTGAGTCTTTGGGGGCTTTCTTCTAAGCTTTGTTTGGTGGGGCCGAAGACTCTTTTTGCCTAGTATCACTTCATTCCCAGCAGAGACAGTACCCGTCTAGGACTCTAGAAGTCCCTGCCTATGAGAAGGTCTTCCTGCGCCAGCCAGTGGGAGCGTTGATTATTCCTGCTGTCACAGGAGCCTGGGGGGTTGTCCCACCTGCTTTTGGCAGTGACGTTGTCCATTTCCTCACAGTCGTTACTCCTCAGCCAGAGACTCAGAAGGCCCCCCCGCACCTTACAGAGTGAGTTGTGTCTTTCTGTCTTCTCCCGGCAAATTGTCGGGCAAAGTTGACCCACCTTTGCTTCCTCTGACTTTGAATTTTGTATCATTACTCAGCAAGAGTGCTAGACTCAATTTTTGAGTTCTTTCTCCCTGTGCTGCATCTGGAAAGCCTCTCC